>JABTTQ020002727.1:0-394031 GCA_016081115.2 Rehmannia glutinosa | reverse complement strand
GTTAGACATTTAAGTTTATAGTTGAAAATATAAAATTGATAGATAAATTTTTATTTTTAATAACCTTATACTAATATTACTATTAAAATAAAGTAATAAATACTAGTTCATGTTAATAGATATTATAAAATAATAATATTAAAATAAAATATACGTGCAACACACGGGGTGAATTACTAGTATAGTATAGTAGAGATAACAAGTTATATGTTGTTTGCATAAATAGTTATTGATAATTGCATATATAGTTCAAGATTATGACATAGTTAGGTTGTTGATATCAGCATATACATGCATTCAGGTTTTGCATATTTAGTTTTGGGGATGTTTGAGGAGTACCATACATATAGATCGTAATTGTTCTTTGCATAGTTAGTTATTGATAATTGCATATATAGTTCAATAATATCACATTGATAGTTCGTTGATATTGCATAGAATTTTTGTATATTTTTTGTTATTTTTTAAACGGTGCTTTTAATTGTTTGAATGTTTTTTTTTTTCTAGGCTCGTGTTTTTTTCACGATTTGATCTCTAGAGGTTTTTAGCACCTGGGATCGGTGGTTGAGCAAAAGAGTCCCGCTGACTTCCTATGCCGTGGAGAGATGCGAAAATAATATTGATTGCGGATTATCGCTATGCGGCATATGCAAACATATATGGGTGGAGGATTGAGAGGTTGGACATGTGGCCTAAAGAAGGTAACTCCACCCGATGTCTAATTTGTGTTTCAAGTCATCGCTATGCTATTATTCTAGATGATATCAATGAGCTAACGAAGAAGAACTTGGAAGAATGTAGGAAAGTATGGACTAGCAAGAAAAAATGTATTTTTTTCCTTATGGGAACATTTTGACGACAACTCGTATTCGGTGAATTAGCATTGGTGCAATTATATATTATTGGCTATGTTGCCGAAACATTGGCGTTTTGTAGTATTGTTATACATTTTTATCTATATATTTCTTTTATATTTAACATATTTTTCATTGATCAATACAAGCTCCTTTTTTTTTGTCAGTTATAATGGTGTTATTTTAAATAGTATGATCATTTTGTTGCGCATAACCTCGTAAGCATCGACTTGTGTTTAGATTAAGCTTGTACATATTTAACAATATTGCACATTTTAACAATCGGATTTTTTTAATTGCATACTTATTGAAGAAAACTTGCATAGATATTAATTTTCCCATTAAAGTAGTGCCATATATAGGATTGTTCATGTATATAATCTCATAAATAATCCTAATTATTGTGGCCATTTATATTGCATATTTACAATATACTATTTGCACATTTATCATTAATTCAGTGTATGTTTAGCACGAGCCTGCACATATCCAAGTTTGTTTTTTATACGTTTTAAACATCTGTATATTTAGTTTTAGATATATGTATATTTATCATAAACATATGCATGTGATTTTTTTCTGAAATTTTCTTTGAATTTTAATATTTTAATTTGTCCATTAATTTTGCATATTTATATTATACTATATGCACATTTATCATTAATTTAGTGTATGTTTAGCACGAGCCCACACATATCCAAATCTTCGTGGAATTTGCCTAACTATGGCAAAATTGAAACAACATTGGTGAATTGAGGTGATTTCGGAGGGAGTTGTGATTTTACTTGTTAATGCACATGTGTGGTGCGCCTGATCTATTATTAGCGCACAAAAGATGTGTGCTGCCTTTTAATTTTTTTTTAATTTTTGGTCAATGGCCGCAGATGTCGATACTCCACCCATTAAATAAAAATAATTTAAAAAACATCGGGCGTACCTTGCACCCGCAGTGCGCCACCAGACTTGAGTCAAAAAGCGCTCAATGTTAGCTGGTGGCGACCAGAGGTGCGCCGATCTAAATTAAAAAAATTCGAAAACCTCCTCCCCACTATAAAACCCCATCCAATCAAACACACTTTCACATACATACTCATCGGTTGCTACTCTCTCTCCCACTCTCATCCCCCAAGCAAACCCCAACCTGCCAGAATCCCTCCTTCCCAGGCCCCAAAGATACACACAATACACACGGAAACACACACACACAACAAGCTTACAAACATTTGCGGCGACAACGACATCGCTTTCCGGCGTGAGTCTTGCAAAGAGTCTCGGTGGCGGCATTTTTACAAGATTTCGGTGACGAATTTAAACGGGCGGAATTTTTCAAGTATGTGTTAAATTAATTTTGATTTCATAATATATTGTATGTTAATTTTTGTCCTAATCATTGTATTTTAATATCATCATAATATGTTGTTAATGTTTTGGGTAATTTGCTTAATTGTTGTAAAAATGATTAAGTATGCTTAATTATTAAGTATGTGTTAATTTTTTCTAGGCATTGTAATGCATATTTTTTTATGTAAATTACTTCCTATTGCTAAAATAAATTTTAATATTCGTATTATTTATTGAGGAGATGATTTGTTGAATTGTATAAATAATACTGTGATATAATATTCGTATATAAGCAATGTCAAACATGATTTCAATTCTTTAATCAGATTATCATTACAATATATAGGCAATGTCAAACATGATCACCATAATCATATATTTTGAAGGGCAAATTGTGCAACCGGGAGTGATGTGAGATATGATCGTAACGCAATTGGTGCTTTGGAGGATTTCTCGCAGAATCGAATTTTGTGAAATTGTCCGACTGGGTGATGGCACACCATCCATTGTTGGAGGTGACGCGATAGGTCATGGTAGAAGCACAGTTCAGAGATATCGTACATGGTACGCACGTATTACACGACGATTAATAACTCCACGTAACATGCACATGACAAGAGGTATCAACTGCATAAACACCGCATTTCGAGGATGCCATGGTAATTTACCTATAAATTTACTATTACGCACATTTAAATTATATCATTATGTATATATTTATGATATTTGTGTGTTACTGCATCACTCTACTCGATCGGATGTGGATTAGTGTTCGGGATGTTAGTGCTTCCGACCCACAAATGCTGATCACATGAGACGTGATTTTATTGAGGAGATGACTAGTGTGTGCGCGTCTCCTAGGGATGCCTCCACCAGAGCCGTTTCCAGAGAAATGATTCGTCCACAGCGCATGATTAGCACGCATCACTCTTCGCCAAAAATATTTGGATCTTATAACGCAAGTGTATAATTTAGTTTATAGAATAATGGCAAGCAAGGTCGTATTCCTCGGGTTTGACTACGAAACACTTAGGCTATAATAACATCGCATTCCAATTTTATTGAAGTGATCAATATCAAGTTTTAGTAAAATTCAAAAATTAAAGAAAAATAAATATGCGAACACCACAAGTACTTTCAACAACCACGTAAGAACCTTAGGCACATAATCTCAACATGTTTCTTCAATATTAAATCCAATTAAACTTTCAAAACCAATTCATGCAATTCTATGGGTTCAATTCCTAAGTTAGTCTATTCTCCCCGGGTGGTGCGTAAACAATAGATTAATAATAATTGTAGATCTCCGATACATTATAACTATTATTAACTCCCAAAAGATCTATGAATTGAATGACTCCCCACAAACAGTTGTAGGTCTCCACTTTTTTACACCCGTTTATGTCTAAATTTGATTTCCGTCTTTGTTAGAACTCATCTCCCGAATCTCGCACTAACAAATATGACATGCTAATTATTGATCGATGAAAACCAATTAAGAATAAGCACTTGAATTCATAAAATAGAACACATGAATTAATTAAGAAAATAACTAATCAAGATTTAACACGAATCCACGCTTTGATTATGCCCTAATATCTCAAAGATTAGCCAAACATTAATAACAAATTCATAGACAAACTTGAAATCAACATTGTGACATCATTTAAGCACAAACAAGAGATCTAAACTAAGAAAGAGAACCCTTTCTTGTCATGATGGATCTTCCTTCCAAGCCTTTAAAGCTCTTTGTGCTTCCGAGATGTGAAAAGCCTTGTGGTGTTCTTTTTTTTTTCGCGACCTAGCTCTCCTCTCTCTCGTAAGACCTTGAATTTTGTGTTCCTGTATATTTTAGTGTGTTATATGTGATATGGATGGATGAATTTTCGTGCAGCCATCGGGTCCCTTTTATAGATGATTGGAGAGATCACTTGTAGAGTCGAGTGAGAAAAGGACTTCAAAGTCCGAAGACAAGGTGTCACATGGCCATGTGGCTTTGACTCAAAGACACCACACACCCCCATGTGGCCTTCACATGCTTCGCCGCCGTGTGGCTTGTTTTTCGCCCCCTATTTCTTCCCAACTTTACACGGACACTTCCTCTTTCACACGGGTATGTCACACACGGCGTGTAGTCCCAAATGGTCCGGCTGTGACATGAATTTGTCCGAATTTACTCCTGGGATCTCATGAAAGTTGTAACCCTTTCTCTTACCTTTCTAGAGCCACTTGAATCACATTAATATCAATTTTGTAGAGAAAGTTATGACCAAAATACTAAACCCCGCTAGTGTTGGAAACTCGTAACACATTTGGACGTTTTTGAAGGAAATTGCCTTTTGTTCGATCGCGCATGCTTCTTTCCTTCACATATTTGCTCGTACCTTATCTATTGACCTATACTTTGGAACTTGATATCATTTTTTTTTATCCAATTTAGCTCTATTTCATGTAAGAAGTTAAAAGAATACGCAGATCACGCCCAACAAAGGAAACCAACCAAAACACACTCAATATACATACAAATATATCAAATATATACCATTTTAAGCCTCTAAATGCACATATATTTTACATTCATCAAGCACACGAACGACTACTATCGCACCACGTACACCTCACACATATGCGGCAAAAGTTCATCTCGGATATGTGTTGAGTCCATCTCGCATATGCGCCTGATCCATCTGATATATGCGAGGTCCATCTCGCATATGCGCCAGTCCATCCACTTCGCATCATACACTATATATGCCACAACCTGTGAATTATGATCGTTCATAACACCCCGCACATCATTTATGACCGCTCAACACGGATGTGGGAATGGCAGTCCATCTCGCATATGCGCGTCAAGTTTTCAAAGATTCGCCTGTACCATTTTCCAATGGATTTCGGGGAGTTATATGACATGCATGCAAGCCCGCTCTACTTCCAACAGGATATTGATAATGCCAATACGGTCTTAAAGCGGAGCCAACGAGAGAGACATCCTCCGGAGTTATATGGACATGCATGCAAGCCCGTCCACTTTGTCTTTAAAAGACTTAGTGGTACACTTTTTCAGTATGTATTGTGTGATTTGGCTAGGATGATAATTGCTATGCAGTAACTTTGTCCTTAACGGACTTAGTTGTACACTTTACTTCGTATGTATTGTGTGGTTGGTTTGAATCGAGGATGTTATTCCAAAATGTTCATGTTTTGAAAGAAATATGAATGAGGATGTGATTACCAAGAGGTTCGTTATTTCTAGTTTTCTGGATTGAGAAATTGATGATTCCAAGAATCAAAAATGTGTTGAAACTAGTCCGAAAGTTTCAACCGATCCCGCATGATATTCGTCTTTGAAGGGATGTGGTTTAAATGAAAAATTCCAAATGGTTTGCATCGTTTAGATGTTGATATTCATAAATTCCTAAATGCATTCTCGGAAGGAATTTGGATTAGTGAATCCGATTGTTCGATTGGAAATCGAAAAAAGCAATCGAGGGCCTGGCTAAATCCATGAAAGTCTTGGTAGAGACTTGAGAAAACCGTGTTGGAATACTTTTTAAGAATTCTAACGGATCGAGCGATCGTGGGGTATGACCACACTTTCTCTCACTTTTAGCTTTTGAGCTTGATTCTCGGTTAAGTGTTGCGAGAAGTGTTATGCCGGTGTTGTAACACCAGAGCTGACACCGCACCACGCTTGCGAGAAAGTGTTATGCGAGGTGTTTGAACACCGTGAAATGCATGATGAAAGACATTTGTCAAATTTGTCTTTGAAGTGTGTCAACATCTAAGGTCACACTCATTTGTAAAATGGTTCGAACAAAATTGTCGGAACAAGGTTCTCAAATTTGTTTGAATGAGGTTCTAACAATATTGTTGAACGAGGTTCTAATGGTTTTAGAACATTGGAAAGCATTCTAATGCTAATGAAAAGACCAAGAGTTGTGTAAGTTCGCGTAATCCGGGAGTTGAACAAAGAAACACGAATATGTGGGGAGGTCGTGTTAACGGCAAACCACATATTGAATAAAATCCCACTTAAAGGGAAAGATAAGACTCATTACGAATTGTGGAAAAATCGTAAGTCTTCTTATAAATACCTTAAAGTGTGGGGGCGTTAGCTAAGGTTGCAACACCCGAACCAAAGCAAGCGAAAATCGGTCCTAAAACGGTCAATTGTGTTTTTATTGGTTATGCACTTAACAAGAGTGCACATCGTTTTATGGTACATAAGTCGAAAAATCCGAAAATGACAATTGGTACCATAATTGAGTCAAGAATGCTACATTCTTTGAGAATATTTATCCTTGTAAAGAAAGGATAGATGGAAGTTTAAAGAAACGATCGTATTCGATGTTTTTTACGAGGTGTTCTCGGAGGTGTTACTTCCTGTTATAACATTTGGAAAAATGATTGTATTCACTATGAGATGTTAGTGAAGGTCTTTGCCGGTGTTATAACTTCCGAAAAACACTTGGTATGACACCGTTTGTCATACTTGACATAACAGATTAGTTCAACACCGAGTGGTGAAGAATCGAGATGAAGTAAGAGGCCAAAGGTGGTTAAGTCCTTTGGACCTGACTTTCTAACTTTGATGTTAGATGGTGAGTTGAACTCGACGATTAAAGAGGCTCGAGTAGTCCTCATGCTCGCCCGCAAGAAGCAATCAATAGTGAAATCGAGTCCATTCTGCAAAACCATATGTGGGAGTTGGTTGATCTCCCTGCTGGTCATAAGCCTTTAGGATGTAAGTGGATCCTAAAGAAGAAGTATAAAGCAAATGCAACTATTGATAAGTATAAAGCACGGCTTATAGCCAAAGGCTTTAAACAAAAAGAAGAGTATGACTTCTTTGACACTTATTCTCCGGTAACGAGGATTGCATCTATTCGGGTGCTTCTCACGATTGCTGCTTTACACAATCTAGAGATTCATCATATGGATGTCAAAACAAATGCGTTTTACGAATGGAGAGAGAGATCTTTGAAATCTATATGGAATAACCTGAAGGGTTTGTTGCACTCGGTCAAGAAAAGAAGGTGTGCAAGTTGATAAGATCCTTGTATGGACTGAAACAAGCTCCAAAACAATGGCATCTTAAATTTGACAACTCGATGTTGTCAAATGGGTATAAAATCAACGAATGTGATAAATGCGTATATGTCAAAGGGACATCGGGAGCATTTGTCATAGTTTGTCTATACGTGAGACGGATTTGTTAATCATGGGCGTGAGTCATGATGTTATCATGGATACAAAAAGAATGTTAAAGAGAAACTTTGACATGAAGGATATGAGAACTGCGATGTGATCCTGGGGATAAAATCGCTAGAACTCATGATGGAATTATCTTGTCGCAATCCCACTATGTGGAGAAAGTGCTCAAGAAATTCAATGCTTTTGACGATTCATCACAAAGACGCCCATTGATTTAAGTGTAAATCTGTTGCTAATGAAGTTCGAACCATGGCTCGATGGAATACTCACATATTATAGGCAATGACGATGTACATCACAAATTGTACACGCCCGGACTTGGCCTACCTTGTAAATATGTTGAGTAGGTTCATGAGCAATCCAAGCCACGAGCATTGGAAAGCGTTAACCAAGGTGTTAAAATACTTGAAGTATACCTTGGAGTATGGGCTATACTACTCGAGATATCCTACCACTTGAAGGGTATAGTGATGCTAGTTGATTTCGGATTCGAAAGATTCTTATTCTACTAGTGGATACATATTCACCATTGCAGGTGGTGTGGTATCGTGGAAGTCCACGAAACAAACGTGTATAGCTTGGTCCATCATGGAATCTGAGTTTGTAGCTTTGGATAAAGCTGGTGAAGAAGCAGAGTAGCTTCAAACTTTTTGGAAGATATTCCATGTTGGAAGAAGCCTCGCCTTCGTGACGATTCACCGTGATAGCCAAGCGGCTATAGGAAGGACAAAGAGCAATATGTGTAACGGTAAGTCTAGACATATTCGTCGGAGACATAATACCATTAGACAATTGATTTCAAATGGTATGATGTCAATTGACTACGTAAAGTCAAAAGACATTGTGGCGCATCCTTTGACGAAAGGATTGAATCGAGATCAATTGAGTAAATTGCTAGAGGAATGGGCTTAAAGTCCACAAAGTAAAATAATCATCATAGTGGTAACCCAACCATGATGATCGGAGATCCCAAGAACTTGGTTCAACGGGAAAACTAAGCTATGAAGGTTATGTTGTAACACTTGGAAACAATGTTTCAACCCATCCCTAAAGAGCAATGCCAAGTGTTGAAACACCCGCAAGTTGTGGTGAGGCTAAGTCATTTGACTTTTAATGATTCCTACACCTCGTTGAGGTTGAGTATGGCAGATACTCGGATAGAGATCACCTATGTAAGTGAGAAGTGAAGGCCGCTTCAAAGTAACACTTATGAATCCAAAGTGGTGTCCATGGCCGAAACGGACACAAATGTGAGAACATGAGGGGTTGAGACCTTACTTGTGTTAATGCTATTGTCTCGGATACACCATGGGGAATAGTTCAGGCATTACGTCCACTAGGCCGCCAGTACCCGATGGTATTAACTACGGAATGTTCAAAGCCACAAGCTACCTTTTTCGGATGCGATTTGTCTCTTGAGGATCAAGTTATGCGTGTCCGCATTCATGCATGCATTAATTTCCACTCATGTGGGGATTGTTGGAAATTTGGTTTTGATAAAAGCGGGCATTGACCCGACTTTGACCAAATTTTCGGTGGCTAAGAATTTAATTCTGGAGGAATTAAATTGTGAATTGTTAATCTACCTTTCGAGTAGATGTTCGTAGTATTTTATATTTCTCAAAACCGAATTTCAGTGATGAGTGAGAAATTAATACACGATGTTGGCCACGCGAATGGGCATAGTTTATCCTAAGTATAAATACTAGAAGTTGTTATTGGTTGGATATACTATAAATAGTGTATGATCACAAATGGGCCTTGGATCGACCGACCCTTTGGGCTCGGGTTCGAGTTC
This sequence comes from Rehmannia glutinosa, assembly GCA_016081115.2. Lineage (NCBI taxonomy): Eukaryota > Viridiplantae > Streptophyta > Magnoliopsida > Lamiales > Orobanchaceae > Rehmannia > Rehmannia glutinosa. The sequence goes on along the minus strand of JABTTQ020002727.1, from coordinate 384,821 downwards.
ATTAGTTTTGTAACTTGAAAATGGGCTCACCAAATTCAAGTAACTATTGGGCCCGATGAATCTGCAGATCAGAGTGTCCGTGTCCAGGTTCATGTGTGTAGATGAATCTGACATTGGAGGCAGGTTCATGTGGCTTTTGGAGTTTGTAACTCCTCAAGTAGTGGTCATAAGTAGAGGCTTGTAACTCATGGGAGTTATATATGGTTAAATGCCCACTCTCTTAATCTTTAATTCCCTACAAGTGTTGGAAATGAGGGGCCTATATATAAGGCTTAGGTAGTTTCTTTGCATAGAGAGAGTTTTGGAGGGAGTTAGGAAGGAAGAGATGGAGTTAGTATACACAAAAATCGCATATCTCTCGCATATTTTTAAGTGTTAGTAAAAGTGTCGTAACTCTTCAAGAACATTTTCAAGAACACTTCCTTCGCACTCGTGTCCAAAGAACCATTATCGCTCCTTCGAGTTCGAAAGGTGCCTTTGTCGTCGGGTGCTACGCACACAAAAGGAGGTAAAGTCGTTTTATCTTTGGGGACATTACGTCAAACCGTGAGCACTAAATGACGTATTTGTCTTGCGAATAGAGTTCTACTCGACTCGGCTTTTGTTTTTTCAATTTCTCGCCGATTCATGCTTCGAGTTGGATTCCATTCAAGACTTGTAATAGTTAGGTTTTACATTTCTTGTAATTTTGTGTTTCTCTTTTGTAAGTCATCTTGAAGGCTTTTCCGTTGTAACCATTGTAAATAATTTTCAACACCTTATAATTAGCAAGATAATATATTTGACAGTTATTTTGGTGTGATCCTGCGTTGCCTATTATACACTTGGATGATTGTTTCTTACTTTTCAATGCTACAATTATTTACTAGATCTTGGCCTTGCTTTTTTTTTTTTTAGCGGTGAAGGTATGTCCCTACAGTCTCACCTAAGACTATGGTCTCAGAGAATCATCTAAGGCAATTGTTAAATATATCTTCATCATTGTTAAAAATTTAAATCTTTATAAAACAAGAAGGACGTTTCATTCAATCAACAAGAATACAATCAACATGACAAACAGAGATCATGCGTATTACATATTGCAACTATAATATCTTCCTGAAAATCTATGCATTCAAATAAATTTTTGATCCTTTGTTAGTCAAGCCCCTTATTGTTCTTATCTTCACCACAAAATCATGAACCTTGTGGGGTTCATCAAGAGACTTGGAGAAGCTCTCTCTTTCCATGCACCTCTTAGTCCATTCCATCAATTTACTGCACTCACCTTCTATGCTAATATTTCCCAAGCCCATATCAATGGCACAAAACCAGCTACAAAATCCACCAAGAACAATATCCAAATATCCCAACCTTTCCCCTCCAAAATAAGGCTTGTCTCCAAGTACTTGTTCCAGCGGCTTGAGGCAATCTATCAACTCTTTTTCTGCTTCCTCCAATTCTTCTTTAGTCTTGTGCCATGTTATCTTCATCGCAACTACATGTAGCTGCAATAGCATGTTTCAAGGTTAAAACCAACTTTTTTTGTACTTTTTGGATAAAAGTATGCTAGAAAAATGTTAATTAAATGTTTATAATGATATTTTATATTTGTAATTATATGGGACACATTTTAAATCAAATGGTGTAAGCAACTACGTGACTTTGATTCCTCTATACTCTAATAGTATATATAGACATTTTAATAATATTGTTAATATTAAGTAAAAACTTAATTGAATATTAAGTCCAAATCTTTTTCTTCCTTTCCTTTTTTTTAATTGAAATTGATAAATAATTTTTAAAAAAATCAGAAAAAATAAACAAATAGTTTTGGTAAAAACCGTAATCGGAACCATGGAGGAACTGTGTTTCAAATCGGAACCGTCGGTCAATTTTGGAATCGAAACCGTGAGGCAATAGTTCTGGTTCCTCCAAAATGAGGAACCAGAACTGATGGTTTTGGAACCGTGGCCACCCCTACAAGCACTCCTTGAGGTTTGTATTTTTGCTTTACAATTACCCTCTTCTTAAGATGTAATTTGTAAGATAGTTACCGTTCATTTTAAATGAACTATAAGAGTCAGATATAAATAAATATCAATGGGTATTTACAATTATAAAGGATGAATTTTTTGTAATTCTACCTAAAAGTTTTTTGTACATTTTGAAACGGGATAATTACAAAAAACTGCCTAAGGTTTGGGGATAATTGAAAAAAAATCCCGAGGTTTTGAAAATTACATAAAATATTTGTAGATACCCCTTAAATATAAGATAAAATTAAACATTTAGGGAAATTTAAATTTTAAAAAAAAAAACTCTAATTTTCCCTTTTTTCTTTTTTTTTTTTGGTTCTATTTGTTGCTTTAATCCCTTCTCACACAAAGAGGTCAAAATTTCGTGTGTGTGTGTGTGTGTGTGAGAGAGAGAGAGAGAGAGAGAGAGAGAGAGAGAGAGAGAGAGAGAGAGAGAGAGTTGACCTTCTTGTCAATGAAATCAGCCCAGAACCTAGCTTGAGCTTTTTCATAAGGATCAGAAGGTAAGAATTGTAGACCATTGTTGTCCTTGCACACCTCATCAATGTATTGGATTATATTCACAGACTCACATATTGGTTTCCCATTGTGAATCAGAACTGGGATTTTCTTGTGAACTGGATTCATTTCCAATAAAAGTGGGCTTTTATTACGCAAATCTTCTTCCCTATTCTCATAATTGATCCCTTTTTCTGCCAATGCAATTCTAACCCTGGAACCAAACGTGCTTTGCCTGAAATCCAGCAAAACCCATTCTTGATCACTCATTGTTATTATTTTCTTTTTCCCAAAGAGTTTCTCGCAAATGCGCAATTCACACAACTTATATTAATGTCTTGATGGATTTAATTAAGGAATAATTACAAAAACACCCCTGAAGTTTGGGCTAATTACAAAAAAACCAGATATGTTTGAAAATTCCAAAAAACCCATTGAAGTTTGATTCCGTCTTATATTTCCCCTTCATAAAGAAAAACATATCAAAAACCCTATGATATTTATAAAAATACTAATCCATCGAGAGACGAAGCTGGTAAGGGGCCAAGGGGGGCACTGGGCCCCTTTAAATTTTGGAAAAAAATAGGGGTATTTTATCATTTTACATTTTAATTTTAAAAAATAGAGAAAAATAGGGGAAAAATATCTTTAATTATATTTCATTCGCTTTTCCTATTTTGATTTGTGAATCTTGAAAAATATGAATCTTAGTCATTTTTCCCTTTTCTTAAAATTTGTACATTTTTTAAGCTCCGCCTTAACTTGAATTTTGTATAATTCTCTTGTGTCTCTATTTGTCCTTTTTGATATATTGATGTGATTTTATTTTGTTATTTATTTTTGAATATTAAGATATGATTGTATATTGATACAATGGCTTATCAAAACTTCCACTTATTTTAAATCTGATATATTGTTTTCCATCTTTATATGTTGTAATGGACAAATTGTCTACTTACGTTTTGTAAAAATAAAAAATAGTCATAATTTTCGAAAATATATTTTTTTATCCATTTTGACACGGTCATACCCTTCTTGTGTTCTCTGATGAGGTACTTGATTATATTTCAAAAAGTTGATGCGGTACATTTTTTGGTACCGAGTCATGGACCAGTACATAGAAATGAAAAAAAGATAAAGTGAAAATTTGAACTAAAAAATGACTAAGAAAAAACATGGTTAAAACTATTTCTATTTTGGAAAAGCGACCAAAAAATCGTGAACGCCATCCATATTAATATTAATTGGGCTCCTCCGCCAAATTTCTGGCCACACGATCGTCATCCCTTATATTTAACACATAATCAAACTTGATGGAGTTTTTTAATTTTGAAACATCTTTAGGTTTTTTTATAATTAGTCCAAACCTCAAGGGTGTTTTTGTAATCATCCCTTTAATTAACTACAACTACTCTGGATTAAAATTTAACTACGATGATTGCATTTGTTTAATGTAGTTTCTTAGAAATGCTCAATTCAGACAACTTATATTAATTTGTTGATGTCATGTATTTTATTAATTCAACTACAACTTGTCTGGATTAATTGAACTAAAAATTGTTCCACTTGTTTAATATATTGTTGCTAAAAATGCTCAATTCAGACCAACTTATATTAATGTCTTGATGATGTTTGTGATGGATTTATTTACTACAACTTGTCTAGATTAAGTGAACTACAATTATTGCAGTTGTTTAATTTAATTACAAATATTGCATGCGTCTAAATGAACTACAGTTATTGCACTTGTCCATAATCCTTATCTCACCTGGTTAAGGAATCTGGCTATCCATTCCGGATTTTGGGAGGGGATTTTGGAGGAGGGATTTGAAATCCTTAGCTAAATCTACACCCCTGTTTGACATATAAATTCAAATTAATGGATTTCAAATTCCTCTTTAACTTTCAGCTCATTTTCAGAGGATTTCAAATCCCTCCCAAAACCTAGTCATTTGAAATCCATTCTTTTTTTTCCCTCTTTATGCTCACTTGCATATTCATACACATTTACACACACCGCGCACATTTACACACACTACACACATATTTACACACACCGCACACATTTACACATATTACACACACTGCACACACACTACACATTTACACATATTGCACACATTTGCACACACAACACACTACACACATTCACACACACCGCACACACACCGGACACATATTGCACACATTTACACACGCAACACATAAAATAATAAGATTATATCTTTTATTTTTATTTATTAAATATCAATTAAGAAAATAAATTGAGCTTCGAATTTTTTTATCAAAACTTACGATGGATTTGAAATCCTTACACAAATCCACACATCCAAACAAGAGGTGGATTTCAAATCCAATGACTTTGAAATCCATTCATTTAAAATCCCTTGAAATTTTAAATTCCTCCATCCAAATGGGCCCTAACATTAATTTATATATACATTAACGGGCTAATTTTGAAGTCAACTATACGTTCTAGACTTCATGTCAGATATATAGATAAATTTTTGGGGAGGAATAGGAATATAATTTTTCTACAGAAAATAAATAAAAAAATAGAATTGGTTCTTGTATTGTTTTGACAATATCCATTTATAGATAATGGCGGAGCCAGAAAAATATTGTGGTGAGCCGATACAAAAAAAAAAAACTGAAATGGCCTAGATTAAAAATTAAAAAGCAATCATATAAATTCTAACTAAAATATTTTTTAAAAAACAATTCTTATTATATTGTTAAAAAAATTGGGAGGGGTAGGTTGCCTAGGGTGAAATCGAACCGAACCGAGCCGAGCTTTTGAGTGTTTGAGTTTGGCTCGTTTATTATCGAGTCGAACTCGAGCCTCAATTTATCGAACATGCTTGACGGTGTGAACTTTTTCGAGCCTAAACGAGCTTAGTAAATATTAATTAAAAATTAAAATATTCTTCAGTTTATTACAAAAATAAAATTATTTATATTTAAAATTCATAATATATTTATTAAAACTTATAATTTTATTCAAAAATTAATTTTATTGAAATATTTTTATATTATCTTAAGTAAAAATATGAAAAATTAAAATTAAAATTAAATTATTAGTTCAATTTATACGAGCTTACTATCTAGTTTATTCACGAACTTACTAACGAGCTTGTTCACGAGCTAACGAACCGAATATCTCTAAGTTTGAGTTTGGTTCGTTTATTTTAACGAGCCTCATTAAACGAACTCGAACGAGCTTTTTATCGAATCAAGCTCCAATAGCCACGAAATGCGGCTTTTCATTTGGTAAATAAGGTTGCCCCCCTTCGCCCTTGTTTACAGAGGTTTTACTATAATATTGTGATTTTTGCATACGTATTGTAATATGATTAGGTCAGAAATACAATTTAATAGACTCATATGTCATTGGCTTCATTATTCTATAAGTTTCAAAAATTTATAGTTGTCATGTATGGTAAAGTCAGGTAAACCAATCTGGCAATTTATTACATTGAGACAAGGGTGTTTTGTTCCGACAAAAGGGAGTTTAGTGCCAATGTCAAAACATCTGGGGTGATTTTGCCAAGAGTCTACAACTGTGGGGTGGTGGAAGCAATTTTTCCGGTTTAATTCTCACATGATCCAAATTCCAAAGATTGCGGACCCTATCCGTCATTGGCTAGGCTGGATCATAGAACTGCCTCATTTTGGGCCTCATTGAACAAATCAAAAACTGGGCTGTTCGGTTAAGATCCGGATTCAAATTTCACTATGGACAAAATTTATGTGCATCTTATATTATCTGCTTCTAACTGAAGGTCCTTTAATTAGTTTCTCAATTAGGTATTTATGTACATAAATTATTAAGTTTTTTTAAAATAAAAAATAAAAAAATGATTCTTTTTAGGTTTTAGAATGATTCTACATTAAATTGACTAGTTGTTATGTCGAAATCTCATTTAATTTCTAACGCTACAAAAAGTTATATTTTACTCACTATTTTTGAAGAAATATTTTACTCACTTAAATTGGTGTTTTGATCACATTGCTCAGGGTGATTAACAAAAAGGATTAAATTATGTACTGAAAAAATGGATTAAAATTAATATTACTTACCAAATATAAAAATTAGGGTTTTGAGAAAAGATGCTCTATTCTCTCTCCTCTCAAACCTTCATTGCCGACACATCTTGATCTTCTTCATGGAGTTCGATTTTTCTCTTTTCCCAAAAATTACGAAATCTCATGATTCAACTTCTATCCATGCTCCTAGGGTTTTACCAAGGGTTTCCCAAACCCTAATTCGCTACTTGCAAGAATGGGGCAAACTTCAAACAAGAAGAACGTCAAATTTTTTTTTTTTTTTTTTTATCGCATCTCTTGATCCTCCTACACAAACGTTTCAAACTATTACAAGAATTGATCAAGGAAATCAAGATCTCATTTACATTCTACATGTTTAATTTCCTCAAGTTTTGGATCATCATGTTGATCACGCTTCCAAAATTCTCAAGAACCATCCAAGAACGGATCCGCATTTTCAAGAAACGATCGTGAAAAATCTTTTGCAAAACGGTGCACTCCGGGTAGGATACAATTCCAGATTAAGAAAGGAGATTTTTATTCCATAATGATGGATGAAGGGATTTATCATCAACGCATAACGAGTTACAAGATTCATTAATCGGACGACTCTACTTCCAAAAGGAGCAAAGCCATGCACGTTAGAGATGTTCATATCGAAATTGCATGTCGTTTGGAGAATTCAACATGCTTGGCGATTGGTACTACTAGGTAAGGGTTATTTTAGTTTACAATTTAATGATATAGCCGATGAATCGTGCTTCCTTCAAAGTTTCATGGAATTTGAATTCGCACGATCCGCATCACTAATCGATCCTGGATTTCAATCCTTATAAGATTAATACTTTTATGGCACAAGTTTGGGTTAGGATTTATGAATTAAGTATCGAGTATTGGCATCCCTCTTTGATTACGATGATTGCAAGTGCGATAGGTACTCCAATCCAAATTGATGGTCGTTTGTTGTTCGGGGAGGTGTGATATTTTGTTTCAACATTAGTTGAACTTTATTTGAATAAATCTCTTCGTAAATTTATTATGGTTGAAAGGGTGGGACATTGCTCATTGTTTCAATCAGTTATAAGAATTTGTCGGATTTTAGCGTTAATTGTCGGATTATTGGGCATCATATTACGAATTATCGCCATCAATATGCGACAAAAAAGAGCCGACATTGTTCAAACCGATAAGAGTCCGTGTTCATGGAAGATCCGTCATTAGAACGGGAATCGTGGTAAGATTTCGCTAACAAGGGTAAGGAGATAGTTTCGAAACTTGGGTTCAAGTTAAGCCCCGTAAAACCCATTATGTGGAGATGAGTACTGCCCTAAGGAGGGTGGACCATCCACTTCGGTATTCAAATATGGAATTTTTTAACGTGTTGGGTGATACATCGATGATTTGCATGAAGAGAATGGGCTCTCACATGTCCGTGCGATGAGGTCCTCAAAGGTTCCAATGTCAATCCCGATAGGACTAGGGTTCTTTATCAACCACCGAAATGGAGTTTGGTTATTGTTCATGAGGACACGATGATTGCACCAAATTTAGATGAAAAGAGTCAAGTGGATCTCCCGGTGCCATGGAAGTTATATCTAGAAGTCATCCGCTTAATGATTATGTCCTTAGCTCTAACGATCAATCGAGAAAGTAATGATCGCATCAACACGAAAGCGTTGATCCGATATGGTGGATGAAGAAGAAGAAGACAAATCGGAAGCTTTAAAGACCAAGTTAGGCAACCCTCAACTACTCTACTTGTTATTCACTCATGTGCTCCCTCGGAAGCTATGAAGGCTGAAATTGCGGCTTTAGGATCCTGGGCCGACATTCCACAAGCTACATCGACCATCAAGACGATACTCGAACACGTACAAAAATACAAATGACAATATCACTCGAAAATCCATAAACGCCCTTCATTTAAATTGCGCCATTAAGTTATTTTATTATTTTTTTCCCGAAATTTTGCATTATTTTTTCTTTGTTACCTGATCGACTTGTGATCGTGGATCTTTTCCTTTCTTTTTATATATTTTCATTCAATAAAAAAATCATTTTACTTACCATTAATAAACGAAAAGACTTGTTGCATCAAATATTAATGATTTAACATAACACTATTACCATCTAATCGCATAATCGATCTACGCTACTTAACTGTTTGTTAGAGTAATTAAATATTAAATGATTCATATCTCTAATAGCTTAAGCTTAGAAATGTCCAGAATAATTCAATTTACTTGATTTTTCTCGCATTTAACCGCAATTAAAATTCTTTGGTCCGTTATTGAGACAATAATAAATCCCTCCGCCCAAGTATATAGTCCAATTTGACTTTTCACACGATTAAGAAAATATTGAAATCTGAATATGCCAAACATTTACTTGATTTACCCTTATTTAATGAATATTGTAAATTGTAAAATGCATATATTAAATAAGGTTATAATAGTAAAAGAATGGAAAAGGTACTATTAAATATAGAAAAGCTGACTATATATTTGGGGCATCCCAAAAAAACAAAAATGGACTATATATTTGGGACGGATGGAGAAAGTTCTCATAAATATAATCATCTACAATTAATTGCAATATTAAGATGAAATAGTTTTTCTCTATTTCTTTCTTCAAGTAAATAGTCGGTCCAAAAATGCACAGCTGTCTTTAGAGCTTAGCTATAGTCATGGACGAAGCCATGTGGGGGCCAAAGGGGGCATTGGGCCCCCTCAATTTTTGAAAAAAAGGGGTATTTTGGTCATTTCACATTTTAATTTAAAAAAAAAGAAAAATAGAAGGAAAAAAAAAAAAGTCTTCAATTATATTGCATTCCTCTTTCCTATTTTCATTTTTTAATCTTGAAAAATATGAGTCTTAATCATTTTTCCCTTTTCTTAAACTTTTGTATATTATAAAAACTTCGTCATAAATATTAACTTGGATTTTTGCATTATTCTCTTGTGCCTCTATTTGTTCTTTTTGATATATTGATGTAATTGCATTTTGTTATTTATTGTTGAATATTAAGATGTGATTGAATTAGTACAATGACTTAATCAAAACTTCTACTTATTTTAAATTTGATGTATTGTTTTTCATTTTATACGTGGTAGTGGACAATTGTCCACTGCTTTTGTAAAAATAAAAAATAGTCATATTTTTCGAAAACATGTTTTTTAGTTATTTTGACACAACATACCCTTCTTGTGTTCTCGGATGAGGCACTCAATTATATTTCAAAAAAAAAAAGCGATGCGCTACATTTTTTGGTACCGAGTTGTGGACCGGTCCCTAGAATGAAAAAAAAAAGGAAGGCAAACCGAAAATTTGAACTCAAAAATAGCTAAAAACAACATGGTTAAAATTATTTTTATTATGTAGAAATGGCCAAAAATTCGACTAATTCTTTTTATATTAATATTAGTTGGGCCCCTACCCGAAATTTCCTGGCCACACATTTTGCTATAGTTATTCAATATCGACTTATAAAGATATGTTGTTGTATTCACTTACGTGCATATTCTGGGAATGCATTGTGTTAGGTCTAAATTAATCAATCTTCATTGACATAATATTAACAGCCACTAAATCACTTAATTTATAATTAGCCAAAAAATAATAAACAAATACAACGTCCAAATTCTGTTCTAAGAAGTGTCAATTCTTTCACGAGCATTTGTTTTGATGGTCTTGTCATAATAAATGTTGAAGTGTCGAAATTGTCTGAACCCTTTCTGCATGTGACATAGCTTTGTTTACACACACTGAAAAAGAGGCTTGGAATTTCTTTTTTTTTGCCAGCTAGTAATGGTGTGATATGCATAAAACAATTAGCTAGGCATTTAGCTTAGTCGTTCACGATATTTCAGTTTGTACTTAAACGTGAGAAAATCAAATTTATTTGCATGCTACATTTGATATTTGTATAGTATGTAGCGGCGAACGAAGGATTTTAACTTTGGCGGAGCGAAAAACGAATCGAGTATATAAATTTAAACAATGAAAAAAATACTTATATATTAACCATAATTAATAGGCTTTTATATTGCAAAAGACAACTATTTGAAGTTTTTGTCAAAATTTTGGGGGCAAAGTCATATATTTTAACTAATTTGAAAATTTTAGTGGGGAAAATGAAATTTTGGAAATTTTTTTTTTGGGGGGGCAATAGCCCCTAAATCCGCCGCCACGATAGTATGTAATGTTATTGTAGGAATTGGATCAAATGAGACAGGAGTCTCGCGTGAACTAATCCCAATCATTTAATAAAAATCAATGGATGAGATTATTTCTAACTTTTAATTATTTAATTATTTATTTCCCTTCATTAAGGGTATTTTAGAACTTTCATTATTTGTGATTTTTTTTAGAAACGTGATTCTCACTTTCTTAATTTAAGGGATTGAATATTTGATACGAGATCTCACCAGCTTATTTTAAATATGCATCATATTGATTCTAAATATGCAATGTGTTTCATTTACATATGCACCAAAATGAACATAATTATGCAAAGTAAGTTTTCAACAATATAAACAATATATGTATCTCAATATGCAATTTATTCAAACCAAATATGCAAGAATCATTAAGTAACTAATTATGCATTGTGTAACAGATTATATATGCATCAAACAACAAATAATTAATTATGCATTAAACAATAACTAACTACAAAAGTCTCATAATCATATATGCATCAAATAACAAGTAACTATGTGTTGCCTCATAATTATATATATATATATATATATATATATATATATATATATATATATATCAAAAAATAATTAACTTAACATTATCTCATTACTATTTATGAACCAAATAAGATATGAACAATGGCAGAGGAAGGGGGCCACTCCGCCCCCCCCATTTTAAAAAAAAAAAATAAATTATAGTGTATATGATTTTCAGATCGGCCATCCTATTTTCGTGTATCGGTCCACCCCATTTTTATTCCCTCGCTCGCCTTGATATGAAAATCCAAGATATTATAATCATGTATGCATTAAACAACAACTAATTGTGCACTTTGTGATAACTATCTATGCAAAGATATTTATTCTAAATACGCATTAGCATTAGAGTCACACTAATAATGTTATGCGTTAATGGTGGGTTTATGAGAGAGAGGGGAATTTGATTGTGGGATTTGTTGGCGACTTTTATGGGATTGATATATGTATGGAACATAATTGATATTATTTGATTTTATTTTCATTTTCATTTTTATCTAACCGCATTTAATAGTAAGGAGGTTACATTTTATTGTGATTTTACATTGTTATCCTTTTTGTGATTAAATTAAAAATTTAATCTAATTTTATTCATTCTAATCCCCGTCACCAATTATTTAATGGGAGTGGTTGTGATTAGTCTTTAGGTCTCACGGTAATAGGTTGTCTCACGAGATCTAATCCCTGTTATTGTAATATAATATCTAAACATATGAAAATATATCCAGGTATACATTATCGAATGTCACACCGATGATGCAGTTGATGATTTTTGTATCACTACAAAGACAAAAATGACATTAGGTAACACAAATTTTGTAGACTTTTTAAATAAGGTACATATGTAACACGTGTTTGTAACACTTTTTACATTACAATATTTATGTAACACTTTTGTAGCACTTTATCAATATGTAACGCTTATATGTAACACTTTTGAATAAGTAGCACTTTTTAAGTATCGCTTTTTTGGTTATTTCTTTTGTAACACAAATAGGTATCACTTTATTTAAGCACTATTGGCAACACTATATTTTATTAATTGTAACACTTTTAGGCTATATTTTTGTAACACAAAATTATATAACTATCATTAAATCATGTCAATAATTTATTTGATTAATTGATGTCACAAAATAGGCAAAGACAAAAAAATCACCAAACCTAAAAATTGTAGACATCATGTACTGCTTTTTTTTAACTAAATTTTTGTTTTCTTTTTTGTAAAGTATTTTTGTTTTGCTTTTATTTTTCTATTTTTACGGGGGTAATTAATTCTGTCGTAATACCGACGAAAAATGCGCATGTATATATTTTATTATTATTATTTATTTATTTTTTAATTTTTACTAACGGAGACCTATTTTATCATTAACCTTTTTTTATTTTTTTTTTACTTTCTTAAAAATATTTACCAATGAAAATTGATGTTATCGGTAATTACTTAGGAATTTTTTCTGTCGGTAAACTATTTTTCATTATTTTTTATTATTTAATTTTTTTACTATTAGAACTTTTTTATATGTCGGTAAATTAATTTTATATTTTTTATTCTTACAGATTGAATATTGTTCAGTCGATAAATTTATTATATATATTTTTAATATTTTTAATTTTTTGTGTCCTTCAATATATAACATAATATGAATTTCAAATTATATACTATATAATATAAAAAGTGATATATACGATGTATAATACAATTTAATATATATTATATTATATAGTCTTTATTATATAAAATGTATTATATATACATATTTTTATATAATTTTAATATGTGTGTATGTGTATAATAAAACAAAGCAAAAGTTGTAATAAGAATCAACTTAGTTTAGTGGCAAATTGTCACTTCCACACATAACAGGTCATGGGTTCGAATCTACTTTGTGGCAAAAAATAGTATTTCTACGAAGTGCTACAAAAAAAGTCTTACATAAGATTCATATGTACATTTTAGAAGTATATTTTTTAAAGTGCTACAAATATAAAAAGTGTTACAAAAAGTGTTACATAATACTCATATGTAACACTTTAGAAATATTGCTTCAAAGTGTTACCAATAGAGAACTTAATGTAACACTTATAAAAAGTGTCACTAAAAGCTAATAAAAGTGATACCTTAGACTATAGGTAACACGGGCAAGTGCAGCACCATAAAAGTGCTACCTATTGTCTATAGTAACATTTTATAGCCATTAGGTAATATTTTTTGGGTACTTAATATCATTTATGTTGTAGTGTATTAATTATGAGAATTTGATGGACAACTTTTCTCAAAAATTCAGTTCAGTGATGAGTTCGCGCTCGGTATGAAAAAAAATCATTAGAGGTATTTGAGATCTAAAACTCAAATTATTAAAAACCAAATGCATAAAATGAAAAGGAATATAAATTTTCGGTAAATTAAAATACAATAATAGTTTGTACAACGGTAAGTCTCGATATATAGTAAGAGCTCAAAATAGAAAGGACTCAAAATAGTATATACAACGGTAAGTCTCGACATATACATCGAAGACATGACACCGTTAGGCAGTTGATCTCAAATGGAGTTTTTACAATCGATTACGTGAAATCGAAAGAAACCCAGCGGATCCATTAACTAAAGGTTTGAATAGAGATCAAGTATATCGCTTATCGAAAGGAATGGGCTTGAAATCCATAAAATAAGAGTAATCATAGCGGTAACCCAATCTTTTGAAATGGATATCCCAATACCCTAGTTCAATGGGACAACTAAGTTATGAATATTCGGATAAACACTTGAATAAGTTCTGACTCATTCCCTGTCCCAAGTGGAAAACCGCAAATATGGTGATGTTAAGTTATAAACTTTTAATGATTCCCGTACTTGAAAGAAATGGAGTATGACAGAACAACCGTGAGAACCAAATGGTGTTAGGAAATATATTGTGTGGATACTTTTATTTTGGTTTACACAAACAATTGAACACACTACAAGAAATATGAGATAACATGACGACAAATATCTTCATATAAACTTGTTTTTTCGTCACTAAATGTATTTTGTGACGAAAATCGAAAATGTCATAAGGATCGTCACTATAGCCGCGTCATTAAAGGTATACATGACGCGATTCTTTCAATTCTTCACTACAAAATTAACATTTGGTCATGCTAGTGACCATTGTCATGATTTGTATCAATTATTGTGACGCCTACATCGTCACTTTAACAATAAATTTTTTGTCATCTATATTTTGGCTTTGTCACAAAATATAACTTTTTAATGACGAATGCATGTTTTGTTATCGTAGCATTAAATTTTAGTGACGGACATGATTGCATTGTCAAATTCATCAAATTCTAATGACGAATTTTGTTGTCCCAATTGTATTTACGATTTCGTCATATATTACGATTTTGTCATGAAAAATGTAATTTAACGTTACGATATATTATGTGTCACTTAATATGTATTTATAATGACAAAACAATGTGTCACAAATAATTAAGATTCAACGATACGATATGCATTGTCACTAAAAGAATATGACATGTGATGATTTTTTCGTCATGAAAACAATAACAATATATGACAAAACTTATCATCGTTGCTAATGGCACCAAATAATGATGAAATAGTTCGTTACAAAAATGAATATATGATGGCAAAATCTACCGTCACAAAATAAATTTATTAGGTGACAAAAGATTCATCATAATTGACTTATTTTAATTGACAAGTTTTAAAGATATTTCTGACGAAACCAATCATCATTATAGTCATGTATTATCAATGACAAATTGTATACCGTCAAAAAATATATATGTTTGGTGACGACTCAATTTATTGTAATAAAATTAGTGTTTCAGTTACAAAATAATTCATTGTCACCAATTTATAGCTTACTTACATGACAACATAAATTTTCATGAAAAAGAAGTATTATATATAGACGATTATTGGCATATTTTTATAGTTATTTAGGTATTAATTTGTAATATTCTGTCAATGTATTATTAATATTACAAAGTGCAATTTCAAATACAATTAAGCATGAAAAAAAAATTAATCATATCTAATTAAGTAGAATACTATTATTTATCAATACAAGAGAAATTGTAAGATATTCATATTTCAAACGGACAATAAACTACTTGAGCAATGTCGGAAAAAAAAACATTATTATTCACTGTACAACCTAGTAAAAATCCGATAGTATTCCACTAAGGAATGTTCAAAGCCACAAGCTACCTCTCCCGATGCAATAGCTTTCCGTTTGAACTCTCTTTAGTGTTTGCATACTCATATGCATTTATTTTCATTCATGTGGGGATTGTTGGAATTGGTTTTAATAAATTGGGTTTTGACCCAAACTTGACCAACTATTTAAGTGGATTCATTTATTCGTTGTATGAAATAAATGTAATCTACACCGCTGGTAGATGAGTTTAGCATTTTGAATTTCTCAAAACCGGTACCAATGTCGGGTGAATGAGAAATGAATGCATGAAGTTAGCCACTTAAAATGCCTTTTATATATCGAATATAAAACGGTGGGAATATGGAAAGCGTATCCACATAAGAAACATATTAAATATTTGACTAATTTATAAAGAGTTTTATCACTAATAAAGATTAATCAAGTGGAGCTCTTTATGGTTCACCCTAGTGGACTAAGTCAATTTTGACTAGCCTTTGGCAAGTTCAAAAACACCGAGAACGGTCACGAGAGCACCGTGCGAACCGAATCGAGATGGAGCTGGACTGGGCCCGCGCGACGTCGCGCATAGTCACATTGGGCTCTTTAGAGCGTGCACTTGCACTTAGCAAGTATGCATCGTCATGTATGTTCGCCGACGGGCATGCTAGCTAGTGTGCGAGTGTATGCCAGGGTGTGTTCCTTTAGTCGATGATCGATCGGGATCATCGGATCGTAGTTGTTGGCCACAGGACACGATCGACCGGTATCACGATTGATCCGAACCTGTGAGTTGCACCTAATCGAATAGACACCGAAACTCCATAATTATCGGTTCCCAGGGCTTCATTTTGATATCAGAAAATTCGAATTCATACTAGCATTCTGTTTGCTTAAGTTTAGTGAAAGAGAGTTCAAAAACATCTCAATGTTCGTTGTACTTGCGATTTGTAGTGCAACAATCGCAAGTTGTGTGTCGTTGTATATTGGGGACAATTGTCGCATTCTCACGCACCGTGAGCGGGCAATCATGTCTTAAAGAGAAATAGTCCAACTCTTTGCGCTTGACATATTTTGTTTTCATCTTTGAAACCTCGGCTCAAATTTTCGTAGATGTTCGATATACACCACCTATTTTTCCAACAAATCCTGCGCCAAGTCCTCGGGCGCTGCAAAATATCGGGCGGGGTGACCTCAAATTCAACCGGACCACTAATTAGGCCCATCCAACCCGAACCCCATGTTTTATAATTACTATTAGGATATGAAGTTAAATATGCAATGTAAGGGATATATTAGAAATCTCTTAGTATTTTTGGTTAATCATGACACACAAGGCAAAACCCAATTTTTTTTTTTTTTTGATAATACCCAAAAAAGTTCATTGTTGTCGTCCATTCATCTTACAAATAAATTTTCATTTCAAATACACCAAATGCACAAGTTCATATCTCGGCAAAATTGTTTTTTTGGTCCGTTAAGTTGGCTCGATATTGCTTTTAGTCATTTAATTTCTATGGGTTGCGTTTGGCAAACACTAACTTTTCTAAACCCGCACATTTAGTCGATTTCAAAATTTCGGGATATCTTATCCCTAAAATCTTTGCCGAGTTTGACCATTTTTCCTTGAAATGACTATTTTGCCCCTTTTTTGAAAATTAAAATTAAAGAAAAATAAAAAAATAATAATAAATTAAATAAAATAAATAAAAATAATATAAATTTATTTTCTTTTTATTTTTCATTTTTTGTATTTTTGTTTTCTAATTTTTTAATTTTTATTTATAGTAGAAAATTGTAAATAGATATTTTTTTCCTGTTTTATTGTTTTTATTTTTTCTTTAATTTTAATTTACAGTGAAAATTGTAAGTCTATATTTTTCTTTTTTTATTTCTATTTTTATTTAATTTTAATTTATGGTTGAAAATTACAAATATATATTTTTGTTTTGGTTTTCTATTTTTTTTATTTTTACATATAGTTGAAAATTGTAAATACGTTTTTTTCTGTTCGTTTTTTATTTTATTTTTTTTAATTTTATTTACAGTTGAAAATTATAAATATATGTTCATATTATTTTTTTAAATTAAATTTAAAAAATAATTCGTTTTATATTTTATATTTTTCAACTTTAAATAAAAATTAAGGAAAACTAGAAAAACAAAAAAGTACATTATTTTCTTTTTCTTTTGGTTTTTCTATTTCTTCTATTTCTATTTTTCTTTAATTTCAATTTACAGTTAAAAATTATAGATATATATGTTTTTTTGTCTCTATTTTTTAATTTTTATATATAGTTGAAAATTGTAAATACATATTTTTTTCTATTTTGTTTTCATTTTTTTAAATTTTATTTATAATTGAAAATTTTATTGAGATAGTAGACAAGTCATGTGATATGCACACGACCAGGTTTCCATCCAAAAAAGGGGGCAAAATAGTCATTTCATGAAAAAATGACCCAACTCAAAGATTTTAGGGATAAGATATCCCCGAAATTTTGAAATTGGACTAAATATGCGGGTTTAGAAAAGTTAGTGTTTGCCAAAAACGCAACCCATAAAAATTAAAGGACTAAAAGCGAAATCGAACCAACTAAACTGACCAAAAAAGTAATTTTGCCTCATATCTCATATTTCAATCTTTTGTTTCAAGCGAAGTTTCAGTATATAAGATGAATACCATATATATGTATAAGATGAACAAAAGCACACAAAGTGCAAAATCCCTTTTGTTTCACTCAGGTAGTTTGCATTTACCCGGTTATTATCAGTTAAAATAGGTCCAAATTTTCCTTTAGAAACAGACAGGTTTTCCATATTTTCCCAACTTTATCTTATAATCCGACAATAAAGAATAAATACACAGAAGGTTCTACATTTCTAAAGTTTGTATTGTACTCAATACTAAAATAATTAAATATATATACTTTTTGTAAGGAAAAAAAAAATGAGTAATTTTGCACCATTCGATTAGGACACAAGGTTCCAAAAATAGATGCTCACATGCGACACAGGAAAGAAAGGTCAGAAAGAAATTGTCCTGCAACACCTCATCCCATTAGATAATGCATCAAATGTGGTGACTGGTGAGTGAATATGAGATTGCCATTTAATATTTTGTTAAGCCCTGCCTATTGTACTTATAATTAAATTTAAAATTTAATATGTATCGTGGAAACAACTATATATATTTTTTTCTTTTTTATATTACTAACCTTCGGATGTGCACAGATAAACCATCGTGTTTGTGATAGCGCGAAAACACATCTATCAACTAGGTGACATTAGGCAAACCTAATGCAAAAGCACAAGTCACAACTAATGATTATTATAAAGCACATGTATTTGACCTAAGTACAAAAGATTTGAAATAGGTCAAATGGGATACCTAATCATATTTAAAATCGATATAAATCTTTTATTTTAAATCAATACCCAATTTGCACGTTCCAAGTACATATCGATATATAAAATATTTTGTTTAAATTATATATTAAATATGAACTTATATACACTTAAAATATATTGACAAAATAAAATATAATATATTAATATACAAACTTAATTAGAATAAAAGATTTGACAAGAATAATACATTTGCCGTGATTCGAAGTGGCGAATGATTGAATCTTTCCAGCCCACCAATCAAAACAAAACAATCATACACACATGAACTCTTCTGTAACAAGGGCATAATTGCCACATCACAAGTTTAGTAACATTGATCTTCCCAATGGCGTATGAATAAAACGACGGACCAGTAGATATACGAAATTGAGGTGGTAAATAAAAAATTAAGAAAAAAATTATATAAAAATTAAATAAAATTTTTCTAAAAATTATTTACCTAGAAAAAAAAAATTAAAGGGGGGGGGGCCGGGTTGGCCCTCCCTAGCTACGCCATTGGATCTTCCATTTTCCGTTCGATTCCTTGTTTTACTTTATTGGATGTTTTTATTTCCCGTTCAACTTCTTGTTTCACTCTATTCGATGTTTGACACATGTATTTACATCTAAAAATCAACAACCACAATTATTTTGTTAACACGTATTTACCATCTAATGTAGTGGAACATGAGATAGAACACAAAAAGGTGGAATATGAAATATGTTCCCTCACGGAATGGATTGAGATTTCTGTTACAAAATCATGTTCTACTACATGTTCTATCAGTATTGGATGAATGACATATTTGCATGATAATGTTATAATTGTACATGTGTTAATCATCCAAAGATAATAAACAAGAAGTGAAATAGGATTTTGGAGCAATGGAGATCTGATCACGAAGATAGGGTTTCATCTATTATTTTACAGCACAAATGAATGTGACGTGTTCAAAAATTACCGTATAAAAACTCATAATTTAGGTTTGATATATACTTAAAAAATAATATGATAAATTTTTAGACACGCGTGTCAACCATTTTGTATGGTAAAATAAGATATGAAATAGTATATTTTTTTTTGGCAACAGAAGATGTCATCCGTAAAATCAGTGGCCACTATTTAAACTCCCCGCGATTCCATGAAACCGATTACGCTTAAACCGTTAGAAAACCCAAAACCTCCATATCCTCAATTTGAAACTCTCTTTCACACACCACATACACAATGAGAATACTACCTTCACTTTTTCTCATCACCCTCTTTCTCCCGGCGTACTCCGCCGCCGACGTCTCCGCCCCTTCCCCGCCCCCGCCCCCGCCCCGTCGACAACCGCCAACGCCACCGATTTCATCCGTACGAACTGCGAGACCACACTCTACCCCGAACTCTGCTACAACTCCCTCTCCGGGTACGCCAGCGCCGTACAACAAGACCCGGCTCGGCTCGCCGCCGTAGCCGTCGGCGTCAGCCTCTCCGGCGCCGCGCGCATGGCAATGTACCTCGCGGACCTCTCCCGCCGAGCCGCCTACGGAGCCGCCAACCCCGGGCCGCCGCCGCCCTCCGCGACTGCTTCGACGTGTTCGGCGACGCGGTGGACCAGTTACGCGGCTCGCTGAAGCAGATGCGGCGGCTCACCGGGACCGGCGAGCAGCTGAGATTCCAGATCAGCAACGTGCAGACGTGGATGAGCGCCGCCTTGACGAACGAGGACACGTGTACGGACGGATTCGACGGCGTGGCGGATTGCCCGGTGAAAACGGACGTATGCGATCGGACGGTGAAGGTGAAGGAGGTTACGAGCAATGCACTAGCTTTGGTGAATCATTATGTTGCTAATTTTGTGGTCCCATGAAAAAAATTACAATTATTTTATTGTTAATTTTTTTTTTGATAAGTTAATTTTTTTAGGTTAGTTTAATTTTGTCTAGTGGTGAAATAAGTAAAAGATATGTATAGTTGTTAGTGAAAAGCGAAAAAGGAGTAGAGAAGTTGATAAGGGGTAGTTTATTTGTTTATGTTATTGTTTAGTTATATATGGATTCATGTAATTAAATTATATATTGGGTTTAGAGTGTAATTGTTTTTATGTTAATTAACATTTTAATATAATGTATTTTGTGTTGCACTTTATAAATATATGTTTAGACTGATTGATTCGCGTTATATATATTTTATATACATACTCAATGTTTAATATAATAAATGCAACATGAAATTAGCATGGAAAATGTATAATGGTTTTATATTGTGGAGGAGAAACAAGCTTCAATTGTGTAGTAATTTTTATTACATGTGGCAAGGGCTAAAAAGGAATACACATTTATTTGACACCTAGTCCATACGAGCATATATCCAAATAGGGGTGAACGAAGTCGAGTCAATTAACATAAAATTGTTCAGCTTGTTTGAATTTTAATCGAGCTTCTAAAATTGTGTTTGAGCTTGGTTTGATTATTAATCGAATCAAGCTCGAACGAGCTTTAGTTGAGCCAAACACGAATCGAACTTGAGTAGTTTGATATTTTCACACATATTTTATTATTTCTTTACTAATCGAATCGAGCTCGAGTCAAACTTTCATCTTTTTGAATGGAAAAGTGTGTTTAAGCTTGTTCGTTATATTAACGAACCGAGCTCAAACGAGCTTTCAACGATTGATCTCGAATCGAGATCGAGTAAAATTTTAGTTAATCTTTCACTTATATCCAAACATGGTGAATTAGATTCACATGAGTATTTTAGTAACAACATATCCCCAAAATAATAAATCGAACCAAATATTCAAACTTTTAAAAATATAGTGGTTCCCAAACGCTACTTTTTAAAAATATAGTGGTATTTCAACTTCTATTTTAATGGTATCAAACATGTCACATGTATATGATAATGTTATTTTTGTGTACATAATATTTACACAATTTAGAGAAGTATAAGATGAAACATAATATGATAAATGTGATCTTTATAGAATACTAAATGCAACACCAGAGAATATTGTAAAAAGTGCATTGGCAACAACCGATCAGTTTTAGGCAACAACTCTGTTCTCTTCTAACCTCGTCTTATCTTCTGGCGTTTCATCACTTTATGAATATTATAATTCAGGGTTTTGTGAAGTACTAATTATTTATTTCTTAAATATAATCATGTTACTTTATAGGCGTCATCATATGGAATTGATTTGGAGAAAAATTCACTTTTGGTCCCATTAGACTTACTCATTGATGATTTTAGTTCTATTAGATTCACTTTTAGTCCCAAATCGACATTTTTCACTGCAAGAATAGTCCCATAGGACTCGAAACTGAAAATCCGTTAAAAATTAACTAAACCGTTAGTGATGACAAATATAGTCCCATAGGACACCAAAGTTAAATTTGTAACGACAAAAAATGGTCCCATAAGACACCAAAGTTAAATTTTTAACGACAAAAATGGTCCCATAGACACCAAAGTTAAATTTTTAACTAAAAATGGTCTTATTATTCTTTTTTTGGTTAAATTTAATATTATTGATGACAACATTATTTTAAATTTTATATTTTGAGTTATTTTTTTAAATTAATATGTGAATGTCCAACTTGAAAACTAAAAAAATATCTCCTTCAAATATTTTTCTAAAAATATATTTTTCTAGTGTGGTTTATTTCACTAAATAAATTCTCTTACTTAAAATATTTAGAAAAACAAATAATTTTTCTAATTTTTTTTTGGTTTAAATCACTTCTTGATTTTGGAAATACAAACAATTACAAAAATCATATTTACGTATTGGAAAATATATGTAGTTCAACTATCAATAAAATAAAAAAAGTTTATGATATTAAATAATTTCATAATTTTAAAATATAAGAATTATTCTTAAAAATTTTAGAAAATACTATTAAAAATATTTTAGTAATGTTAACCTAGCTCACATTTCTTTTATTTTTAAATATTATATTTTTATTTTTATGTTTTTAAATCAAAATTTATATTTCCTCAAAAAACAAATTAAACTTTACGTATATACATATACATGCGATGGGTTATATGAGACTAGTATCATGGGGCAAAAACATAGAGACTCAAAAAAATTACATATATACACATACATGCATTGGGTTATATGCACGTATTGATCTTTTTTTTTCGTATTACACATTCACAAAAAAATTAATTTACATCTACTTTTAAAAGTTATTTTTCAAAAAATTTAAATTTTATAATTTGAGTTATAAATTTTATCATTTATTTTACTTTGTTAATTTTCTAATTAAAATAAATGATACATGTATTTCATCTTTTTTTGTATTACACATTCACGAAAAAAAAAATAACCAACATCTATTTTTAAAAATTATTTTCCAAAAAATTATTTTATATAAGTGGAATTGTAAATTTTATCATTTATTTTACTTTGTTAATTTTCTAATTAAAATAAATGATACATGTATTTCATCTTTTTTTATAATACATATTCACTAAAGAAAAATTAATTAACATCTATTTTAAAAATTATTTTCCAGAAAATTTATATTATATAAGTTGAATTATAAATTTTATCATTTAATTTACTTGTTAATTTTTTAATTATAATAAATAAAAAAATAGTAATTTTAATGATAATATAATTTTTTAAAATAGATATTAGTTATATTTAGATTTTAGAGAAAAAATCACTTTTGGTCCCATTAGACTGAGCATCTGATGATTTCAGTCCCATTGTTCTCACTTTTAGTCCCAAATCGCAGGTTTGACTTTCAATTTGACAGGCTTGACCATTAATTTTTTAACGGTGGAACCATTAGTGAGACAAGAAAAATCTTATGGGATTATTTTCAAGACATGGGACTAAAATCATCGGGAGTAAATCTAATGGGACCAAAAATGAATTTTTCTCAATTGATTTGGTATATCCTATCTATTCTTGTAAATTATTTCACTATATTATTTAAATTAAAAGGACTTGTGAAGTTATGTTTGGCGATTAGGGGTAGAAATAGGTCAAGCTATTCGACGGGAGCTTACGGCTACCGGTCTATTTTTTTGTCCTACTGACCTAGTCTATTTATTAAATAGGTGAGGCCAATGCTTTTTAGCAAGCTTATTTATGTAAATAAGCTAGGCTTGAGCTTTTAAAAGGCGTTTCAAGCATATATTTATGGCCTACAAATATAAAGAATACAATATATATATATTATATACTTAACTAATTTTACTCTTTTTATATAATTCTTTAATTATTGTAATTAGGATTGTGCACCTGGACTTGAAGATTACCAAAACCGAACCGATATCCGGATCAAAAATATCTGAACCGAAAATATCCATTGACTTTTTTTAACTTTTTCCGAACCGCACTGCCCCGAAAATATTTATGGTACGATTATGGAGATTTTTTCAAAATCTATACTTTTGAGAATCGTCTTAAACCATATTGAATCCTTCAACCAAGATCCGAATCTAGAACCGATTTTAAAAATCTTTCTATATATACATATAAATTGTTTATATTTTATTTATATTATTATATTGAATTGACTATGCATTATTTGAAATTGAATTGAACATATATAAAATATATTTCTAAAAGAAACATAATACTACAACTGTTATAAATTATTAAAAGCTTTAATAGTAATTACTAAAAAATAGTTTAATATTAATAATTGAGTAAATTATTTGAAATTAAAATTAGTTAAATAATTAGTAAATCGCACCTAAAAGAGAACATACTCTAAAGAAGTAATAGTACCACATTGTGGCAATATGACCTTCTTTTAAAAAAAAAGTCCTATTTTAATTTTTTATACACCATATAAATTATAAATATAATTTTATTGATTATATTAAGTTTTTAAGTATGAGATGTTGAAATTGTACAATTATACAAAATTTTATTTTATATTAATTTATCAAAATTATATATTTGTCCTAAATCAAGAGATAAGAGCAATGGCCTAAGATAATAGAATATTTTTGTATTATAGAGATTATTAGGTTTATGGTTTTAGAATTTAGGATTGTATGACCATTATAATTAATTTTAATATCTATTTTTGAGACTACACTAATAAATGAATGAAAATATATTCATTTAGTGATTATATTAATTTCCTATTTTTTCCGATTATGTGTGTTTTATTTATGACTAATATCCAAATCTCTCCGTCTCCGACATGTCGCACCGTACTATTAGAATCGAATCTCCATCCCGAACTTTTGGTGCGGTTTGGGGCGATGATTTATTGTTTTCTCTGGTTCGGTTCGAGATTTTTTTGTAATCTCCGAACTTCGGGATGGTTCTCGAGATTTCTAAATCTCCGAACCGTCTCGTCCCCCTGCACACCCCTAATTGTAATAAATAAAATACATATTTAAATTATATATATACATATATATATATATGGTTTTGTAGGCTTTTAATTGGCATTTAATATATAGGCTCAGGCCATACCTATATATGAAATTGGTCAGGCTTAGGTTAAAAAAAAAAAAAAAACATAATATATAACAGGTTAGACTTAGGCTTTAACATATGTAAACCAGGTACATGCCGTTGACGAAAAGCCTTGCCCGACATGATCTATTTTCACTCATTTTGGCAGCCTCAGGCAAAGTATATATAAAAGTTCCGAACTTTTGACCTAATTAAGGAATTATTTAGTAAGACAATAATTACGTTGGCACAATATAAGTCAATAATTATTCATGTTCAGGTGATCTCAAAAGAACTTTGTCGTCTTGATCAAGGGTGTGAAGAAAGTTTGGATTTAATTAATCGTCAGCATTATGAAACTCAATTCAATATGGCATATTTGGTCATGCATCAATAGATAATTAGTACTCGACAAAATGCAGTTTGAATCCAATATTTCAACTTATTTCATATTTCAAGTATTATAATACTTAAAAGTACACAGTAATGATATCATCAATAAACTTCGTTGTTTCTGTGTATTGTGATGTTCACTACAACAAAAAATCAATTTACTTATAGAGAAATCTGAGGTTTAAGATAATCAAGTTGAGTATAAGTAAAATCATTGTAGGTAAAATCATTATAGGTAAATATTTATCTACATAATCTAAAACTATCGGTGACATGTCGGTAATTTATTGGTATAATTTGGGGTAAAATATTTCTTTTTGTAGGTAGAATCGTAAAATTTAGCGACAAAATTATTTCTGTCAGTAAACTGGATAGTTGGAACATGAAATGAAATATAATTTGGAATGGAGAATTTGATATGGATAGTTGGAACATGAAATGAAATATAATTTGGAATGGAGAATTTGAAAAAATTATTGAATAATGTTGTTCTAAAATAAAAATCCATTGAAATTGAAAGTGTGGATATTCATTATTCGTTATTTGTTTATTTTCTATATCAAGAATCATGAACTAGATCAACAAGAATACATTAGAGAAAAATCACTATATTATTACCATTTGAATAAGTAATATGTTATGGAAATAAAATGGTGTTTGGCTATACTTATTTAAAAAAACTAATTATATATACAAGCTCCTACATTTTATAAATGATTTTTAGAGCTTAGTCTATAAATAAATGGTTGAAGGGTTTGAATAAAAGAATATGAAAGGTCTTATAAGATGTTAGTACTAGTAATTATTTTTTTTATAATTAAAATGATTAAAGTAAAAGGAGGTTGTTAAAATAGAATCGCCGATAACCTAATGATAAGTCGATCGTTTCGTAGCATAATTTTAAGCAGTGCGATGTTAATTGAACAGCAAGTGACCATGCATAGAGCACTTTTGGCCGATAAGGATGATGTTGAACCATGAGAACTTAAAACAAGGAATTCTTGTCATCATGGACGGAAGACAAAAGTCCAAATTAAATTGATGGGTCCAATTAATCTTTCTTTTCGTTAATTAGTATATTCATAACAAGCTGACAAAAAGTTAAATAGGATATTTATACAAATTCGACCGCATTCTCTAGCTCTAATATCACGTGAAATTAATTACCATTAAGTTTATATCTTACAGATAGAATTATACAGGTGGTGCAAAATCGACAAAATGCAATAATGGATGTAATAAGGAAAAAAAAAAAAGCATGTCCGAATTAAATGTCTAATTACAATGTTAATTGCACTCAACGAGTATTAAACCGGCATGAAACTAAGAATTCTAAGAGATCACCATGTTTTACAATAAATTTTGAGCAATTGTATATTTTTGTATTTGGGGAGTTAACATGTTTTGTACATTTTGTTGCAGAAACTTCGAATTGTTAGAATATTAATTAATTACAAAAATTACAAAACTACCCCTGAGGTTCCGGTTAATTACAAAAATCTAGAGGTTTTGAAAATTATAAAATAAAACGTTGAAGTTTGATTTTGTATAATACTTTACCCCTTCATAAACAAAAATGTTTTCAAAACCCCTTACATTTGTAAAAATATTACAATTACCCTTACATTTAACACAGAATCAAACCTCAAGAGATGTTTTCTAATTTTCAAACATTCTAGGGATCTTTTTTTCTCGTAATTAAGCCAAGCTTCTCGGGGTAATTTTTATAATTATCCATATTAAATACTAAATGACTCACCTATTTAACACTTTATGTTTTTAAATGAGGTGATTATTCAACATGGTATCAAACCAAACAAGAGGTCATGAGTTCGAATTTCACTTTCTACACGTGACAGATTAAATGATTCACCTCACTATCAGCTTAAGTTTTAAATTAAACAGTTATTGAACAGGAATCCATCCATAAATAATTAGTTTGAACTTCTCTCATCCCAGCTTAGGGATAATTACAAAAATCCCCCTAAGGTTAAGGCTAATTAAAAAAAAAAGATTGATGTGATATCATGTAATTCTTCAAGTCTCTGAACTGGAAATCACCGATTGAGTTAAGTCACTACATGCGACACAACAAGTCGTTAGGGCGTCAGGGTTGTCTCGAAACTCTCCTCGACGATCTCAAGTCGGATCGAGAGAAGCGAGAGAATATTCGGAATTCACAAGAGTAGAGAATTAGAATGAATTTCATGCCTTTATAATTAGAATGTACACGGGTATACATAGGGTTTTAGAATAACTTGTATTCTACAGTCTTTCTCGTCGCGTCATGTGACAATATATATAGGCCCATTTAGCCCATCATAAAAATGTTCTATTGAACCTTTTTATAAGTACTTGGCCTCTATTATTAATGAATTAGGCCCACCTAAGATGTTTTTGAAAATTGAAAAACCTTGAGATTTGATTGTGTCTTAAATATAAGGGGTAATTGTAATATTTAGATAAATAAAAGGGGCTTTTGAAATGTATTTTGTATTTGAAGGGGAAAATGTAAGATGAATCAAATCTCAATGATTTTTTTGTAATTCCAAAAATTTCTGTTTTTTTTTTTTTTTGGCAATTAGCCCAAACCTTAGGTTTTATTTTTTGTAATTATCCCCGTTATTTATGTTGAATACAACAATCAGCCAGGAGAATCTTATCGGACTACTTATCACATTTTTCAACACTCGGCCATTTTAATATATATGTCCACCCAAACTTCTGGCGTTAATACAACATCTAATCGATTCATTAAATATTAAAGCTGTTCTCCCGACATATGATAATAAAATCTCCTTTAATATGTTGAAAATATTTTTTTCATTGTTTCAGACAAAAGAAAAAAAAAAAAAAACTCAATTTGGCCCCCAGACATAGAGTTTTTGGCTCCATCCCTCTCTGAGCTATAATATAATCATAGAGGGTTTGTTTTTGGAAGTGTTGGGGGTTCAAAATTTTGGAATTTTATGAATTAGCAGGCAGACAAATAAATAAAAGAAAGATGGGGGCGCATATTAGGTATGCACGTGAAATTGGGAAGGACAGTTTGTAATGAAAGGAGAGGTAACAAATTAAAATTGGTGGACACATATATTATGATCATTGCCTCAAGCCAATTAGGGTCCATATACATGGAGTTCACGGGTTTGGTCTTTGCACTTTTTAAGATCAATCATGTGGGACTATATACTTATTATAAGACCAATCATGCTTGCACATAGGCCATAGCCATATTTGATGACCCACAATACCTCTGTATGATTTGCAGCCTAGTGCTGCGGAAAAAGGTTTATATTTACTTTATTTTAAAGTAGGGCTGCGATTGAACTGAAACGAGGCCAACTTTTAAGAGTTTGAGTTTTGATTGTTTATTATATAGTGGACTTAAGAGCTCAATTTATCAAATATATTGATGGTTAACAAACTTTTTCGAGCCTAAACGAGCTTAATAAGTATCAATTATAAGTTAAATATTCTTCATTTTATTACAAAAATAAAATTATATATTTCTAAAATGCGTAATATATCTATTAAAACCAATAATTCTATTCAAACAAATAAATTTATTTAAATATTTTTGTATTTATCATAATTAAACGTATACAAATTAAAATTTAAGTCAAATGATTAGTTTAATTTATACGAACCTACTCACGAACTTATTAATGAGCCTTTCGCTGAGCTAACGATCCGAATATCTCTAAGTTTGAGTTTGGTTCATTTATTTTAACGGGTCTCATTAAACAAACTCGAACGAGCTTTTATCGATTCGAATTATGAATAGCTCACAAGCGGATTGGTTCATTTGCGGCCTATTTGAGAGGAAATTTAATTAAGCGGATTTTTGGTCGTACAAGAATAATTAAATCATAATTTTGACTAACGTAACTGCGCGCTAGAGGTGTCAAATAGGTCGGTCCGGGCGATGTTGGCCCATTGGACTAAAGAGGAAAATTGGGTTGGGTCAATTGGGTCACAATTTTGTCGGGCCGTCGATTTTGGAACCCAACTAGTTCATGCTTTGAAAATTGGGTCATGAACACTTTTTCTCCACTTTTCCGAAAAAAGACAGCTTTTACGTTTCCCGATAACTTTTGGATAAAATTACGCTACTATCCTTTTTTGGACAAATTTATGCCCCACCAAAATTTTCGGACTTTTTTATATTGTTGTTTCAAACATGTTTCTTCTAATCAAATTTCATGAAAAATAAATTTTGCCCCGTTAAATAATCTATTTATACTAAATCTTATAGAAAACAAGAAGTATACACATATTAACCAAACAAATTGAAAATAATATAGAACAACATGAGTAAGAAAACACAATTCAATTTTTGATCCAATGCATGAAAACATAAAAAACATGAAAACAACCAAGAATCAATATAGAAACAAACCGAAACAATATAGAAAACACAATATGAGCAAAAAGAGCTTAAAAATAGGTAAAAATTATATTTAAAACATCGAAAACTGTTTGATAAATGGTTTTATCATTATTTTGATGATTTTGTTTTTATACCAAAACAATGTTGTTTTAAAGGTTGTCCAAATATTCCTAAATGATTTCAAATGGTTCTAAATATTTTCCTGATTATTTCTTCAAGTTTATTTTCGACAATATTGGACAACACATTCAATGATTTTGTGTCAATGGGTTTTTACATAGAAACTATGTTTCTAAATGTTGTCCCAATACTCCGATCGATCTAAAATGTTTCTACTATTTTCCTGGAGTATTTCTTGAAGTTTATATCGGACAACACTTTTGATGATTTTGTGGTGGTGTGTTATTTCATCAAAACTATATTTCTAATGTTGTCCTAAATACTCCCGATCGGTTTAAAATATTTTTACGAATTTTTAGAGTATTTCTTGAGATTTATTTTCGACAAAAATCGGACAACATTTCATTTTTGGAGGTCGACCAGGTCGACCAAAGAGGCGACTTGATGCACTGGAACGCATTTCACGAAAGAACTCCCGAACTCCAAAATTGGTCGGGGTGACCGGTCGCACCTAGGGCTACCTCGACCCCCCTTTGACCGGTCCCCCTAGTTAATTTTTGTTGTGTTCTTTCAAACTTCTATTTGTGCGCGATATCGCCCTCAAGTTTGATAGCAAAATTCTAACCGTTGTCGGTGAGACAACTTTTCCTTAATTTGTGGAATTGATTTCTAACAGCTATAATCTTGATTTTAATTGTAATTTTTTTGTAGATATCGATTCCAAGAGGAGCCTATCTAGTATCAATTATCTCCTATAAATAGAGGAAGATTTGAAGCACAACAATAAGAGAGAACAACACAACACAACAAGATAGACTCAAGCAAACACTTGGTCTTCTATTGTCATTATTCTTGTTGTAATTTGCCTAGCTTATCACTTTCACATCCTTGAGGTCTAGGCTATTCTTGATTACACTTGCACTCAATTGTATAATTCATTATCGAGTTGTAATCTTGAATTTTTGGTTATCATTCAACACAAGATATCCTTGTGAGTGTTCTTTGCGTGGTAAGAACACACTGGGTGATCTAGGTGTTAGGTGTAAGAAGATTGTGGTAATCTTCTTGTTGAGGTGTTGAAGAATTTGGTATTCTTCAAGATTGAAGATTGTGGTAATCTTCACAAGGTGCCGTGGAGATTGTGGTAATTTTCAAGAGAGATTGTGGTAATCTCAAAGGTGGTGTTGAAGAAGAGTGTCTTTGCTCTTCAAGGTGTTGTTGTAAGTTGGTGTTGTATTAATTTTGGTAATTAATAAAATCTTTTTCTTTTTGAAATCCATCCCTGGATATCTTTGGGGTGGTAGAGGATTAGGCCCTAGGTGGGTTGAACCTCTATAAATCGGGCGTGTGTTGTTTACATTCCGCACCTTTATTATTGTCTTTGAGCATTCGGTTCGAAAAAGAGGGCAAAATCGAAAAGATGGAGATAATCTATTCACTCCCCTCTGATTATCGTAGCGCTTGGACTTACAAGTGGTATCGAGCCAAACTCTTTGGCAAGCTCGTTTCACATCGCGAGTGAAGAGGAACGATCGTCGGCTACGAAATGAAGCTCACCTTTCCTAAGCACCTCCACCACCAAGCCACCTCGATTTGATTCCAAAAAGTTTGTATTTTGGAAAGAAAGAATGGAATACTATTTACAAGGTTGCGGGTTCGATATTTGGAACGTCGTCATAAATGGAGAATCCATTCCGATGAAAGACACACCATACTCCTCCAAAGCTCTCAAGGAGCTCAATGATGAAGAAGAAAAACCATCTCCTTAAAGGGTAAAGCTCTCAATATTTTGTATTGTTCACTTACTAATTTGGAATATGAACATATTGTAGGAATTCGATCGGCACATGAAGTATGGCAAAAATTAGAATCCATCTATGGAGTATATGCAAAAGCATCTACTTCTCAAAGGGATACAAGATCATATCTAAGAACAAACCTTTTACAACTTCCAACTATGAAGTAGTCGAACAATATTTTATGGGCATCGAAGAAGAAAACGAGATATGTCTTAAACCCTCTACTTCCTATGATATTGTCATTCAAAATGATTATAGTGATTTACAAAATGATTTTGATGATATTCAAAATGAATTCCAAAATTTACTAGTTAAGTACAAAAATTTGAAAAAGGAATTCAATGTTTTGAAAAATGAAAAGGATAGTTTATTTACTTCCTATGAATCACTATCATGTACTCACACCACCACACTTGACAAGGTTAGAAACCTTGAAAAACAAAAAAGTACTCTTGTTGAGGATATAAAGTGCATGAAAAATGATTTATCAAAATCCAACTTGAGTACCAATAAATTGTCCAATATTGTGAATGATAATTGTTGTGATAATTTAAATAGTGAACGTGATTATGAGCCTATTATTGTCAAGCATATGAAAAAGAATCGAGTTCCTATGCATGTTAGTAATATTATTTGCTTTTATTGCGGTAAGAAGGGTCATACGGTAAATACTTGTCGGGCTAGAAATAGCTCAAATTATTGTTGGAGACCTATCTCAAATCTAATCCCAAAGGACCCAAGCACTTGAGGGTACCACAAAACAATGTTATATTAGGTACCCGACGAAATAATAATCGAAGAAAATTCATACCGCAAGAAGACATCAAATGACCATTTCATTTGATCAAAGGAGAAAACGCTTCAACAAAGTCATTTTCCAAGAAGAGGAAATAATCAAAAATGGGATGAACAAAATCCTTGAAATGGCAAAGACATCATCAACAAGATGATTTTCCAAGAGAAAGACACTTTCGAAAATGGGAAGCCCACAATGCTTTGGGAAATAGAGCAATTGGAGAAACCATCATCAACAAGAAGATTTTCAAAAGGAAGATACCATCAACAATGGGAACGGCACAACCTATGGAAATGGCGAAATTGGTAAACCGTATCACCCTATTTAAATATGCATTTTATTTTCTTTGCATGTTTTTATTTGTGTCTTTATTGCAATATGAGTTTTCATATTTTTAAAATTTAGGTCTTCAATATATTTGTGAGTTTCAAAATATTTTTGAAAAGAAGACCTTGCATGATGTTTCTAAAACTCTTGTGCATTTACTTAGACTTATGTGGTTTATTATCTCCTATGTAGTTATGTAGCACAAGCATGCTTAAGATATCTCTTATTGCTTAGCCTACACATGTATTATTATGTTTGTGCAAAATTTGGTTTAAGAATTGTGTAGGATTTACATATCTCTTTCAATGGTTATCTACTCGTAATATATCAAGAGAGATATGAACTATTGAGAGTACGCTCATTATTGTTATTCATATCATAAACTCGATTCATGTTATGCCATATGCCTAGTGCTTATTTTAATAAGTCATGCATTTTATTGCACATATAAATGCCGTTATTCTTGGATGCTTATGTCAAAGCTTTTGTTCATATGATTCTTGTAAATGAGGTCTCAACTATGTGCTCGTATTTTCATATTTCAAAAGAGACCTTATATAGCTTTCTACAAGCTCATTTGAACTTACATGTTGTATTATATTCTTGATGATTTTCTTTAAGCATAGTATGTGTTACTTGCTATAAGTATCTATATTATTCGATATTACTATGCTTTTGTGCAAGATTCTTTGTTGAGATGTTGCAAAAATTTTGGTATTTCGTAACAAGTTTGATGAACAAAGCAAGGTTAGTAATTCAAATTGTATTGTCAAGAAGAAGGCATTGATTTTGATGTAATATTTGCACTCATAGCACATTTAGAAGTTATTTGCACTTTACTTGTTCATTCTTGTTTTGAGAAAATTTCAAGCTTTACCAAATGGATTTTAAATCCAATTTTCTAAATGGTTTTATTCAAATAGAAGTCTATCGGAGTTTAAAATTTTAGGCCAAATGATTTTTATAAAAGGCCTTGTACGGTTGATACAAGTATCCCGTATATGGTTTGATAGACTTAGCTATTTTTGCAAAATGATTTTACAAGAGGTAAAGTTGATACTACATTTTTTTAAAAAGGGCAAGATTGTTTACTTGTGCAAATTTATGTTGATATTTTTGGTGCTACTAATGAATATTTGTGCAAGATATTTTTCTAAGTTAATGCAAGGAGAACCTAAGATGATCATGATGAGGGGAGCTCAAATTTGATCATTGGAATTCAAAAATGCCAAGAAGGTGATTATATTCCACACTCAAAAAGAAGAAGTGAGGCATTAAAGAAGAAACAACCATTTCAACCTATATGGCTACAAATGCGAAAATTGACAAAAGGTTCAAGTAGGCATTGAAACACCTATCACCTAGATCACCCAAGTGTATTCTTTCCACAAGAATACTCACAAGGATGTCTTGTGTTGAATGATTTACAAAGGTTATATACAACCTCTTCCATTTCTTACGCACACAAGGTGTTCGATGAAATGTTTCAATGAAAATTTCAACTTCAACATGATTCTCTCGCTTCCAAAAGTCTTCTATACTCATTGAAATCATGTTTTGGGAAATAAAACGAGCATATGAACTCTTCATGATATATTTCTCCCATTTTCCTTGGTTTTAAGCTAAATTGC
Organism: Rehmannia glutinosa; assembly: GCA_016081115.2. Lineage (NCBI taxonomy): Eukaryota > Viridiplantae > Streptophyta > Magnoliopsida > Lamiales > Orobanchaceae > Rehmannia > Rehmannia glutinosa. The sequence continues at coordinate 350,076 of JABTTQ020002727.1, read as the reverse complement.
TCAATGGTTGATAAACCATTTCTTTGGTGCACTTTGATATACTTCTATGATGTTTCTATCATCCTAACATTCTTTTTGATGATTCCAAAGGGGAGAAACAGAAATTGGCTCGTTAGCTCAAAGAAGCTAATAAAAGCTTGTCATAAAAGCTATAAGCTATGGCTCATAAAAGCCATAAATTGTGATTTATTTTTAGTCCAATTGTTGCTTGATGGACCTATATTATTGTTAAATGTTGTTTTATGACAGGGGAGCTTATAAGCTCTTGAACAAATTGTAAAAGCTAAAGCTTTTAGCTTATGGATTATTGCTCTTACATTATTCTTGATGTGCCCAGTGGATAGGGGAGCTTGTGCTTATTTTTGAAAATATTTACTCCCTATTTGGTTGCTTTAATATTTTTTGGAAATTTTGGTTGCTTCCAAACGGTCAAATGTTTTTACCGGAAAATCATTTCTAAAATTGCTCTCTTAGTTTGAGTAAAAATTGTTTTGGTTTGTAATCATCAAAAAGGGGAGATTGTTTGATACATGTTTTTATCTTAATTTTGATGATTTTATTTTTATCACCAAAACAATGTTTTTAAAGGTTGTCCAAATACTCCTAAATGATTTAAAATGATTTTAATATTTTCCTGGAGTATTTTCTCAAAGTTTATTTTCGTCTAAATTGGACAACGCTTTTTATGATTTTACGTTGTTGAGTTTTCACTCTCAAAAGATGTTTCTAAATGTTGTCCTAATACTTCCGATCGGTTTAAAATGTTTTTACTAGATTTTCGGAGTATTTCTTGAGTTTTATTTTCGACTAAAATTGGACAATATTTTACTGTCTCATGGTCGACCTGGCCGCCTCTAGGGCAACCCATACCCAAGATGTTTTTAGAAACAGAAAATGAGACGGAAAGAAAAAAACAAGCAGGTCGACCGGCCGCTCGGCGTCGATCGGTCCGGTCGACCGGTCGCCCAGGGTCGACCGTACACTGCAAGTTTCGTTTTGAAACAGAACCTTTTTTTTCTTGCAAAATCCATGAGGGGACCGGTTGGGGTGATGGTCGGCCACCGGCCGAGGTAGACGTCGGCCGCCTGTGTTTATTTTTCTTTGTGTATTCTTTTCAACGTCTATTTACGTCGCGGCCGGCCGCCTATGTTTTGACAAAGAAATTTCTGACCGTTTGACAAACAGACACATTTCCTTAAATTGTGGGATTGATTTCTAACAGCTATATTCTTGATTTTAATTGTATTTTTCTCGAGATTTTCAATCCCCAAGAGGAGCCTATGCTTGATCAATCATCTCCTATAAATAGAGGAAGTTTTGGAGCAACCAAAACAACAATTGAGATACAACACAACAAGATACACTTCAAGCAAACACTTGGTCTTTCATAGTCATTATTCTTGTTGTAAATTTCCTAGCTTATCACTTTCACATCTTTGAGGTCTAGGCTATTCTTGATTACACTTGCACTCTATTGTATTATCAATTATCGAGTTGTAATCTTGAATTTGTGGTCGTCATTCAAACACAAGATATCCTTGTGAGTGTTCTTGTGGTAAGAACACACTTGGGTGAACTAGGTGTTAGGTGTAAGAAGATTGTGGTAATCTTCTTGTTGAGGTGTTGAAGAGTGTGGTGTTCTTCAAGGTGAAGATTGTGGTAATCTTCACAAGGTGCCCGCTTGAAGATTGTGGTAATCTTCAAGAAGAGATTGTGGTAATCTCAAAGGTGGTGTTGAAGAAGAGTGTGGTGCTCTTCAAGGTGTTGTAAGTTGAATTTGTATTAATTTTGGTAATTAATAAAATTCTTTTTCTTTTCAAATCCATCCCTGATATCTTTGGGGTGGTAGAGGACTAGGCCCTAGGTGGGTTGAACCTCTTTAAATCGACGTGTGTTGTTTACATTCCGCACCTTCATTATTTTGTTTGAGCATTCGGTTTAAAAAGAGGGCGAAATCGAAAAGATGGAGATAATCTATTCACCCCCTCTGATTATCGTAGCCGCTTGGACTTACAAGTGGTATCAAAGCCAAACTCTTTGGCAAGCTCGTTTCACATCGCGAGTAAAGAGAAACGATCGTCGGCTACGAACGAAGCTCATCTTTCCGACTCCACCACCAAGCCACCTCGGTTTGATTCCAAAAATTTTATATTTTGGAAAGAAAGAATGGAATGCTACTTACAAGGTTGCGGGTTCGACATTTGGAACACCGTCATTAATGGAGAATCCATTCCGACGAAAGATACACCATACACCTCAAAAGGCTTCAAAAGCTCAATGATGAAGAAAAGAAATTCATCTCCTTAAACGGTAAGGCTTTAAATATTTTATATTGTTCATTTACTAATTTAGAATATGAACATATTGTAGGAATAAAATCGGCACATGAAGTATGGCAAAAATTAGAAGCCATCTATGGAGTATTTGCAAATGAAAGGAGTCAAACAAAAGCATCTACTTCTCAAGGTCATACAAGCTCAAATCTAAGGAATAAGCCTCTTACAACTTCCAAATGTGAAGAAGTTGAATATTGCTTATGGGCATCAATGAAGAAAATGAGGTATGTCTTAAGCCCTCTACTTCTTATGATATCATCATTCAAAATGATTATAGTGATTTACAAAATGATTATGATGAACTTCAAAATGAATTCCAAAGCTTACTTGTTAGATACAAAAACTTGAAAAAGGAATTCAATATTTTGAAAAATGATAAGGATAGTTTGTTTGCTTCTTATGAATCACTATCATGTGCTCACACCACCACACTTGACAAGGTTAGAAACCTTGAAAAAGAAAATAGTACTCTTGTTGAGAATATTGATTGCATGAAAAAGGATTTATTAAAATCCAACTTGAGTACTAATAAAATGTCCAATATTGTTGATATTAATAATTGTGATAAAGGACTTGATCATAAGCCTAATGTTGTTAATCATATGAAAAAGGATCAAGTCAATATGCATATTGGTCATTATGCTCCTAAAATTATTACTTGTTTTTATTGTGGCAAAAAGGGTCATACGGCTAATTCTTGTCGGGCTAAAATAGCTCTAAATATTGTTGGAGACCTAAAAGTCTCAAAGCTAATCTTAAAGGACCCAAACACATGAGGGTACCACAAAACAATGTGCTATTAGGTACCCGACAAAGCAAAAATCGGAGAAAATTCATGCCACCAAGAAAACATCAAATGAACGTTTCATTTGATCAAAGAAGGAGAAACCACTCTCAACAAAGCCAATCTCCAAGAAGAACGTATAATCAAAAATGGGAAAGACACAACCCATGGAAACGGCGAAATTGGTAAACCGTATCTCCCCATTTGTATATGCATTTTATTTCTTTTAATTATATGCATGTTTTTAATTGTGTCTTAATTGCAAAATGATTTTTCAAGTATTTATTTTTAAATAGGTCTCTTATATGTTTATGAGTTTCAATATTTTTAAAAGAGATCTTGCATGTTTTTCTAAAAACTCTTGAGCTTTTCATTAGACTTATGTGGCTTATTATCTCTTATGAAATCTTATAGCATAAGCTCTTTTTGATATCTCATATTATTTGCCTACACTTGAATTTTCTATGCAAATGTTGTCTAAGAATTGTGTAGGATACATTTTCACACTCATTGGCTATTACGTTATCAAGTTTCTTAAACCATCGAGGTATGTCTACTCGTATCTTTCCTTAAAACTCGATTTTATGCTTATGTACATATCTTTCAAGATATTTCATTTTGACCCCTTAAGTGCCTCTAATTGATCTTGCAAATATTTTCTCTTAAAAGGCACTACGTGTTTAGTCTCGTTTTTATCGTTTATATGTTTTTCCAAAACCCATATTTGTTGGATTTAGTCCAAAATTATATTTTTGCAAAGTTTTAAAACTTTTGGGGTGGAAAATCGAATTTTGGAAAACTACGGGAGAAAAAAAAACACTGGGACGGTCACGGCGAGGGCGACCGTCGCCCGCACCTCGACCGTCGTCCCTCTACCTCGGCCGGCCGCCCAGGGTTATTTTTAGCTTAAAATCGTTCGTTCTTCTTCTCAAAACAGACGCACCAAAATCCCCAAACCCTTAAGAGCGATTTTTTCATCCCCTTTTCTCTAGAATCTTCAATTCTTCATCATTTTTCACGATTCTTGTTGCTAATCTTCTTATTTTCTCAAGAATCTTTCATATATGGCTCCTCCAAGAAATTCCACCGGTCGAAATCCCATCTCCAAGCGTAGAAGGGGCGGAGAGGGTTCGTCAAGAAATCGGCAAGAAGAAGCCGAACAAAGGGATATTCGAGCCGCTCAAAGAAACGTGGCTCAAGAAGGTGATGATGTTCAAAATCCCATTCTCTCTCGGGCCCAAATTACCGAGCTCACGCGAACGATTTCGCTCCAAAATTGCCGTTGGGCGAAAGGTAAAAAATCCTTTGTTACTCAAGCCCCTAATTCCCACAATGTTCTTAATTTTATTCACAAATATGCGGAATGGTATTATGAGGACTCGGGAATGGGAGGAAAGTCGATTGCTCGGACTAAAATGTGTCGTTTTAGTTCTTTTACGAATGAGTATCCTACGATTAGAGGATTTTTGAGGAGCAAGGTTGGATGTACTTATGGGAACATGCTTATGTGTTGTATGATGATGATATTATCCAACTCTTTTATGCCATATGTGGGTCGAATATGATAATGATAGAAAGCCGATTGCCGTTAATTAAACATATAAAGGGTCGTCATTTTAGATGGACTCCCAATGATATTTGCCGGCTTTTACATGTTAGAGAAGGTGGTTGGGATTACTTCTCTTGGGGGACTTGGAATGATGAAATGTTGGGGGTGTCGATGAAAGAAGTCAAGACGTGTTTGGGAGTATGGCCTAAGTATTCTTTGTTGGCAATGACACTTGAGCATCGCATTTTATCGGTCATTGTCGCATATTGCATTTGTGGTAAATCGGGAAGATGCCTAGCAATATGGATTACTTTTTTGACTTATAAGATTGCTAGGAGGAACCACTTAACTTTGGTGCCATACTTATTCAATGTCTAATCGAGTCCATTACTCAAGGTAATAAGAAGTTGGTTATGGGAAATTGGATTTGTAAACTTCTTATTCAATCGGGACTTTCCTTCGCCCGTCGGAGTTTAACTCGGAAGTTTTTCAAAATGACTTTGACATTGATAATATCTCCCAAATAGTCACGATCGCAAGAATATGGACATCCGACCAACCAAAATGGCGAGAGGAAGAGTCAAGAGTCTCCCGATCCTAATGACATCTTTGATGACGCCGGGGCCACAAGATTGGTGGAAGAAGCGGGCAACCGAGCAATCCGGGAGGGTAATACCGGTGCTCAATCACCTAGGAGGTATAGTCAAGCCGAATTTGATGAGATGAGGGCTTTTCATGAGACGAGGTATGAGGCTTTGGAGCAAAAGACCTCTAAAATGCAAAAGTCTATCGGCAAGTTAAAGAAATTCATCAAGGACTTTATTCCGGATCTTGCTTCTCCTCGGATGAGGAATGATGTTACCCCACCCCCTTTACTTTCTAGCATTTTCATTAATGATGTTTTGTATTTTGATGAATTTACGTAAAACTCATTTGTACTAATGATATTTGCTTGTTTTTCTTAAAAGGGTTAATATTGCAAGTTGGTAATGACTTGTGGATGATCATGATTTATGATGGAGTATTTGATGGTAAAAATACTCTAAAGCATTGTTTGATAAGTAGTATGAAGTACTTGATGGTAAAAGTGCTTCTTTTATTGCTTTGTTATGCTTAGTTGAATATTTTGGGTCATTTGATACATGTATTGTTGAAAGCATAACTTATTACTTGATGGTTGCTCTAATTTTTGGCATTTGTAATGCCTTGATCTTTCTTAGCTTATCTCAATTGGGTTGAACCCTTGAGAATCTACTTTGAGCTTCTTAATTGATGAACAAATTATTGCATATGGTGCATATGATTTTTTGAGCTTTGAAATGAGGTTGATTGATGATATGAAAATTTTTTTTGGCTTGAACCATTTACAAAGGTTATATACAACCTCTTCCATTTCTTACGCACACAAGGTGTTCGATGAAATGTTTCAATGAAAATTTCAACTTCTACATGATTCTCTCGCTTCCAAAAGTCTTCTATACTCATTGAAATCATGTTTTGGGAAATAAAACGAGCATATGAACTCTTCATGATATATTTCTCCCATTTTCCTTGGTTTTAAGCCTAAATTGCTCAATGGTTGATAAACCATTTCTTTGGTGCACTTTGATATACTTCTATGATGTTTCTATCATCCTAACATTCTTTTGATGATTCCAAGGGGAGAAACAGAAATTGGCTCGTTAGCTCAAAGAAGCTAATAAAAGCTTGTCATAAAAGCTATAAGCTATGGCTCATAAAAGCCATAAATTGTGATTTATTTTTTAGTCCAATTGTTGCTTGATGGACCTATATTATTGTTAAATGTTGTTTTATGACAGGGGGAGCTTATAAGCTCTTGAACAAATTGTAAAAGCTAAAGCTTTTAGCTTATGGATTATTGCTCTTACATTATTCTTGATGTGCCTGTGGATAGGGGAGCTTGTGCTTATTTTTGAAAATATTTACTCCTATTTGGTTGCTTTAATATTTTTGGAAATTTTGGTTGCTTCCAAACGGTCAAATGTTTTTACCGGAAAATCATTTCTAAAATTGCTCTCTTAGTTTGAGTAAAAATTGTTTTGGTTTGTAATCATCAAAAAGGGGAGATTGTTTGATACATGTTTTTATCTTAATTTTGATGATTTTATTTTTATCACCAAAACAATGTTTTTAAAGGTTGTCCAAATACTCCTAAATGATTTAAAATGATTTTAATATTTTCCTAGGAGTATTTTCTCAAAGTTTATTTTCGTCTAAATTGGACAACGCTTTTTATGATTTTACGTTGTTGAGTTTTCACTCTCAAAAGATGTTTCTAAATGTTGTCCTAATACTTCCGATCGGTTTAAAATGTTTTACTAGATTTTGGAGTATTTCTTGAGTTTTATTTTCGACTAAAATTGGACAATATTTACTGTCTCATGGTCGACCGGTCGCCCCCATAGGGCAACCCATACCGAAGATGTTTTTAGAAACAGAAAAATGAGACGGAAAGAAAAACAAGCAGCGAGTCGGCCGCTCATGCCGACAGGCGTCGGCCGTCCGGTCGGCCGACGTCGCCAGTCGGACGGTACACTGCAAGTTTCGTTTTTGAAACAGAACCTTTTTTCTTGCAAAATCCATGAGGGGGACCGGTTGGGGTGATGGTCGACCGGTCGAGGTAGACGTCGACCGGCCGCCTGTGTTATTTTCTTTGTGTATTCTTTTCAACGTCTATTTAAATGCGGCCCGGTCGCCTATGTTTTGATGAAAATTTCGACCGTTTGACAACACACATTTCCTTAAATTGTGGGATTGATTTCTAACACTATATTCTTGATTTTAATTGTATTTTTACAGTAGATTTTCAATCCCCAAGAGGAGCCTATGCTTGATCAATCATCTCCTATAAATAGAGGAAGTTTTGGAGCAACCAAAACAACAATTGAGATACAACACAACAAGATACACTTCAAGCAAACACTTGGTCTTTCATAGTCATTATTCTTGTTGTAAATTGCCTAACTTATCACTTTCACATCTTTGAGGTCTAGGCTATTCTTGATTACACTTGCACTCTATTGTATTATCAATTATCGAGTTGTAATCTTGAATTTGTGGTCGTCATTCAAACACAAGATATCCTTGTGAGTGTTCTTGTGGTAAGAACACACTTGGGTGAACTAGGTGTTAGGTGTAAGAAGATTGTGGTAATCTTCTTGTTGAGGTGTTGAAGAGTGTGGTGCTCTTGAAGGTGAAGATTGTGGTAATCTTCACAAGGTGCCGTTGAAGATTGCGGTAATCTTGAAAGAAGAGATTGTGGTAATCTCAAAGGTGGTGTTGAAGAAGAGTGTGGTGCTCTTCAAGGTGTTGTAAGTTGAATTTGTATTAATTTTGGTAATTAATAAAATTCTTTTTCTTTCAAATCCATCCCTGGATATCTTTGGGTGGTAGAGGATTAGGCCCTAGGTGGGTTGAACCTCTTTAAATCGGCGTGTGTTGTTTACATTCCGCACCTTCATTATTTTGTTTGAGCATTCGGTTTAAAAAGAGGCGAAATCGAAAAGATGGAGATAATCTATTCACCCCCTCTAGATTATCGTAGCGCTTGGACTTACATTGTTTACTTGTGCAAATTTATGTTGATATTTTTGGTGCTACTAATGAATATTTGTGCAAGATATTTTTCTAAGTTAATGCAAGAGAACCTAAGATGATCATGATGAGGCTCAAATTTGATCATTGGAATTCAAAAATGCCAAGAAGGTGATTATATTCCACACTCAAAAGAAGAAGTGAGGCATTAAAGAAGAAACAACCATTTCAACCTATATGGCTACAAATGCGAAAATTGACAAAAGGTTCAAGTAGGCATTGATAAACGAATTCGAGGTATGTGCATTCGTTCATTACTCCTTAGACTCGACATTCTATATGCCTTATATCTATATGCTCGACTTAAAACAATCTCAACGAATCTCTTTAAAGTGCCGTTAAAAGAAAAATTTTCAAATATTTGTAAGACACTTCCTCTTATGACTTGTTCATCCAAAGTTTTAAAACGTTATTATTTTTCGTGATAACAAATCCAGTGTAAATTTTATGTTTTCAAAATATGGTTCGTTATAATCGAACTAAACATATTGAGATTCGACATTGTTTAGGGGATTGCATGTTTTAACAAAAACTTGACATGTGTTTAATTAGTCTCAAGGATAACTCGCAGACATTTTAATCGCTCACCGCCGAGTATCTTACCTCATTTCGAGCTTGATTATGACATAATGTATATTCAATGAGGTCTATGTTTGCATTTTGCACGTTTTAAAACTTAGTGGCGAAAAATCGGATTTTGGATCAAAATTCGGATTTTCAAAATGCAGTGAACCATGGGCTGCCAGGCGAGGGCCGGCCGGTCGCCCTATGCCCGACGATCGCCCACCGCTTAAATTTGGTTAAAACCGTCTCTTTCTTGTATTTTGGTAGTTTAAGGTTTTTCCACTTTATTTCGACCCTTTGTCATTTGCACACACATTTCACTTCAAATGTGTTTTATTGCATACAATTCATATGTTGGGGATTATATAGCTCGATTATCATCATCATTGATCATCTTTACCGATTAAATGGTAAGAATTCTACTTCCTTATTTCAATTGGGTTGAACCCTTGAGAACTTGCCTATATGTATTTTTTTTGATGAAATTTGTATATGTTTGTGATGAACTTGCTATCTATGATGCATTGTATTGTGTTTGAACCGATTTGGTGATGAAAAACTTGGCTTGATTACATTTACAAGGGCTATATATATCTTCTTCAATTTTTGACGTCCGCCAAGTGTTCGATAAAATGTCTCAATGAAAAATTCATCACTTACATGATTCTCTTATTTTCAAATGTCTTAAATTCTTGTTGAGATCATATTTTGACAAACAAAATGAGCTTATGGAAATTTTTGATACATTTCTCCCATTTTTTGATTTCTAAGCTTAATTAACAAAAGGTTGATAAATCGTATTGTTGGCACATTTTGATAGACTTGTATGATGTTTTTATCATCCTAACATTCTTTTTGATGATTCCAAAGGGGAGAGCTCATTAGCTCATAAAAGCTAAGTTAAGCTAAACAAAAGAAGCTATAAGCTATGACTTCCTAAAGTCATAAGTTGTGCATTATACTTAGTCCAATTATTGTATGATGGACTCATATACTTGTCTAATGATGTTTTGTTGACAAATTGGGAATTTATAAGCTCTTGAACTTAAGATCAATATGTAAAAGCTAAGCTTTTAGCTTGTGGTTGATTGCTTTTACATTACTCTTGTTGTGCATATTGATAGGGGAGCTTTTGCTATATGTGTTTGAATATCTTTACTCCCATCATTGTGATTATATTGTGGAATGTTGTTGCTCACAACGGATAGTTCTTTTTAACCTAAAAATGTTTTGTTTTCAAAATCGACCTTGTTAAAATTGTTTTGGTTTGTAATCATCAAAAAGGGGAGATTGTTTGATAAATGGTTTTATCATGATTTTGATGATTTTGTTTTTATACCAAAACAATGTTTTTTTTTTTTTTAAAGGTTGTCCAATATTGAACATTTTTGGAATCAATAATAACTAGGGTATAGAAAATAGAAAGTTGAAAATATATAATTGTATATTATTCTTAAAAATAATTTTAAATTATATATCTCCCGCAAAAATTAGATTTTTGGCTCTATCCTTTCTAGGGATTGGCCTTGTTTTCAATTTTTTATTAGTTTACTTTGTATGATTGATAGGTTGATGAACTGTCCTTTACTCTAGATTTTGATTGTTTGTCTTAGGTCTTGATGATGTAGTTATAGGGAGTATTTAGAGACTATGAAAGTGATTCTCATCTTCTAGGTCGAAAAAACATATTTTGTTTGAGATTTGGTAATCGCTATACTTGTGGAGTTAGTTTTATGATACTTTCAAAAAGTAGGACATTTTCAGTAATAGTGATGTACAAAACAATGTTCTATCGTTCTCTTTGTTATTATACAGAATTTTATGGAGAACTTAATAGTGGCCAATTAGTGTTTAAGCACAAGATCGGATCTTCCTTATAAGTTTGGCGAGGAAAAAGATTAGAAAAGAGAGAAATATTTGAGGTGGCCCATATTATTTAAGTGGTTTATTACCATGTTTTCTCCATTGGGCTTTCCGGGTTGGGCCGCCCAAATGTGACCACTCCGTCAGGACACGCAGGCCGTGTGGATATTCATTTTTCGGTTGGTTTTTCATATTTTGGGTGCTATTGTAATTTCACGCTATCCATTTTGTTTGTTTTTATTAAAAAAGGTATGCGTATTGTCACGGCCTAATCATTTCGGTCTCCAAACGATGCCGCGTATGGCCCCCGAACTATCCGGGGCCAGCATCCCACGACAACAACCACCTGGTTTCGCGTTGCCTTGGGCTCATCGGAGGATCGGCTCCAAAGATCCGACCAGTTTTTGGTAGGGATGGTTAATTTCCTTCTTCACCGTCAAGTACAAGACTAGCGACAAGCTCCCGATTTTAATCGGGCGGCCTTCTGAACATCCAAAGGGTCATATGCACGCGTACCCACAAACAAGCCGACTCAAGTCACTCATTCTCAACACAATCCACCAAGAATCGTAGCGAAAGACACCTCAATGTCACGGAAAGTATATTCTTGATGGTATGGATATAAATAACAAAATAGACCTAGTAACAAAATGTTTATGAACTTTTAGATAAAATCTACATGTTGAAATTTTGTTGTAGAAACAAAATTTTATACAAAGAGAGATTGTTATCTAGCAAACAAAGAACCCCCAAGGTTGGTCTGGCCTTGAGGCTGCAATTGCATCTCAATGTCCTGGTTTAAATTTTGACTATCGCGGAGTAAGAGATTGGGGTTTTGCCCCTCCTCTCCCAGAGATTAGAACCATCTTTGGGAAGGACGGATGTCCCATAAACCAAAAAAAGTGTAAGGTTTGTCTTGCACCGGTGTATGGATAATAAATAATATATACATAAAAATAAAAATAAAGAATGAAAAAGACAGATTTCTTGAGTTTCCAACTAAAGAAGGCAGACAACCGTTTGCCACGTGCGCGGCAAACGTTGGAGCCACGTATCAGGTCCTTTTAGCCAATAGGGTTTTAGTAGACAAGTGTCATAACAGAAACTGGACTGTTCATTAAAATCAGCAACATCCACAGCTTATTATCTGTTTTGTGTACCTAAACTTCAACAAAAAAATGTCGAAAGTCATATAACTTTTAGAATTAATATCTACAGCTTATGATCCTTATCACAAAATTTAAGCCTTCACGAGACATTTCGTGCGCGCTTGCCACTTGGTTATAAGGATTTGAAAGTTCGATAAAGTTCAAATTATTTAAAAATATATAAAAAGTTGGTTTCAACATTAAGAATTTGACTTGGTATTATAGAAAATTGAACAATTACTTTAGGATACGAGATCCCTTTTTATATTATCTATTTATCATCAACAGATTGCAAGCAAGGTTGTGACAAAGTTTTGGCTGATATATATATATATATATATATATATATATATATATATTTTGCATATATGATAAGTTCAAGTCGATTGAGAATTAGAATAATCTCCACATATTTTGTCAAAAAATAATCAAAAAATAAATAAATAAGCTCCACATATTTAAGCTGCATTTGAAACTAAAATAAGCTTCATTTTTAAAGTAAAGCTCACATTTGCAGCTTTTACTGAAATTAAGGGAGCGTTTGTAAATTCTAAAAAAAAAAAAAGATGTGATTCTCCGCGCTTGTAACGTACACACAAAAAAGTAACTATATTTTTATCCATCTAGAAGTTGAGTCACTTTTTTCTAGAGTTTGCAAGCACAGCTTCCTAAATCGAACTTGGCAAATTTAGAAGGTGAGGGTTTAAGGTTTATTTAGAAAATGCATATACTCCATAATCATATCATAATGTTTCATCCCTGTTATTTGCCAAGTCATATTTGTATATCTTTATTTCAAATAGTACTAATTTTGTGTAGTACTTATATATATTTTTATTGTTCAGCATATATATCACTCATACATATACCAAATATATAAAATAACATAATCAATATACATGACTTAGATATATAAAATGAGATTGAAATTTCCTATTCCATTTGATATTCCATTGTATTGGACGGAACAAGACAATATACAATTTTCAATAGAGAATTCAGACTATCAGTAGTGCATACTTATTTGCAAATTAATCAATTCATTTATTAGTATATACTATAGAACCTTCATTCCTTTAGGTTCCATTGGGATGGAAGGATTTGAGTTATGGATTTCAAATCCATAATAACAAATCTATTGATGTTGTTTAGGTTGAGTCATTTTACAATGGATTTCAAATCCTTTGAGGGTGCATTTGGATGGGGGGATTTGGGAGGGGATTTGGGAGGAGGAATTTGAAATCCTTTGCTAAATTCATACCCATGTTTGGTATGTAAATCTAAATCAATTGATTTCAAATCCTCTTTAAGTATTAGTTCATTTTCAAAGGATTTCAAATCCCTCCCAAAACCTAGTCATTTGAAATTCATTCTTTTTTTTCCTTTATGCTCACTTGCATATTCACACACATTGCACACATTTACATACACTACACACATTTACAAATATTTACACACACTACACATATATTTACACACACTCGCATACATTTACACACACTACACACACGCACACACACTCGCACACACATTTACACACACATTATAATTATTTACAAAATAATAAGATTATATCTTATATTTTTATTTTTAAAATCAATTAAGAAAATAAATAGAGGTTCTAAATTTTTTTATCAAAACTTACGATAGATTTGAAATTCTTGCACAAATTCACATCATCCAAACAAGAGGTGGATTTCAAATCCAATGACTTTGAAATCCATTCATTTGAAATCCTCAAATTTCAAATCCCTCCATCCAAATGGGCCCTAAGTTATTTTTGAAGTCATTTTGGAGGATTTCAAATCCTTCCTATTTGGAGTCGTTTGAAATCCTTCTAAATCCTCTTCTCAAATCCAAGTCCTCTCATCCAAATTTGAAGTCATTTAATCTTTACGCATTTTTTACGTAGGTAAACTGATTTGTTCTTGTAGTATAGTTTCAATATCAAATTACATCCTACACTTTTATTAATTTGCAATCCCTATCCATACACAAAAAGATAAACTAGCCTGACCAATGGTTTCCCTATCTGTTAAGTCATATCATTTAAACCGGCCCTAGCTAGCTATAAGAGCCCATTCCAAAAAACCTTAAAAATTCGAAGCTCCTTTTTCTCGCATCTTCATTTTCACAGGCTTTATTAATTAAACTCCATTTTTTCCCAAAATAGTAAAAATAAATTTAATTACTTCTTGATACATATTTAATGTGTACTCCTCAAGTCAAAACACATCCCCTATATCTATAAAGACTCCATTTTCCCAATCTAGTGCACCATATATCAAATAATTAAAACTTTTTCTTCTCTCTGCATGGAATACCATAATATTTCTATTTTAGCACTCTTAACTCTTCACATACTCTTGATTTTGTCACATTTTAAGATAGCAAATTGTGCCAATTATCACACCTCAATTTGCACCAAAACACCATACCCAAAATTGTGCAACTCTCTCATCATCAACACCACCCCTCAATCAACCCTAGACGAAAACACGTTGGATTTACGTGACATAAGCCTTAGGGCAACCCTGGCTCGAGCCAAAAATGCCTACAACCTCATTTCACAAATGAACTTAAGTTCATTCGACCAACTAGCCAAATCAGCTTGGACTGATTGTTTGGATCTCTATCAAGACACCATCTATCAACTCAATCGCTCGATCGGCTCGCAAATCCACGCACAAACATGGTTGAGTGCAGCCATTGCCAATGAACAAACATGCCAAAATGGATTTCTTGATTTCAACCTATCATCTCACTTAAAATCATTCCCAATAATTCTAAGTGACTTCTCGAGTTCTTAAGAAATTCGTTAGCCATCAATAAGCAGAAAAGAAATCGACGGTTATTAGGCCATGATCATTTCCCGGATTGGATCTCAGCCGTTGATCGGAAATTGATTCAATCATCGATAGAGGCCGATATTGTGGTGGCGAAAGATGGTTCGGGTGATTATAGGACCATTTGTGAAGCTTTGGGTGCGGCTGAGAAGCAGAGGAGTGGGTTAAAAAGGTTTGTTATATATGTTAAGAAGGGTGTTTATAGGGAAAATGTGGAGATCAAGAAATCTATGAAGAATTTGATGTTTGTTGGAGATGGAATTGATGAAACAATTGTTACTGGCAATAGGAATGTTCAAGATGGCTTCACCACTTTTCGTTCTGCAACTTTTGGTGAGTTTAATTTATAATCAGTATTATTAGGCGAAAATTGTTGGATTTTAAACTTGATTTGGGTCCAATTAATATTGGCCTGAAAATATATATTTGAGTTAAAAGATAAAATAAGATCCAAGCCCAAATGGCCCAAGTTCTAGAATTTGTCTAGAAATGTCTTGGAAAAATATCTTAGATATTATTGGTAAGAAAGCTTGTAAAATGTTCTAGGAAAGTAGATATTTTGGAGGATGATTCAAGTGGATGAATTAGAGCCATTAGATCAAATAAATCCTAGCCATTGGTTAGGAAGTTGTACTAGTATAAATAGGGTGTCTTGATCATTTTGTAACAAGCCAAAATTTGAGAAGAATCAATCAAGCAAAAATATTTCTCCACCAAAACTCTCTTACATTTCTTAGCATAAATAACCTCCCCTCCTACAAAGAGAAAATAATCCCTCTTCCAACTTCCAATTTCTAAATAACCCCTTTTCTTCTAAACTTGAGATAACCCTCCTCCAACAAAGTGGTATCGAGCCACAAGATCACTTGTGGTTTACATACAAATATGGCAAATGGTGTGGCTTCCTTTCAAGTCCCTATGCTCAACACAAGCAACTATGATAATTGGAGTATCAAGATGAAGGCCCTTTTGGTGCACATGAAGTTTGGGATATTGTAGAAAAATGATACGTCGAGCCACAAGACGAGACTACACTATCCCAAACTCAAAAGGATAATTTAAAAGATTCAAGAAAGAGAGACAAGAAAGCTCTCTATCTCATCTACCAAGCTTTGGATGATGATGGTTTCGAAAAGATCTCAAGTGCAACTACCGCCAGGATGCATGGGAGAAGCTTCAAACGTCTCACAAAGGAGCCGAGCAAGTAAAAAGGTGCGTCTCCAAACATTAAGAGGTGAATTTGAAGCTTTACATATGAAAGAGTCTGAAACTATTTCCGACTATTTTTCAAGAGTTTTGCGGTTTCTAATCAAATGAAAAGAAATGGTGAAAATTTAAGTGATGTGAGAATTATGGAAAAGATATTCCGTTCTTTAAGTCCTAAATTTGAGCATATTGTCGTAATAATTGAGGAAACAAAAAAGTTGGAGGAGATGACTATTGATCAATTATTGGGGTCATTACAAGCATATGAAGAAAAACATAAAAAGAAGCAAGATATTGTAGAACAACTTTTTAAAAAGCAAGTGAAGGATAAACAAGAAAGCATGAGCAATGAACGTGGTCAACATGGAAGAGGCCGTTTCCAAGGACGAGGCGGACGAGGCCGTGGTCGTGGACATGCACGGAGGTTTCAATAATAATGAAGATAGAAGAGAATACCCAACCAAAGGGACGGGAGGAGCAATCCAAGAACAAGGTACGAAAAATCACAAACTAAGTGTTATAATTGTCAAAAATTTGGACACTATGCTTCCGAGTGTAGAGCTCCCAAAAATAAGGTTGAAGAAAAGGCCCACTATGTGGAAAATAAAAACGAAGAAGATGTCAATTTGTTACTAGCATACAAAGGTGGTGATGGAAGACAAGACAACACTTGGTACCTCGATCTTGGTGCAAGCAACCATATGTGTGGAAGAAGAAGCATGTTTGTGGAGCTTGATGAATCGGTGAGTGGCAATGTTTCTTATGGAGATGAATCTAAAGTCCTTGTTAAAGGAAAAGGTAAAATTCTAATCCGCTTTAAGAATGGAAGTCATCAATTTATTTCTAATGTCTATTACGTTCCAAATATGAAAAGTAATATCTTGAGTTTGGGACAACTCTTAGAGAAAGGTTATGACATTCACATGAAAGATCGTAGTCTTTCTATAAGAGATTATAGAAATAATTTAATCACCAAAGTGCCATGTCTAGAAATAGAATGTTCTTATTAAATATCCGAATGATGTAGCAAAATGTCTCAAAGCTTGCTAAAAGATATATCTTGGCTTTGGCATCTACGATTTGGGCACTTAAATTTTGGCGGATTAAAATTACTATCAAAGAAAGAGATGGTGAGAGGATTACCATCCATCAATCATCCCGATCAACTATGCGAAGGATGTCTATTGGGAAAACAATTGAAAGAGTTTTCCAAAGGAATCAAGCTCGAGATCACGAAGCCCCCGGAGCTCATACACACGATGTTTGTGGACCAATCAAGCCAAGCTCTCTCGGTAAAAATAATTATTTCCTCCTCTTTATTGATGATTTCTCTAGAAAGACACTGGGTATACTTTTTGAAACGAAGTCCGAAGTGTTCAAGCATTCAAGAAGTTCAAAGCTATGGTGGAAAATGAAAGTGGATGCAAAATCAAGGCAATGCGATCGGATCGTGGAGGAGAATTCACATCTAAGGAGTTCCAAGAATTTTGCGAAGCAAATGGAATCCGCGTCCTTGACATCCCAAGATCCCCCCAAAATGGCGTAGGCGAGAGAAAGAATAGAACAATTCTTGAAATGGCAAGGTGCATGCTCAAAAGCAAAAAGGTTGCCAAAGGAGTTTTGGTCAAGGCAATGGCGTGTGCGGTGTACTGTCAAATCGTTCACCAACCCGAGGAAGTGTGTGGGGAAAAACACCACAAGAAGCTTGGTGGAAGAAAACCAGGTATCTCTCATCTAAAAGTATTTGGAAGCAAAGCATATGCACATGTACCGACGAGAGAAGAAGTAAGCTTGATGACAAAAGCGAGCCATTCATCTTCATCGGGTATGACTCAAACTCTAAAGGTTATAAGTTATATAATCCAAATACTAAGAAGCTTGTGATAAGTCGTGATGTAGAGTTTGATGAAGAATCAAATTGGGATTTTGGCTCCCAAAACAACTTCAATTTCTTTCCGGATTTTGAAGAAAACGAGTCAAGACCGACGAGCCAACAATAGAAGTTCAAGAAGAGCCAAATACTCCATCCACTTCACAATCAACAACTGGAGGAGACTCGCCACCATCATTTCTAAATGAAAGAGACATAGAACGTGAAAGGAGTCTAGAAGATCTTTATGAGAACACCGAGAGAATAGATAATATAACACTTTTCTCTCTACTTGCGGTTGTGAACCATGACTTTTGAAGAAGCGATCAAAAATAAAAGATGGAGAGAGATGCTATAGATGAAGAGATACAAGCAATCATGAAGAACGACACGTGGGAGCCGACCTCACTTCCAAAAGGACATAAGGCTATCGGCGTCAAGTGGGTGTACAAAGCAAAGAAGAATGCTAAAGGAGAAATTGAAAGATATAAAGCAAGGCTGTCGCAAAGGTTATAGTCAAAGAGTGGAATCGACTATGATGAGGTGTTTGCTCGATCGCTCGCTTGGAAACAATAAGGCTTATCATTTCTTTAGCAACTCAAAACAAGTGGAAGATTCACCAAATGGACGTAAAGTCACTTTCTTAAATGGAGTTCTCGAGGAAGAAGTCTACATTGAGCGACGAAAGGGCTATGTGGTGAAGAAAGAAGAAGATAAAGTCTTGAAGGGAAGAAGCTCTATACGGATTAAAGCAAGCACCACGGGCTTGGAATAGCGAGATCGATAAATACTTGCAAGAGAATGGGTTCACTAAATGCCCGCACGAACATGCACTTTATGTCAAGGTCGAGAAAAGATGATGTTTTGATCGTGTGTTTATATGTGGATGACTTGATCTTCACAGAAATAATCCGGACATGTTTGAAGAGTTCAAGAAAGCAATGACCAGAGAATTTGAGATGACCGATATCGGGCTTATGGCATATTACCTCGGTGTCGAGGTTAAACAACAAAAAGATGGGATTTTCATCTCGCAAGAAGGCTACGCGAAGGAGATTCTCAAGAAGTTCAAGATGGATAATCGCAAGCCTATTAACACACCAAAATGGAGTGCGGGATCAAGCTATCAAAGTATGATGGAGAAGAAAAAGTGGACCCGACATTGTACAAAAGTTTGGTTGGAAGTTTGCGGTATTTGACGTGCACAAGACCCGACATTCTCTATGCCACCGGTGCAATAAGTCGATACATGAAAAATCCAACCACTACTCACATGAAGGCGCTAAAAGGATTCTTCACTATCTCAAAGGTACGATCAATTATGGCTTATTTTATTCAACAACTAATGATTATAAACTTGTTGGCTATAGTGATAGCGATTGGTGCGGAGATGTGGATGATCGAAAAAGTACTCACGGCTTTGTGTTCTTCATTGGAGATACCGCATTCACTTGGATGTCAAAGAAGCGGCCCGATAGATAGTCACATTGTTTCAACCTCGTGGAAGCGAGTGCGTAGTCGCTACGACTTGTGTTTGCCATGCGGTTTAGGTGAAAAATTTCTTTGAAGGAACGAATGACACAAAAGAGCCAACTAAGATTCGTGTCGACAACAAGTCGGCTATGGCATTGGCAAATAATCCAGTGTTTCATGATCGAAGCAAGCACATTGACACTCGCTACCACTACATACGAGAATGCATATCAAGAAAGGGCGTACAAGTGGAGTATGTGAAGTCTCAAGATCAAATTGCGGACATCTTCACCAAACCACTCAAGCATGAAGACTTCATACGACTTAGAAGTTTTCTCGGAATGACAAATCAAGTTTAAGGGGGGGTGTTGGATTTTAAACTTGATTTGGGTCCAATTAATATTGGGCTTGAAAATATATATTTGAGTTAAAAGATAAAATAAGATCAAGCCCAAATGGCCCAAGTTCTAAATTTGTCTAGAAATGTCTTGGAAAAATATCTTAGATATTATTGGTAAGAAAAAGCTTGTAAAATGTTCTAGGAAAGTAGATATTTTGGAGGATGATTCTAGTGGATGAATTATAGCCATTAGATCAAATAAATCCTAGCCATTGGTTAGGAAGTTGTACTAAGTATAAATAGGGTGTCTTGATCATTTTGTAACAAGCCAAAATTTGAGAAGAATCAATATAAGCAAATATTTCGATTTCAAAGAAGTTTAATGGAATTCCTTTTCAAAAAAAAAAAAAAAAAATAAGCAAATATTTCTCCACCAAAACTCTCTTACATTTCTTAGATAAATAACCTCCCCTCCTACAAAGAGAAAATAATCCCTCTTCCAACTTCCAATTTCTTCTTTTTTTTTTTTTGAGAATAGCTTCCAATTTCTAAATAACCCCTTTTCTTCTAAACTTGAGATAACCCTCCTCCAACAAAAATTGTATCATGGACATATATAATCCATAAGACAGATTCTATATATAATTGGAATTCCAACCCAAACCAAGACCCGTAAAAATAATACATATTTTTGTGTTTTGTAAGTCGTTAATTAATTAAAGTTGGCAAAGACCACTTGTCAAACAGTTCCTATTATATGTATATGTTTGCATCATTATTTCAAGATCCAATTGTACATTATCCTCAAGTTGAACTATGCATATGTATATATGTCTAAATTAAGCAAACACGGTTTCTCGGGACGACAACATTAATTATAATCGTTGACTGCAAATTGTCTTCTCAAATCATTAAACACTTGCTTGTAATCATTCTCTTCATATTGCTTAGCTAGGGTGACAATTCCCGATCGATAACCCTACGTGAACCCAACACAAAGTTCTTAGAGAAATTCAAATTTGACACGATTTGACACGATATTACCAATTTGTCTGAAACGTACGTAGTTATTTTATATTTTAGTTAATTTTTGATGTATTTTAAGCATAATCCGAAATTAACCCGAAACCAAATACGAACTCAATCTGATGACCCAATTTAGCACCCCTATATTATTGCCCTTTATCTTTCCAACCAACTTGTACGTACATTTCTCTTAGGTTTAATTGCAAAAAATACTATTGAAATTCAGTCTAATTAATTACAAAAAAAAAATAATCTATCTTTCAAAATTACAAACACCCAATTGATATTTGTTTCTCTTTGACAAATTAGTAATTACAACCTCAAAATGAGGGTATTCACTAACTAATTACAAACTTCAAAGCGGTATTTATAATTTTGACATTAACTTTAGATTTTTTTTTGTAATTAAGCAAAAATCTCGGGTAGTTTTTGTAATTTATCCTTTCTATTATTCACTCTTGAAGGGAAAAAAGCTATTTTCTAACACTTCTTATTTGAAATTTGAATAAATAATTAACTTTTCGTGGAGACAGGGGGCCATACTGGGTCCGTCCGGCTCAGTCATCTATGATGTTTCTAGTTTATATTATTAAGTTAGAATATATATGATTATTTCTTTTTTACTTTGTGTAAACCCCACTTTCATGTGATGGCTCCGCCACTGTAATTAACTCTCCGTCCCAATAACATGCGCAGCTGTTTCGGGTGATGGGTTCATAGCACGGGGCATGACATTCGAGAACACTGCGGGCCCCCACAAACACCAAGCCGTCGCCCTCCGCTCCGATTCCGATTTCTCCATTTTTTACAACTGCAGCTTCAAAGGCCACCAGGACACCCTATACGTCCACTCTCAGCGTCAATTTTACCGCGAATGCGACATACACGGAACAATAGATTTCATCTTCGGCGACGCATTGTCCGTTTTCCAAAACTGCAACATTTACGTAAGAAAACCGATGCCAAATCAGAAAAACACGCTCACGGCCCAAGGCAGAAAAGACCCCAACGAAAACACAGCCATTATCATCCACAATTCCCATGTCAAGGCATCCTCGGACCTTAAACCCGTCGAAAATTTATATCAGAGTTATTTAGGCAGGCCCTGGAAAGAATATTCGACAACGGTTTTTATGAAATGTAGAATCGATGGGTTTATTGATCCGGCGGGGTGGGTCCCGTGGAATGGAGATTTTGCATTGAGGACTTTGTATTATGGTGAGTATATGAATACTGGGAGTGGTGGGAGTGTTGGTGGGAGGGTGAAATGGCCAGGGTTTCATGTTATAAGAAGCGAGGCGGTGGCCGGAAGATTTTCGGTCGGGAGAATTTTGGCCGGAGATGATTGGATTCCGGCGAGTGGTGTGCCGTTCACGGCTGGCTTGTGAAGATGGACAAGTTAGGTTGTTGGTTTTGGTTTTCACGTTTTAAAGTTTGTATATGAAAGTGACTTTGCATGCATGCGTGTATAATATTTGTTATGTGAAATGTTGTATGGTTAGTGTTGGGTTATTGGATGTGTATATAGATTGTACACAACGCATTACAGCTGGTACCTTGTAATATTGTTACGGATTGGGAAGTAACAGATTTCCAATGATGTATTTATAATGTATATTTGTTCGTAAATGAATTATTCAGTCGGTGTTAATATCTTATAATTCAAATAATTAATTTGTACAATTACCACTTAACTATTTTTCTAAGTCTAATAACCAGTCAAAAAGACTACATGAAGCGACAATAATTTCCATTTCAGAGGTTTTGGAAATGTGAACACGCGAATTATTTCGACAAATTTTCCAATCCCCAGCGACCAAATTAGAACTGAAATTGAAAGTTTGTTAAATTTTACAAGACTTACAAATCGTGATTTACGCAAGACTATCACTATCAATCTCCTATAACTATAGGACTAAAATTACAATTTAACATTTTCCAATAATACTGATGTGACAAATGATTAGTGCATAATGATGGCCCCTATCAACATTGATATCTGTCATTAAATGGATTAATATTATCAAATACTACGCATTGTTTAAATGCATGCATTAGATACCAAAAATCAATCCATATCTAGATCCATCACTTCCATAAATTTCTAACCATTAAACAAAATTAATTTTTGAATATATATTTCAAAATGCTATAAAACAAGTAATATTTTGACTTAAGCACTATGACTTCAAAGCACAAGATTAAGACCCGAATATAAAAAGAAAATTTAAAGAATCAAGACTGCAAATTAGATAATGTTGTTTGGCATATGATTTGATTGTAATTAAAGCCTGTAGAGCTTAACCAACATCAACCTAATTAATTCAAGCAAAGAATTAGGACACTCCTACACAATTATCACACGTCAAAACGAATGTAGTGGGGACTCTTATCCACATAATAATGAGAAACTCAATAATCACTCGGAGGCAACATTATTTTAATATTTATTTGATCCTCTAATAATTCATTATATCTTGCAATACTGCACTGCAGATAGGATTATCATTTCCTCAAATAAAACGTACCTTGATATATAATACATCAACATTAATACCCCATTTGCATAAACGCAAAAACTATAGATATTATATTATAATTTGTGGGTCAAATTCAAATGATATAATCCTTAAATCACATTTCACGGACCCTCGTACAAGTAAAATATCAAAAAGTACATAAACAGACTTACAAAATACGGTTTCATGCCGATGTATACAATGCGTAACAGCTGATAAGATTATCGCATTGTTTATTATTATTCTCGACAAACTATTGTCAACATATGATGTCCATTACAAACCTTTGAGCACTCTGCAGCATTTATGTGATAACAGTTGGAGCAGATCGGCCAGTGTACTCTTGCATCTTAGACAGCTTAAGAGCAACTTCAACCTGAGGGCGCGATTTTTAAATATAAACAAATTTAAGGGGATATTTGTAATTTTGAAAGATAACTTGATTTTTTTATAATTAGACTAAACTTCAGGGGGATTTTGTGAATATCCCTAAATAAAATGTAAAACTCACCAGAGGAGCAAGTGCTTCTTGAGATTCTCTACCAATCTTGGATGGATCCTGCTCATATTGCTCGATGTATAGACGGATAGTAGCACCCTCTGAACCAGTTCCAGAAAGCCGGAAAACCTGTGGCATTATCAATAATCATTCACCAAGATTCTTTCAAGTGATTTCTAACAGTTTGAAACGAAATACTGACTAAAATATCTGCCTTTTTCTTTAAAATATCTGCCTTTCGCAAAGTGTGTTTAGAGCTATTTTAAAAAGGATTTACCAATCGGGATCCGTCTTCAAACAGATATCTGATACCCTGATGCTTTGAAATGGAACCATCAACAGGATCCTTGTACTCAAATTCATCAGCATTGACAACCTTTGAGACGTCTGAGCGGATTCCCTTTATAATGCTGTAGTAACAGATAAAAGTGAGGTATTCAATATTTTATTTTGATAAAAAAAAAAAAAAAGAAAAAGAAAAGCCACATAATCAAGCTACAAAAATTGCAGCATGAATGGTTACCCAAATCAATCAAAGTTAAGAAAGAGGCAGCCAAGACTAAAAGAATAATTTGATCTTTCCTATATTAATGTGAATTATCATTGTGGCAAAGCAAAAATGTCAAATAAATGCAGTTCAATGAGTTGTAAGAATGCAGTGTCCATGTATAGTAGCAAGATATGATGGGGATCAGTTCTAAACCAACAAACAAGCCTTCACTGAAAATGATAGATTCCAGGAGATAGAGAATAATGAAGTTCTATGTTACCAATTACTAATGCATTAAAATGGTCAGGTTTTCTGCCATTTAAATATAAATCAAATGCAAACTTCAATAGATCTCCCCGGTGGTGTAGTCCAAAGTTTTCCCCAGGTGCCAAAGTTGGTGTATGACTGTAGATAAATTACTGAGTTTAGCCCTCAAAATTAGGGGTGTCAATCGTGTCGTGTTTCGTGTTCGTGGATTGTTTTCCAACACAGTAATCTGGTCGACACAAAACCCGAACTTGACTGTTTAATTATTCGTGTCAAGATACACGGCACGAACACGACCCTTTTATGACACGGCCCACGGGTAGAGATGGCAAAAGGGGGCGGGAATCCCCGTTCCCTCGGGGATCCGCCCGAGCGGGCGGGGATTCCCGAAATTTTCCCCGTGGGGACGGGGATGGGGAATTTTTTCCCCGTGGGGACGGGGATGGGGAATTTTTTCCCCGTTGGCGAGGGACAGGCGGGGGCGGGATCATACTCCCGCCCCGTTCCCATGAAACCGAATATTATATATAATATAATATTTTAAATATATATAATATATTATAAATATATACACATTAAATATAATAAAATGACAAAAATTTTAATTTATTTTATTAATTAGTGTTTTATTAGTTATTTTATATAATTCATATATTTTAAATATTTAAAAATGGTTATTTTTTTAAAAAATTATTTTTTTCCAAAAAAAAAAAAATTGAAACGGGGACGGGAATCCCGGGGATCCCAGCGGGGGGATGGGGAATTTTTCCCCGTTTGTCTCACGAGGGGGGGGGCGGGGATTCCCATGATCGCGGGACGGGGATGGGGATGGCTCCCCGGCCCGCCCCCCTGTTGACATCCCTACCCACGGGTAACCCGACACGACACGAAAAACCTATAGAATTTGAAGTTGACACGAAAAAATAAAAAAATTGGAGAAAATAATGAAATTACAAATAAAAAATGCATTAAATATTAAAAAAATATTAAACAATGCATTTAATAATTTTTCCATCATCATATAACCAACTAAAACATCACAAAATATTAAAATAATATGTTACTATAAAATTAAATGGGTTACATAGGTCAATCGTGTCGACACGCGGTCGACCTAACTCGACCTATTTATTTGCCGTGTTAACCGTTTCGACCGATTTTGACCCAAACCTCGTTAAGGGTTGTACACATACCTACTAAATTCGTGTTAGGTTTGTGTCGGGTTATCGTGTCGTGTCACAAATTGATGCCCCTACTCGGAATAAAGAAAAAAAAGTTCAGGGAATTCTTTGTTTTTCCTTCCATCGTTTAGCAGACAAGGACATATCTAGCTCAAATGAACTAAACACCATCCAATATTTCGCCTTTTTCTCATATCTTAGAAGACAAAATTGAACACATAAAATCATTACAAGAAAAATCACAAGCCAGAAAAAAAATGGAGATTATATACCAAAATTGAACAGACATGCAAAGGCAAGCATACAACTCTAATTTGATATTCATTAGAACCCAGGTGTGAAAATGGAAGGAGAAGCTCCAGGGAGTGATTGCATGGTCTTTCGTTCCATAATATTTTACTTTTAGAGAAGAATAGTGGGAAGAAGTTGTTTTGAAAAAGAAAAAAAAAAGAATGAATTTGAGTGTGATTGAACGGAGGATGAAAGCGCAAAGATGAATTTTTTTTAGTAAAAGTGGTGATTGGAAAAGTAAGAGTGAGTGAGTGAGTTGTGTATTTGTGTGATGATAATTGATGTAATACTTTCTTTTCTTTTTGGTGATGATTGGAAGTGATTGATGATTCAAAAGGTGATAGCGAGATAGTTTATTTAAAAACAAAAAAATCATAAGCAAGCACAACCACATCTTATGGGGAAATGGAAAGATAAAAGAGGTTTACTTGTTAACTTCAGGGAGGGAGGATTGCAACTTGACCAAATAGGCCATCAGTTCCTTCGCTTTACCTGCATCAACATTCTTCAAAACAAGAAAAAAATGAATTAACAATAAATTCTGCAAAAAATAATGTTGCTCATAGCAATACAGGCACCATTGAAGAGGAGCAACCTGCATATCATATATACATACCTCATAATCATATCGGGTGTAGTAATGGCGTCCATAAGTGGACCAATGCTGGCGAACAATGTCTTCAACACTGACAAGTTTCTCTCCCCCAGATTGTCTTTGTTCTTATAGGCAAGAATAGATAGCCATGCCAAAACGGCCCATATTCCATCTTTCTCACGTATGTGGTCCGAACCTATTGACATATAGCATAAATATTGATTAAGAACACTGGAAACATCTGACTTCCCATAAATGGTGCTTATTATTTATACATACAATAGTAATGTATATCGTACCAGTTCCAAAACTTTCTTCACCACAAACTGAACACATTCCAGCATCCATCAGGTTGCCAAAGAATTTCCAGCCAGTGGGCACCTTAACAGAGATAACATATTTAGACCTCTGAAACCAATCCAGTAGCCATTTTATATACATTTCATTTCACAGTACCTCAAAAATTTCAGATTCAGGTTCTTAGCCACAACATCAAGAGCAGCTGACGTGGGCATGCTCCTGAAACAGAAAAGATCAGATTGAGATTTCATGTTTCTGAAAAAAACTCCAGCAGAAATTCATTAAAAGATGAACATGATGTTCGAGACATTAGACGAGCTAAAATACATGCATTGTCGACTCCATGTAGCAAGCTAAGACCCTACAAAGACAAAAGAATAGACAGATCAAGAGCAGAACCTTGCAACTCCTTTTAGACCACCAGAAAAGTAAGGTATCGCTTGGACAGCATTTGCAGCTATGATAGCAACAGAGTCAGATGGAGTGACAAAAAACCTGAAATCAGAATAAAATTAATAAGTAGAGTAATGCTGTAGAAAAGTTAACATTAATAAAAGAACCAACCTTTTCCCAAGAATCGGGCCGCATCAGAATAGAAGTAATAAGTAAATAATGCTGCAGAAATATTAACAACAATATAAAAACCAACCTTTTGCCAAGAATCATATTGCGGTCTGCATCTCCGTCAGCAGCAGCACCAAACTCTGGTGGATCCTGTTCAGTGTTCGTCTTACCCAATCCCATGCGAGCAACTAGTTCTTTTGCATAGGTCAGATTGGGATCGGGATGCCCTCCACCAAAATCTTCCTGCCAGGATGAATATACACAAATAAAGAGATTAAGAAATAGTGTACAAAGCAGCAATGTTATAAGTATACTTTGTTAAAGAAAAAACTAGGAATGAAAAATAATACCTTGGGAACACAATTCAGTAAAGAGCTTTCTTGTGCACCTAGCTCTTCCACGAATATACGTTTAGCATAAGCTCCAGCAACTCCATGAAGTGCATCATAACTAGCAAGGTGAGAAGCAGAAGTTAGGCAATCAATATCTACTTCATTGAGCAAAATAAATTGAAAAGCATGCCAAACATGACATCCGATCAATAATTCACAGGCATACCAGAATGAGAATTTTGGAGATGATATTAACTTCTGGATAGATTGGAAGTCAAAAATGGACCTGGAATTGGCGAAAAACAAAATTTGACACAAGATATAGATGAAATAATACAATGCCATAATAATGGAGAAAATTGCCATCAATGAAGAAGTAGGCTTTCAGTAGATATTCACTGAATATTGGATTTCACCCTTTTTCAGTACCGACCATTGCCTATCACGAAAATGATGGATTACACATGCATTGACATATAATCGTAGTTAACAGGAAAATGAAAAGTCTTATGCCAATCCAATGAAGAAACATACTTCATCAATTTCACATAATCATTTGCTGAATCAAAAACGTCAACATCAAATTGCCCCTCAGGACCCGCAAAGCTAGTTATGCCTGTTGTAGAGATATCCACCTGTAATTCCATTTAATAACATGAGAAAAAGTGTGGTTGATGACACATCACATGCAATTGGAGATGCGGGTGTGTGTGTGTGTGTGTGTTTTGAAGACAATTCATACATCTGGCAGGCCTTCTGCAATCAAGTATTCCTTAATTGTAGTGGTGTTCGAATAGATCTTATCGGTGATTCCTTCTGGTGCTGGTCCACCATTTTCCATGTTGTATTTGATTCCAAAGTCCTGTCAAACAAAAGAAGATAAATAAGGAACCAAAATCTCATCTATGGAGCTAGTAATGTGTTGAGATATTGTAAAATAAAGACTTAGTGGTAGCATAGTGGCAACTTAGTGCCTTAATATAGGTAGTGGTGTTTTTCTTCTTTTCCTTAAATCCTGACTTATGTTGGGATACTCTTGCCTATATATTGTATACCTTCAAGTTTGAATAACACACAGAAATATATTCAGTTTTTCCTCTCTTTATGGTATCAAAGAGCAAGGTACGACACCTTGGTTCTTTTTCCTTCCCTCCAGCTTTTTCTGACCAAACCCTAGCCCAAGCTCTTTTTTTTTCCTCCCTGTCTTCCCTCTGTCCAGCACTGTTCACTGCCGCCGGAGCATTTTCCGGCGACACGCGCCAGTCCATCACCTTCGCCAGGTTCCGACCGGCCGGACTTCCCAGGCCCGTCGCCGGATTCCGTCTCACGCGCTCCCACGCGCCCTCCACGCGCGGCGCGTGCCTCTCACGCGCTACACCGTTCGCTGTTGCACCACCGCAGCCCGGAGCGCCACCTCACCGCCTCTCTATCTGCACCACTTTCATTTAATGGGTCTTTCATTTTAGGCTTCTTAAAGCCATTTTTCTTCTTTCTGGCCTTCACTGGTTGTCCCTGCCAACAATTATCCCACTGTCCAGTTGCCTATTTTTGTTGCCTATTCTTGTTACAATGACTGAACCTTCTTCAAAAAAGGGTTTGGTCTCGTTTGCCTTTCAAGGTTCCCCTACCATTACAACTGAAAAATTGAATGGTAAGAACTATTTGAATTGGCACTCTTCTCTCATGAGTTATGGTTTTTAGGTCGAATCTTTCGGAACATCTTACTAAAAAATCTTCCGACATTGATGCTAAAATTGAAAACTGATTGGGAACAAGCTGATTATCAATTAGTTTCTTTGTTATGGAACTCTATTGAGCCAAAACTTATGGCCCATTTTCGTCCGTATAGAACTTGCTATGATATTTGGACAAAGGCTAAAAATCTTTATGCTAATGATATTCGGCGACTTTATGAATGTTCGAGTCTAGCTACTCTTCATATGAGTGACCAAGATTTGTCCGAATATTTAATAATTCGAATCCACTATTGATGAGCTCAAATTAATGCTTGTCGAGACAGGCTCTAACAAATGCTCATGTTCCTAAGGTGGAAGAACTTATTAATCGCCTTATCCGAGTTTCTTTTTCCAGGGTACACAACCCACCCCCGAATCCACCGCTTTTATTTCTCATCCGATCGACCGTGGTGGTGGAGGCCGGCCGGCCGTGGCGGGTCGTGGTCGAGGGGCCGAGAAATCTTTGTTGTACTCATTGTGGACGAGATAATCATACTCGGATATGTGTAATAGTTTACATGGTTTCCCACCAAACCGCAAATATTGCGCAATCTCACCTACTTCGATTAAAATTACTCTCTCTCCTAATGACTATAAAGAGTATCTATTGAAAGCGGCCAATGCCACTTCCTCGCCTACTATTGCCCAAAATGGTAATTCTACGGTTTGTCTTTCTCAATCTCCATCTCTCGGATGGGTTTTGGATTCAGTGCTTCCGATCACGTGACCGGTAATTCCTCAATTTTCTCGAAAAATATCACAAACGATATTTCCACATTATATTATCATTGCGATGGATCTAAAATTCAAGCCCACTGGAATAGACGGATCTCACCTACTTCTTCAATATCTTTAAGTTCATGTCTTATTGGTTCCCAATTGTCCCTTTAATTTAATTTACATCGGCAAATTAACTCTCTTTTAAATTGTGCCATAACCTTTACTTCGATTCTTTTTCAATTCAGGATCGTAGTACGGGAAAGAAGATTGGAGCAGGATCTCAATCTCGAGGGCCTCTACTACCTTCAATCTACCAACTCTACTATATGTGTCTTTGCTCATCAATCTCCCGATCTTCTTCATCGTCGTCTTGGCCACCCGAGTCTACCAAAATTACAAACAATGGTATCCGGTCTTTCGCATTTGAAGTCTTTAAATTGTGAGTCTTGTCATTAGGAAAACATGTCCGCATCTCTTTTCTTAATCGTATTAAAAATAGAGCTATGTCTCCTTTGATGTTGTTCACTCGATGTTTGGGGTCCTAGTCGTGTTCCGCCTCTGTCTTAAAGCTTATCGATATTATGTCACCTTTATTGATGATTTCTCTAGATGTACTTGGATATTTCTAATGAAAGATCGTTACGCATTGTTCGCTATTTTTCAAACTTTTTGTTCGGAAATTATGAATCAATTTGGAAAAACCATTCGTGCGTTAACGCGATGATAATGCAAAAGAATATCTCTCACGATCGATTTAATTCATTTATCCACTCAGAGGTATTATACATCAATCCAGTTGTCCTCAAACACCTTAACAAAATGGTGTAGCGAGAATGGAAACATAGACATATTGTTGATACCGCCGCTCTTTTGATATATCTTAATGCACCTTTAAAGTTTTGGGGTGATCTTTGTCTGATCGCTACTTATTTGATAAATCGAATGCCATCTTCGTATTAAATGGTCGGGTCCCTACTTTATTTTGTAACCTCTGACCCACTACATGATGTTTCCCCGTGTCTTTGGTTGTACTTGCTTTGTTCATGATCTCTCTCTATCCGCTCGATTACATCAAGTGTATTTTTCTAAGCTACTCCCGTGTTCAAAGGGTTATCGATGCTACTCCCGTGTTCAAGGGTTATCGATGCTACTCTCCTCCTTCAAATCGCTTTTATATTTCAAATGAGATGTTACCTTCTTTGAAGACATCATATTTTGTTTGCAACACACATCCCTTCGGATGATTTGGATCGGGTTTTGCCTATACCCTATTTTCCACCTGCTATTACGCTCATGTTTCTCCCGTAAATGTCCACGCTTCATCATCTTCGCCACCATCCTTTTGATACATGTTTTTATCTTAATTTTGATGATTTTATTTTATCACCAAAACAATGTTTTTAAAGGTTGTCCAAATACTCCTAAATGATTTAAAATGATTTTAATATTTTCCTGGAGTATTTTCTCAAAGTTTATTTTCGCCTAAATTGACAACGCTTTTAATGATTTTACGTTATTGAGTTTTCACTCTCAAAAGATGTTTCTAAATATTGTCCTAATACTTCCGATCGATTTAAAATGTTTTTACTAAATTTTGGAGTATTTCTTGAGTTTTATTTTCGACACAAATTGGACAATATTTACGTTAATGGTCGACCTCGGCCGCCCCTATAGGGCAACCCATACACGAAGATGTTTTTAGAAACAAAAAAAATGAGACGGAAAGAAAAACAAGCGGTCGGCCGTGCCGCCGTCGGCGTCGATCGTCCGGCGACCGGCCGCCAGTGCGGCCAGGACTGCAAGTGTGTTTTGAAACGAGCGTTTAATCCTTGCAAAATCCATGAGGGGGACCGGTTGGGGTGATGGTCGGCCCGTCGAGGTAGACGTCGGCCGCCTTTTGTGTTATTTTGTTGTGTATTCTTTTCAACGTCTATTTACGTGCGACCCGGTGGCCGCCACATGTTTTAAAAGAAAATTTCGACCGTTTGACAATGACACATTTCCTTAAATTGTGGGATTGATTTCTAACAACTATATTCTTGATTTTAATTGTATTTTTCCTCAGATTTTCAATCCCCAAGAGGAGCCTATGCTTGATCAATCATCTCCTATAAATAGAGGAAGTTTTGGAGCAACCAATACAACAATTGAGATACAATACAACAAGATACACTTCAAGCAAACACTTGGTCTTTCATATTTATTATTCTTGTTGTAAAATTGCCTAGCTTATCACTTTCATATCTTTGAGGTCTAAAAATTATTCTTGATTACACTTGCACTCTATTGTATTATCAATTATCGAGTTGTAATCTTGAATTTGAGGTCGTCATTCAAACACAAGATATCCTTGTGAGTGTTCTTGTGGTAAGAACACACTTGGGTGAACTAGGTGTTAGGTGTAAGAAGATTGTGGTAATCTTAGATGAGGTGTTGAAGAGTGTGGTGCTCTTGAGGTGAAGATCAATGGTAATCTTCACAAGGTGCCGTTGAAGATTGTGGTAATCTTGAAGAAGAGATTGTGGTAATCTCAAAGGTGGTGTTGAAGAAGAGTGTGGTGCTCTTCAAGGTGTTGTAAGTTGAATTTGTATTAATTGTGGTAATTAATAAAATTCTTTTTCTTTTTCGAAATCCATCCCTGATATCTTGGGGTGGTAGAGGATTAGGCCCTAGGTGGGTTGAACCTCTTTAAATCGGCGTGTGTTGTTTACATTCCGCACCTTCATTATTTTTTTGAGCATTCGGTTTAAAAAGAGGGCGAAATCGAAAAGATGGAGATAATCTATTCACCCCCTCTGCATTATCGTAGCCGCTTGGACTTACAAGTGGTATCGAGCCAAACTCTTTGGCAAGCTCGTTTTTCATCGCGAGTGAAGAGAAACGATCGACGGCTCTGAACGAAGCTCATCTATCCCAAGACTCCACCACTGAGCCACCACTATTTGATTCCAAGAATTTTAATTTTTGGAAAGAAAGAATGGAATGCTATCTACAAGGTTGCGGGTTCGACATTTGGAACACCGTCATTAATGGAGAATCCATTCCGACGAAAGATACACCATACACCTCAAAAGGCTTCAAAAAGCTCAATGATGAAGAAAAGAAATTCATCTCCTTAAACGGTAAGGCTTTAAATATTTTATATTGTTCATTTACTAATTTAGAATATGAACATATTGTAGGAATAAAATCGGCACATGGAGTATGGAAAAATTAGAAGCCATCTATGGAGTATTTGCAAATGAAAGGAGTCAAACAAAAGCATCTACTTCTCAAGATCATACAAGCTCAAATCTAAGGAATAAACTCCTACAACTTCCATTATGAAGAAGTTGAATATTGTTTTATGGGCATCAATGAAGAAAATGAGGTATGTCTTGAACCCTCTACTTCCTATGATAATGTCATTCAAAATGATTATAGTGATTTACAAAATGATTATGATGAACTACAAGATGAATTCCAAAGCCTACTTGTTAAATACAAAAATTTGAAAAAGGAATTCATTGTTTTGAAAAATGATAAGGATAGTTTATTTACTTCCTATGAATCACTATCATGCTCTCACACCACCACACTTGAGGTTAGAAACCTTGAAAAAGAAAATAATAGTACTCTTGTTGAGAATATTGATTGCATGAAAAAGGATTTATTAAAATCCACTTGAGTACCAATAAAATGTCCATATTGTTGATATTAATAATTGTGATAAAGGACTTGATCATAAGCTAATGTTGTTAATCATATGAAAAAGGATCAAGTCACTATGCATATTGGTCATTGTGCTCTAGAATTATTACTTGTTTTTATTGTGGCAAAAGGGTCATACGGCTAATTCTTGTCGGTAGAAATAGCTCTAAATATTGTTGGAGACCTAAAAGTCTCAAAGCTAATCTTAAAGGACCCAAACATATGAGGGTACCACAAAAAAATGTGCTATTAGGTACCCGACAAAACAAAAATCGGAGAAAATTCATGCCACCAAGAAAACATCAAATGAACGTTTCATTTGATCAAAGAAGGAGGAACTACTCTCAACAAAGCCAATTTCCAAGAAGAGCGTATAATCAAAAATGGGAAGAACACAATCCGTGGAAATGGCAAAGACATCATCAACAAGATGATTTTCAAAGAAGAAGAAACCATCAACCTTGGAAATGGAGTAATCAAGGAAGTCATCATCAACAAAGTGACTTCCAAATGGGAAGATATCATCATCAACAATGGGAAAGACACAACCCATGGAAACGGCGAAATTGGTAAACCGTATCTCCCCATTTGTATATGCATTTTTCTTTTAATTATATGCATGTTTTTAATTGTGTCTTAATTACAAGATGATTTTTCAAATATTTATTTTTTTTTAAAATAGGTCTCTTATATATTTATGAGTTTCAATTTTTTTGAAAGAGACCTTGCATGTTTTTCTAAAAACTCTTGAGCTTTTCATTAGACTTATGTGGCTTATTATCTCTTATGAAATCTTATAGCATAAGCTCTTTTTGTTATCTCATATTATTTGCCTACACTTGAATTTTCTATGCATATGTTGTCTAAGAATTGTGTAGGATACATACTTCATACTCATTGGCTATTACGTCATCAAGTTTCTTAAACCATCGAGTATGTCTTTACTCGTATCTTTTCCTTAAAACTCGATTTTTGCTTATGCACATATCTTTCAAGATATTTCATTTTGACCCCTTAAGTGCCCCTAATTGAACTTGCAAATATTTTCTTTTAAAAGGGCTGCGTGTTTAGTCTCGATTTTATCGTTTATATGCTTTCCAAAACCCATATTTGTTGGATATAGTCCAAACTTATATTTTTGCAAAGTTTTAAAACTTTTGGGGTGAAAAATCGAATTTTGGAAAACTCGGGAGAAAGAAAAATCACCGGGGCCAGTCGGCCACGAGGGGCGGCCGGTCGCCCGCACCTCGGCCGGTCGACCCCTCATGACCGGTCGCCCAGGCCAATTTTTCTGGTTTTAAACTCTCTGTCCTCGTTTCAAAACAGACGCGCCTTTATATTTTCTCAAACCCTATAGCAAATGATTGTTTTCCCTTTCTTCAATGTCTTCAATTCTTCATCATTTTCACGATTCTTGTTGCTAATCTTCTTATTTTCACAAGAATCTTACATATATATATACCTCCAAGAAATTCTACAACGAAATCCTCAAAAGAGGAGAAGGAGGCAAAGGGGAAATCTTCTTCAAATCCCAACAAGATGATATTCTACAAAGAAACCATCAAAATCGGCTCACGAGAAGAGGAGATTGTCGAATTAAGAGTCGGGGTTTCAAAATCGAGCATTCATTGGGACTCTAGTAAGTTATCACTCCTCTACGAACCTCCCTCTGAGCTAATAGATTTCGATTTTTAAATAAACTTGCGGAGGAACATTATGAGAATATTGGATTGAATGATAAGAAAATTGCGTGCACTCGTATGGTTCGTTTTCAAGCATTTCATGATGAATTTCCGGATATTAGAGCTTACTTGAAATTCAGGATGGGTTTCACTTTGGGATAATCCGTGTTTGCACTATGATGACGAGCTTATAAAACTTTTCTATGCAAATATGTGGATTGTTGATGCTACGATAGATAATCCTTTGGAACTTCACACATTTGTTAATGGTAGGCATTTTTCATGGACATTGGCGATATTTGTGATCACTTTAACGTGCCAAATGATGGAGTAGTCAATGTGAATTGCACCCGTTGGGATGATAACATTTTCGGTGTCTCACTAGATGATGTGAAAACCTTTTTAGGAGTATATCCCGAAGTGACATACTCGGCAATGCCGCCAAATTATAGGATTATATCTATCATTTGCTCTATTGTGTTTGTGGAAAGGAAGTAAAACTTCCAAGTAATCTCGAACTCTTTCTCACTATAAGATTGTTCGAGAGAAAGAGTAAATTATGGGGCAATTTTTGTACATTGCTTGTTAGAATCTAGAAAGCTTACCAAGAAGAAATATACTTGGGAAATTTGATTTGCCGACTCTTATACTTATCGGGATACCCTAAATGAAATGAATACCGATATTCGTCACAATGATTTTGATAATGCCAACATTCTACAAATGGTAAGAATCACGGCGACATTTGCCACGGGTTCCTACCAAAGCCGCTAGGGGGCGTGCGGACATCAACAACAACCTCGGGATGATTTCTTTAATGACAATGAGGTTGAAAATATTGGAAGAGGTGAGTTTGACGAACAAGGAGATGATGAGGGGGATGAAGAGCAAAATGAAGAGGAAAATATGGGAAATGAACAAGAAATTAGGGAAGAAGAAAATGAGGAAGGAGATGAAGACGAGTTGGATGTTGAAGATCTAAATATCAAAGAGAGAATGGCCAAAGTGGAAAGAGAAACATTTAGAGATGTGGCTTCTCTTAGAAAAGAGCTCCGGTCGTGAAAAAGGAAAATTCTAGTTTGAAGAAGTCAATTGGCAAATTGAAGAAATTCATAAAGGACCTCATACAGGAACTTGCTTCTCCTCGGATGAGGAATGATGTTACCCCACCCCTTTACTTTCTAGCATTTTCATTAATGATGTTTTGTATTTTGATGAATTTTTGTAAAACTCATTTGTACTAATGATATTTGCTTGTTTTTTTTTAAAAGGGTTAATATTGCAAGTTGATAATGACTTGTGGATGATCATGATTTTTGATGGAGTATTTGATGGTAAAAAATACTCTAAAGCATTGTTTGATAAGTAGTATGAAATCTTGATGGTAAAAGTGCTTCTTTTATTGCTTTGTTATGCTTAGTTGAATATGTTGGGTCATTTGATACATGTATTGTTGAAAGCATAACTTATTACTTGATGGTTGCTCTAATTTTTGGCATTTGTAATGCCGATCTTTCTTAGCTTATCTCAATTGGGTTGAACCCTTGAGAATCTACTTTGAGCTTCTTAATTGATGAACAAATTATCGCATATGGTGCATATGATTTTTGAGCTTTGAAATGAGGTTGATTGATGATATGAAAATTTTTTTGGCTTGAACCATTTACAAAGGTTATATACAACCTCTTCCATTTCTTACGCACACAAGGTGTTCGATGAAATGTTTCAATGAAAATTTCAACTTCTACATGATTCTCTCGCTTCCAAAAGTCTTCTATACTCATTGAAATCATGTTTTGGGAAATATAACGAGCGTATGAAATCTTCATGATATATTTCTCCCATTTTCCTTGGTTTTTAAGCTAAATTGCTCAATGGTTGATAAACCATTTCTTTGGCGCACTTTTGATATACTTCTATGATGTTTCTATCATCCTAACATTCTTTTGATGATTCCAAGGGGAGAAACAGGATATTGGCTCGTTAGCTCAAAGAAGCTAATAAAAGCTTGTCATAAAAGCTATAAGCTATGGCTCATAAAAGCCATAAATTGTGATTTAATTTTTAGTCCATTTGTTGCTTGATGGACCTATATTATTGTTTAATGTTGTTTTGTGACAGGGGGAGCTTATAAGCTCTTGAATAAATTGTAAAAGCTAAAGCTTTTAGCTTATGGATTATTGCTCTTACATTATTCTTGATGTGCATGTGGATAGGGGGAGCTTGTGCTTATTTTTGAAAATATTTACTCCCTATTTGGTTGCTTTAATATTTTTGGAAATTTTGGTTGCTTCCAAACGGTCAAATGTTTTTACCGGAAAATCATTTCTAAAATTGCTCTCTTAGTTTGGGTAAAAATTGTTTTGGTTTGTAATCATCAAAAAGGGGGAGATTGTTTGATACATGTTTTTATCTTAATTTTGATGATTTTATTTTATCACCAAAACAATGTTTTTAAAGGTTGTCCAAATACTCCTAAATGATTTAAAATGATTTTAATATTTTCCTGGAGTATTTTCTCAAAGTTTATTTTTAAATCTAAATTGGACAACGCTTTTAATGATTTTACGTTATTGAGTTTTCACTCTCAAAAGATGTTTCTAAATATTGTCTAATACTTCCGATCGATTTAAAATGTTTTTACTAAATTTTCGGAGTATTTCTTGAGTTTTATTTTCGACACAAATTGGACAATATTTACGTCTCTCGTGGTCGACCAAATATCGCCTATAGGGCAACCCATACCTCGAAGATGTTTTTAGAAACGAGAAAATGAGACGGAAAGAAAAACAAGCGGTCGGCCAAGTGCATGCCCGGCGTCGACCGTCGGTCGGCCGGCGCCAGTGCGGCCGGTACTGCAAGTGTGTTTTGAAACGAACGTTTAATCCTTGCAAAATCCATGCAGGGGACGGTTGGGGTGATGGTCGGCCGAGGTAGACGCCGCGTCGGCCGCCTGCGTGTTATTTTCTTTGTGTATTCTTTTCAACGTCTATTTAATGCGGCCAGGTCGCATGTTTTAAAAGACAAATTTCGACCGTTTGACAATGAGACACATTTCCTTAAATTGTGGGATTGATTTCTAACGGATATATTCTTGATTTTAATTGTATTTTTCTCAGATTTTCAATCCCCAAGAGAAGCTATGCTTGATCAATCATCTCCTATAAATAGAGGAAGTTTTGGAGCAACCAATACAACAATTGAGATACAATACAACAAGATACACTTCAAGCAAACACTTGGTCTTTCATATTTATTATTCTTGTTGTAAAATTGCCTAGCTTATCACTTTCATATCTTTGAGGTCTGTTATTCTTGATTACACTTGCACTCTATCAGATTATCAATTATCGAGTTGTAATCTTGAATTTGAGGTCGTCATTCAAACACAAGATATCCTTGTGAGTGTTCTTGTGGTAAGAACACACTTGGGTGAACTAGGTGTTAGGTGTAAGAAGATTGTGGTAATCTTCATGAGGTGTTGAAGAGTGTGGTGCTCTTGAGTGAAGATTGTGGTAATCTTCACAAGGTGCCGTTTGAAGATTGTGGTAATCTTCAAGAAGAGATTGTGGTAATCTCAAAGGTGGTGTTGAAGAAGAGTGTGGTGCTCTTCTTGAGGTGTTGTAAGTTGAATTTGTATTAATTGTGGTAATTAATAAAATTCTTTTTCTTTTCAAAAATCCCTCCGGATATCTTTGGGGTGGTAGAGGATTAGGCCCTAGGTGGGTTGAACCTCTTTAAATCGACGTGTGTTGTTTACATTCCGCACCTTCATTATTTTGTTTGAGCATTCGGTTTAAAAAAGAGAGGGCGAAATCGAAAAGATGGAGATAATCTATTCACCCCCTGGGATTATCGTAGCCGCTGGACTTACACCATCTTCCCCACCTAAATAAATCGACGGCATTACTTATGAACAATGAGGAGAGTCACGTGCTTCAACCATCTTTTTCCGGATATCTCTTCCCCCCTCTCCGGATTCACCTAATTCACCGATTTGCATGTCGCTCTACGAAAAGGTATACGTTCCACCCGTAACCCGTATCCTATCAATAATTTTCTCTCATACCATCGTTTGTCGCCTACATATTGGGCTCTTTGATCGCACTTTCTTCTGTTTCTATTCCTAAGATAGTTTTCCGACGCCCGTTCCCATCCTGGATGGACACAAGCAATGATTGATGAAATGACAGCTTTAGAGTCCAACCGGACTGGGCGCTTGTTCCTCTTCCATCCGAAAAAGCTCAAGTTGGGTGCGGGGGTTTTTAATGTTAAGATAGTCTAATAGCTTGAAGTTGATTGCTTAAAAGCTCGATTAGTGGCAAAGGGATATATACAAGTCTATGGTCAAGATTACGGTGATATTTTTCTCCCGTCGCAAAAATGCCCTATGTTCGTTTATTTTTGCCATGGCCGCAATGAAACGTTGGCCACTCTTTTCGATTAGATATCAAGAATGCTTTGCATGGTGACTTAGAGGAGGAGATTTACATGGAGCAACCTCCGGTTTGTTGCTCGGGGGAGTGTGGATTAGTATGCAAATTACGTAAATCTTTGTATGGCTAAAACAATCACCTCGGGCATGGCTTGGACGATTCAGCGAGTTCTTCAACAATTTGGGATGATTCGTTGCGAAGGAGATCATTCTGCTTCTTTAGATGCTCCTCATCAAATACATATATCTATCTTGTGGTTTATGTTGATGACATTGTAATCACTTCGATGATTGTGAAGGTATCATGCACTTCAAACAACATTTATTTCGAATTTTCGGACTAAAGACTTAGGCCCTCTTCGTTACTTTCTTGGGATTGAAGTAGCCCAATCAAAGTCGAGGGTTGCTATCTCTCAAAGAAAATATGCTCTTGATATTTTAGAAAAACGGGTCTTACTACGTTGTAAACCAACCGATTACTACTCTTATGGATCCTAATGTAAAGCTCCTTCCTAATCGGGGAGCCTTATTCGATCCAGGAAGATATCGAAGGCTTGTTGGAAAACCGAATTATCTCACCATGACCACGATATATCTTTCCCGGTAAGTATAGTAAGTCGGTTTCTCAACTCTCCTTGTGATCATTGGAATGCCGTTATTCGTATTGTAAAGTACATTAAAGGGTCACCTGGCAAATAACTTATTTTCAATGATAAGGGGCACACTAATATCATTGGGTATTCGAGATCTTTGATTGGGCGGGAGATGAGAATGATCGAAGATCTACTTACATTCTTTGTATA
This sequence comes from Rehmannia glutinosa, assembly GCA_016081115.2. NCBI lineage: Eukaryota > Viridiplantae > Streptophyta > Magnoliopsida > Lamiales > Orobanchaceae > Rehmannia > Rehmannia glutinosa. The sequence goes on along the minus strand of JABTTQ020002727.1, from coordinate 309,352 downwards.
TTCATAGAAGGGAACCCGATTTCATGGAAGAGCAAGAAAAAACAGTTGTTGTTGCTCGATCAAGTACAGAAGCCGAGTATCGAGCTATGGCTCATGCAACATGTGAACTCTTGTGGCTAAAACACTTACTGCAAGAATTACACTTCTGTGACATTGGCCCTATGAAGCTCGTGTGTGATAATCGTCGACTACACCTCTCTTCCAATCCGAGTTTTTCACGAGAGGACGAAGCATATAGAAGTCGATTGTCATTTCCTTAGAGAAAAGATTCTCTCTGGAATCATCAGAACCTCATTTGTCAACTCTAGAGATCAACTCGCTGATATCTTCACTAAATCTTTACGAGGCCCTCGGATAACTTATATATGTGACAAGATGGATGCATATGATGTATATGCTCCACCTCGAGGGAGTGTTGAGATATTGTAAAATAAAGACTTAGTGGTAGCATAGTGGCAACTTAGTGCCTTAATATAGGTAGTGGTGTTTTTCTTCTTTTCCTTTCCCGACTTATGTTGGGATACTCTTGCCTATATATTGTATACCTTCAAGTTTGAATAACACACAGAAATAAATTCAGTTTTTCCTCTCTTTATAATGTATCTGATTGCAAAACACTTTTCATTAAATAACTCGACAAGTGTCATTCTATTGGAACAACCTGACATACTTTATCTCATATTTCTTGTCTCATCATGTGAATGGGTTATGGCCTGTGTCAATTTACCAGTCAATGGACCAGGGTTATAACTAGCAAATGTAAACCTTCGTTTTAGGTTCCTGACTGTCAACCGCTTTTTATTTTATTTTTTTTGTTTCCTCTGATGCTGGACAAGACTTTACAGACACCTTATTTCTATATTAATATGAATCACAAGAAGCAAGCCAAATCAGCATTGTTTGACTAACTACATCATAGATGCATAATCCAATAAGTTTCAAAATAACTCACCGGCTTCTACATCAACAATCTAAAATGTCGATTCAGCAATCTGATGACTATCAGACTAATTTGAAGTGGGACACTCAGAAGATTCTGGGGAAATAGTTTTCCCTAGCCTCGATGTTTGGCTTCATCAAATTTTAACTTCATATACCCAGAGAAGATGGAAAAGATTTAAAAAAGAAACATGCAAGTTATCAAGTTCCGATAAGGACATATCCAGGATCAATTACAAAGCAGTTTCTCTACATAAAGAACCATGTCTCAGAAACGGAATATGCATTTCTATGCCTCACGTGACAAACAGTTGGATAAATAGCAAGGTTTTTCTGTGACAACTATGTTTTTAGATTATGGACCAACCTTGAACCAAATCTTACGCATGGTGACAAATCAATATCATGAGAAAACAGAAAAGGAGAGCATTCTCCAAGAAGATATTCTCTTTTAAGTACACATAACCAAATCATTTCACATAAGATATTTAAAGATATAGTAAAAAAGAAAATGGAGATAACAATAAATATGTTGCTTGGAGTGTGTGCATGTGCATGTTGTGTGTGTGTGTGTGTGTGTGTGAGAGAGAGAGAGAGAGAGAGAGAGAGTTCTTGCATGTGTTGCATCTGACATAATAAGATACATCTACATAAACAGTGTATATATTGCAACAGGCTCAACCCACATTAGATGTTGCATGAGCATAGAGTTGTGTTATCATGATATTGGCCAAAAAAATGCATAATTCAAAGTACACAGAAAACTTCAAATAGATAAAAGATGCCTTTAGATAAATAATTCAGACTTTGTGCGGATTCCAGTTAATAATTTCATTAAAAGAGATATATTTTCATTTCGTAATTAAAACAAGGTCATGTTCTATGCATCAGAAGACAAACACGATTTATTGAAAGAAAAATAATAATTCAGGCACGCACCTCATGGGGGCCCCCTGGGTTGTGGCTTGCTGTAAGTATAAATGCCCCATTTGCCTTGGATCCCTGTGAAGGTTTCACAATTAGATAAGTATTTAAATCATTCAAAAATCAAGATTTCAATGCAAATATGGTTTTTCAAAAAGTGGAGGTAAAAGCTAAAAATAGCCTATTCAAGTTGATTACTTACATCTGCGCCTACTCTTTCGCGTATAACAGCTGATACAGCAGGAGTAGACAGCAAGCCATTCTGACCAACCCAGATACGCCTTACGCCATTGGCAGCAGCCATTTTAATAATGATCTGCCATTGGATACAACTATTTATACACCATTATATTAATCAAACATAATAAGAAGCATATTGATAATCTCTAAAATAAATGAGGCCGAGAGTAAAAAGGAGAGGTCTAGAAAGTGTGAAATGAAGAGCATCAACTTCACTTATTTGATTAATATTGTAATATCCATATGTATCATACACAAAGAACCTCTAAAGGGATATATAGCCATAGGGTCATTCTCCCTTATCCAAAATGCATAAACAAGAAGAAAAAACACTCTTCAGCATATGAACTGCTTTCTTGTTCACTTTCAATGACTCGCCTATTTATCAGCTTTCATACGCTGTTAAGAATACATAACGGCATATGATTCCCATTTTGTCTCTCGTCTTTCCTTCTCTTTTGCAGAATCCAGACAAGCAAACAAGAAATCTTTTATTTCAGGATACACAAAGACGTTTTGGCATTTTTACAAATACGATGACAAGTGTGGGACAACTCTGTAGAGGTGCAGCACGGAGTAACAATTTTCAATGGAATAACAAGACACTTGCAACCAAGCAGGCATAACATCATGCATGAAACAACAATGTCTTCTAAATAATTTGTAACCTGAAAAGAGCATGAGGATATTGATTTTCAGAATTTTCCAGAATTCAAAATTAAAAATCAACATATTTAATAAAAAATATGTCATGCCTTTGTCCTAATATAGTTTGAAAACAATGCAACAAAATAAAAAATTATGCAATTAAATTCATAACGTACATATTAAAGCCTTTTCCAAGAAATTTGAAAACTATAAAGCAGTTCAGGAGCTAGACACTCCATCAATAAGTTTAATAAAGATTAGACATAAATAATATAAGGTGTCCATTGACATCTATTGCATATATGTATCCACAGCAAAGATATAAAAATTAATGTTTCCATTAATTAGATTAATAATACAATGATTGTTTCATCAAAAACACGATTTCTCTTACCTGGATAGCATCCTTTGAATAGTAACGGCCATCACCAGATACAACAAGTGTAGCACCTGAATCAATTATTCAGCCAAAAGAGAAAGCACGAATTCATGTGCATATTAGGGCAATATGAAAAGTCAACAGAAGCTAGTGAAAGGAGCTGCTGCAAGATAGTCGCTTCTCCTATTAAATGAAAATTTTGGTCTAGTTAGAACGCATTACTTCTCAAATTTCAGCAATACTCCAATAACATGCATCTCAAAATAGTTCAAACAACTTCAGTACAAAGTACTTCAATTATGACACATCCAGGGAAATTCCCAAGAGACCTTGAACTGCTGTCAAATGGATCATTTCCAAATTAGGTGTGCAAAAAAAATTCGGTCAAAAAACAAACCTTGTTTTCTAATTCAAGCTAATATCCCATCATAATGGCAATATTAATGTGTCATTACTTCTTTCATGCCAATGAACTGACGGGTATGCACACTATGATAACACTTGGTGGCTATCAATAGCCCCCCTTCATATGTGTGTGCGTAAATAAAGTTCATAATGTGTGGATGTAAGTGTGCGTGTTTGTGAATGTTCCCAACCATAACCAGTTGCCCCAACCACTTTGCCCTGCCATTAAATTAATTTATAATCACAAAGACAAACATTCCCAGATTATCATCATCATCATCATCAACTCGCACCTTATATCCCACTGTGGGGTAGGGTGGGCATTCGGGTCGGGTTTGGTGCCCGACCCGACCCGACCTCGGGTAATACCCGATCGGGTCGGGTATTTTAAATAAAATTTCGGTATCGGTACCCGATACCCGATATATAATAATTCGAATCGGGGTCGGGTATTGAAAAAATACCCGACCGGGTATCAGTACCCGATATATTAATACTAAAAAAAAAAAGAAATTCCCAAAGTGATTATGTAGTGATTGTGTACTTATGGGACTATGGTAGAATGGTGTATTTGTTAGACTATTATGTAGTGATTTGGTTAAATTATTGTGTATTGTATAGACGATAATGATTAGTGTATCGTTTTAAATGTTGATGTGGCTGTGTTGCCAAAGTGACAATTTTAGCCTTGCTAAATGTGTAGTATTATATTTATAATTAGTTGTGCGAAGCTTAGGTATTCATTTTATAATCACAGGTGATGATCATTATATTATTTATATATGCATATTTTAGGTGGGAATGATTCCTAATTTAGTTTATGTTGTATTGTTGTGTATAGAATTATGGTTTTGTTTTTGGTAATTAGATGGTGGCATAGTGCCTTTGCTTTTGGATTTTAATTAAGAAAACAAAATGGAGTGATATTACATTTAAAGAACTACCCCATGTCCCCACCAAGATGCATTCATACAATTGCCAATTTTCAAAAAAAAAAAAAAAAAAAAAAAAAAAAAAAAAAAAAAAAACCGAAAATACTACCCGCCCTTGGTGCCCGACATTTTCGGTACCGAAAAAGTCGGGTGCACCCGACATTTCGGGTAGGGGTCGGTACCCAAAATAGCTACCCGATTTTTTTGCCGACCCGACTACCCGAATACCCGACTACCCGACCCGATGCCCACCCCTAGTGTGGGGTTGGTGGCGTGAAGTTTATAGTGTCAATTAATTGTCTAAAATTAGTTAACACTATAAATTCATGCAAAAGCAATCCAAAATCTAATCCTATGTTTTGACTCATCTGACAAAACTCGCAAGCATGATTAGAGCAGAACATAAATTTGCAAAGGAAACACAAAAATACAATGTCCTGATAACCAAACAATCCCCGTGAGCCCCACTGAGTTGTATTTACATTATCATCTTCAGGCAAATCAAATAATGCTATCAAAAGTTAATGCAATTTTTGCAACAGTTATAAATTCAAAGTAGTTCTCAGTGTAACATAGTTCTGAGTGTAACATAGACATAATTAACAAATGAGCAAGAAAACATGCAGTGCATGTTAAGTTAGAAGGAAACTTCTTCACATTTTTTAGAGCAGTCTTAATCATTAGATATACAATAAAAAATGATAGATGATTTCCAGGATGTCCGTACCCCTTGAGTTTGTGAAATTGAAGTTCATGAATTTTCTATTGCTTGTATGAAAAGTAGGTGTTCTGAGCATTTTCCAATGTAAACACACAGGTGTGCTTGCAATTCACGTAAGGATTCCAAGACAGCAAGACACAGAAAAAAGAAAAAGAAAGAGACAGACAGAGAGACAGACAGAGAGAGAGAATGCCTCCACCGGAAACCCAAACAAGTCTCACCAGACTGATGTTTGTAATTTAAATTCTTAATTATTTCAATTTTCCATCTTAAACCAAGGTTACATCATCCGAGCGAACATTTGGTGTTTCATCAAAGGAAAAGAAGAGGTGGTAAATGCTGAAAAATATACCTCTGACTTTATCAGCTCCAAGGGCGTTAAATGTGGATTGAACAAAATTTTCCAGGTAATGGGGTTGCTTGAATACCTTAACCTGAATCATGCATTCCGGATTTATTTCAGATTCAACAATTGGAAGCAATTTCAGTTCCAAACCAAAAAAGTGCCTTAATATAAAATTATACTGAAGTGCCTCACTGAAAAGATTCAGAAATGTTTTGCAAGACTAATGTCATAAGTTATCAGTTGATCCATACAAACAGTTAATTGCAAGCTTAATTTCTTGCTACATTACGAAACTTCAGAAAATTCAAGCCATCCACAAAAACTAAGTTAACCATTTCGAACCACAAAGTTCATAGAAAATTCTGTAGAGTTTAATTTTCTGCGACTCCTAAACAGTGGTGATCTGGCCGACACCCAGGACAGCGAGAGATCAAAATTGATGTTAGCAATGTAACATTCTTGTTATTTTACATTGAGAATAGCGTATATGCCACATGGAAGACTTATGTGATGCTTGGGATCATTTTTATTTTCATTTTGTGAAAAAATGTTCAGAAAATGTTTCAGAATAAACTTCACTTGGGGAATGTATGAAAATGAAAAAATGTATTTTGGATAAATGGGTTGCAAAGTGTGACAAGTTTGACAGGTTAATTTATTATTTCATTTTGACTAAACATCTTTGGTTAACTTGTTTCCAATTTACAATAAATGTGTTTTTAGAAAATTGACTGTAAGGATTTCGAAACACAAGGTCTATGCTTTAAAAATATGGCTGATATTAGGTATAGCTACACGATAGGGTTGTTTTGTGATGTTTTCAGAAAATAAGCAAAATACACATGTTTTCAAACTAAAAGTACAAAAACCTTTTAGGAAATGAAACCAAACTTAGCCCCTAAGGTTCCCCAACTGAGACAGATTTCTTATTCTTTCCCGTTTTCTGCTGCATGAGCATTGTGGACGGGTGGGAATAATATATAAAAGGTGAAGACTGAGACAGGTATTAAACTACTCTAGGGAGAGTGGATTCTGAGGAATGCACCCAGGTGATTTAATATAAAAGCTATAAAACTGATAAAAGAAAAATAATAATAGCCAAAATTTACTAAAACTACAGGAAGAAATGAAACTTTACGAAAAATGTAAATTACAACCCCTGTATTCATAAAATATATGCGGAGGATTGACAATGAGGACTTATTAAAAGTGATACAACTAAAATATGCAAACCAATCTAGAAAATGACAAGTTCTTGCTCAATATTCAAAGTTCTCTGAATATGAGACTCTCATAATTTCCTAAGTAAAATGTTAAAACTCAAAGATTTTGAGACTTGATATTCATATTTCACTAAAGATTCATGCAAAAGAGAGATATTCTCAACATATTTTTAAGTATTGGTGGGGTTAGCATTCAAGTCCATCAGATATCTGTGAGAATAATAACAGATATCCAGAACATTCTATGTTCCTTCTGTTGGCAGAGAGAAAAAGACATTAGAGAGGTTCTTTCCTTCTTCGAACATTGCAAGTCAGTAGTGGCTTCTAAAATACTAGCGTGAAATTCTAAAAATAGGTTACTTGTGAATACAAAAAATAACATATTCTAGTTCACTAGTCTAATAGATACACTCGATTTGGTGTTCCCTTGACCTTAACAATAACCGGCAGACCTAGTTTATACAAAGTGGCAATTAGAAACCAACCATTGAGACTAATGAATTATGTTGTAAATTCAAAATTTACAAAGTTTCTTACTTGTTTTCAATTAGTATTAATTCCAGTAAAATCATTTGGTAATATGCAGATATCCAGCATTTGTCATTAGCATCAACCAATCTCACTTGATTAAATACACAACAAACAAATGTGGCCATAACAGTCCCCAAAAATCCTGATCCGTCCAACACACGCGCATATGGAGAATTCCAAAATATATCCTATTAGAGTAAAGTATGCATCGCGCAGTTAACACGCACGCCACTTTGGCTAGAAATTGGAACAAAGACAACAATTTGTTTTCACAGCACAAAAATCAGAAACATTTATATTAGGTTCGTCAGATCTGACAATGATCTTGAAAATACTACCATGAAATAGCTCCCATGATAAACTTCTATAAAATCAAACAATTTTTCACAAATACAGATCATATCAATACCGTAACACCCTCCAATTATTAAAAAAAAAAGGAACAGATTGAGAGAGAAAACAAAGATGATTCATAAAGAAAATTTCACAATTTTAAGAAGAAAATAGATCAATGCCGACATAACATTGTCGAACCCTTTCCCATCAAAAATAGCAGCCAAGGCAAAAAGGAATTGCACAAGAATCATCAAAAAAATCATAAAATAAATTAGATAACCTTCTTCCTAAGACCAGAAGTCCCAGGTTTCTGTCCATCAAACGGGGTAGTCTCCACACGGGAAACCTTGAACATCACCATCTTTAATCAAAATCTCGAGCTGGAAAACACAAGCACAAGATTTCAGAAGCAAAAAAAGAATCAAACGGAAGAAACAACGACAAGATTCAAGCTATGGATGCAATCTAATGCATAGAACTGGATATATAATGATTACATGCACACAAAGTGTTTGAGAAATGCTTACAGAGAAAGGGAAGGTAGATGAGAGGGGGGTGGCGGGTATGCGTCTTTCGAGAGACTGGGAGTGAGAGTTAGAGAACAAATAACAGTGGTATATAAAAGTTAAAAAAGGAAAAAGAAAATGTGAATAGGAGATTTATTATTCTATTCCCACGTATATCTATTTTTCTTGGCCAAACCGTCAGATCTCCACTTTTCACTCCTTGTCAAGACAAAATAAAAGCAAAGAATTTTTAAAGAAATAAAACTTATCGCCTCATCCACTGTTAGTTAAATACGGGTACGTATAAATATATTATGAATATTTTTAAAAATTACTGTGAAAAATCGACAAAAATGCAGAATTATATAATATATGGACTCACAGACGTACATGTATAAATATATAATAATTATTCGGAAGTAATAATACAGCTTATTTTAACATTTTTTATATAGATTATATTTTATGCTTATGTTTAGATTATATAAAAATTAATTTCAGGTACTTTATTATTTAACTTAAAATTAAAACACAAAATATTATTAATTATTTAATAAAAATTAATACATTTTTAAGTGGATTGTATTTATATTTAGATTATATAAAGCTTAATATATAGTTTTAATATTATATTAAATTATATTAACATAAATTAAAGATAATAATTTAATAATAATTAATATGTTTATATATTATTAATAATCTTATTTATTTATTATATATATTTTTATTATACTTATACAAAAATTGAATGGTTTTTAGATTTATTTAATTATTATAAATATTAAAATGAAGTATTATTCGTCAATTATTGTACGGATAACTATAATACGAAAATGTTTTATTTCAAAAATACGGAGTATTTATCGGTGCTTCAAAATATGTACAGAAATGAAGTATTTTTCAATTATTCGTGACGTGACAATATATTATATGGGTATGATACGTATTTTAAATAATGAAATTGGCATCTTCTATTCCAAAAATGTGGTGATTAATCGTCACATGTATAAAGACTAATTATTGCCACCCGATCAAACCCGGTAGAAAACCCGAAAACCAAAGTGACCCAACTAACCCGGTTCAAATTTTTTAAGCAATTTTTTTATTTTATTACAAACGGAAAATTATTTGGTAAATTTACATATAACTTTTCCTTATATTCGATTTATACATATATTTGTATATTATAATTTATTAAATTTATTTTTACTTGTATTTGTATTATATATTTTTTACATTTGTACTTGTATTTATCTTTTATATTTGTACACATATATATGTATGTATATAGGTCAACCGGTTTTTCTAGAACGGTTTAATCTGGTTGAACAAGAACCCAATGACCCAGCTTATTAATCCGGTTCAATGTCCTGCCGGTTTAAAAACATTGCTTTTAACCCTATCGTTTTTCGGCTTCAACATCTGCGAATTCATAAAACCCTCCTAACCTTCTTCATGAATATTAAAAGTAGTTTTTCCTAAGGTTCCATGGTTGAATAATTAATTCATAATCAGTCCCCATCATAAATATTCATCTTCATCTTCATCTTCATCTTCATCTTCATATCAATATCCATATCCATATATATTCATATTCATCTTCGTATTCATACTCTTCATCTTCATCTTCATATTCATCATCTTCATATAATTTATATCCATAATCATAGATATATTCATATCCATCTTCTTTTTTTTCTTCTTCTTCTTCTCATCTTCTTCTTCTTCTTCTCGAAGTTCTTTTGTTTCATCCTCTTCCAACTTTGCAAAACTTGCTCCAATTGATCCATTTCTCTCATGTTTGCTCGTGATTCTTCTCTTTCTTCTTTTTTATCAGCTTGTCCATTGAAAAAGTATTTTTGTAGTGATTGAAAATAGAATATTTAATCGAAGCTTATTGAGGCACAATTATTTAATCATGTTAAAAATAATTGTTATTAATGTAACTACATTGGTCAAATTCAAGAGGTATATTAATGTATTTTGCCCTAAAATCTAAAAAAAAGGAAACAACAAGCATTGCGTTAACATTACTTATTTTGTTGTATTAAATATCATACCTAGCTACTATTATGTTAGTAAATTAATAGTGTAAAGTAATGCATATAGAAGAAAACGTGCGTATAAAGGGTAGATAGCTCATAGCTAGATATGTTGTCATTAATGGGCAAGAATCAAGAAGTGGGGCATGGTTCCAATTTTTTTATCATGGGTAGTAGTACCGTATATTTTCTCGTCTTTTTATCTTTTTGGACCCCAATACTTGAATCAATTTTCCTCTGGAAAATGGGCATTTCATTCCTTAAACACGCAAAAGTAATAACACTTGGTTGTCCCAAGTCGGAATTCTCGTGAGTCAAATAGTTCAATAGTTACGATATGCTACAATCGCAGTCATACAAGAAGTGTAGAAAAATGAATATATAATCCCAAAGTCATAATTATCACGAGCCAACTTTTCTTAATCTTACGCCTAAGTACTACGTATTATTAATTGCAATAAAGTGGCATGGTAGCAAAGATGTTTTAAAAATCGGACCGAATCGATTTGGTTCAACCGGTTCAAACGGAACCAATATTTGGTCCTGGTCCAAGACCACTCTACAAACTCGGCGCTTAAACCTTGATGAATCGTGAAAATAGGTTGAAAACTCGGTATAACCGCAATTAGAAGAAATTAAAAATATAATATATATTTTTTAAGAATTAAAAATTTTAAATCATTATTTAGTAATTATTAGACTCACTTTAATTTATTAATCCGTATTTTCTTAATAATATTTTTAGAATACCTTATTTCCCATAAAATTGGGTCGTGGAAATTTTTTTGTAGACATGTTAGAATTTTTTTTTTTTATGAAAAAGATTTTGGATCTATGATTTTATTTTATTTTTCGTTTTATGCTTGGGATAATTGTTGGATTTTTAATTTGGAAGTTGTGCTATGTGTGATTTTATGAAAAAAATAGTTTTCAAAATTCAACACAAATGCATAGTTTGGAATGTATTTTTCCATGATTATCGGGTATGATAGATTTTCTTTTGACTTCATCAATAAAAACATTAAATATTATTTATCACTTATTGTCTTATGGTATTTCAAAATTATAACAATGCACATATATGTCACAACGAAAAAGAGACTTTTGTGCTTAAAACTAGTTTTTAAAATAATAATTGAACATTTTTCTAACATAGCAAGGTGAAATGTGAGGAAAAATTTTAGATTAGTATTCCTATATATAAGATTAGTTTATAATCACTTATGGATTTTAAAAATAAAACTACTACAAAATATTATCATATATACATCTTTGTTGAAATGACATACATTAAAATAAACTTTTACTCGATAAAGAATTTCTATACCAACATAAATTCTTTCACTTTTTTGGGTTGATTTGACATAAATTTCTTGACCACCTAAATCTTTAAGTTTAATATATAATTGCACTAGCTTGATGATGAAGAACAACTCAAGTCTCCTTTTGCTATTATGAAATAAATTCATTCAAAAAACCCAACTCAAGACTCAATACATTTATAAGAATTAATTTCTGGCGGAACCCAACTCAAGAATCAATGCATTTTTTCATTGCCTAACATCTATAATGGGGGACATGAAATGTTCAATAATCATTGTGGAGGAATATTTGATAATGATATGGCAAATATCCTAAACAAACTTTATGTCCTGGATATTTGAGTTATAAAAGAAAAAGAAAAACATTTGCATGGAGCAAGGGTACACGTTACATGCCCACCACGCCGCCATCGCGACATGTTCTTTTTAATTTTTATTTATATGTTATATTGTACTTTTATAAATACATATTACTCATATAAAAAGTACTTTTAGGTATATATGTAGCCTAAATATATAAAATACTTGTTATAATTATTCTTGGCGGAAATTAATCATCACTAAACATAAAATATCAATTGGAAAATATTATTTTCACACTATGTTAGATTACATGTCTGGAAGGTAAGAAGTAAAAGTCGACACGATATTTTGTCCGTTTGGGAAAGGCTGAAACGAATAAATTTATTACAAAAGTCTATAAGTCGGAAGGCGACTTTTACTTTAAAGTCGAGACTTGAATTTACAGCTTGTAACATGTCCCGACCAACAACCCCGCATAACAATTTATTATGAATGATATATCCGCCTTTTAACTTTCTTTTTGTAGTTGTTTCTTTCCAAGTACATAAGTTTGCATAGCATTTTGAAGGTGAATCATGAAAAGAAAAGCAATTCCTAGGGTATTCTTCTCTCACTCACTCTCTACTACTCTTACATGCATTTTTGCTTACATGTATTTCTCGCTCCTTTCTCGGAAGATAAAAATAAAGTCAATCGTAATAATATAATAATATCCGAAAGAGATGATATCGGTTTCTTGGCAATGTCATTTGAGTTTGGAAACCATCACCGAGAAAAGTTTTGCCACAACATTGTGACTCAATTCTCGCAATTCTTATTTTTTTTTGCCTTTAATTTTTCATAAAAATTTCGTTGCATTTATTTGTATTGTTCATTGGTTGAATTGTTTCTTTTTCTCTTTCTTAATACATTGTCTTGTCTATTTTCGACACCATATGTAAATCGAATAAAATATGGCAAGTTTTTTTTTTTTCAAATAAGAAAATACCATTTTATATTTTCATATTTTCGAAGGAATATGTTAAGAACGTGCGATCTCTCTTAGCAATCTGTTCCTTCATCTAATGCTCGACTTCATGCTTTCAAAATTATTATCAACAAAACTCCACCTACGCCTCAAACAACAATGTATACTGAAGCCCGCCACTTCTAACCAACGTTTTGAAACCCCGACCGGATTAGCCCTCAAACAACAATTATACGGGCCCGTACCACCGCTAACTCCCAAGATTGCATTATAACGATATGTGAATTCTCATATTAGGTTTGACCCTAATCCAAAAGATTTATGTCGTCCCATATCTAGGATTGCATGCAACTCTTTTCACTTATACAAGTTCTTTTTCACCATAAATCTCTCGATTACCCGATGAAGAATAGAAATCAAAGTAATATCCCTAAATATTAACTCGAATGAAATAAGCATGATATAAGTGAATCACACAAGACATATGAGAATTTTATTAAAAACATAAAATCCTTAATCACAAATCCATTCTAGAGTTCATTACATCCAAACACTAGGAATTTAGCTACTCATGATTTTGACAAAAGAGTAAATTACACAAGAAGATTTAAGTATTGTAAACATGGTGTACTTATCTTTCTCAAAACCTCAAAGGACTTCTTTCTTGATTGATGATGTTGCTCCAAGCCTTCTTCTCCAATATTGCCCCAAGCTTTCTCCTCCAAGGTCCCTTGATCCCAATTCTACTTAATGTAATGAATACAATGAATATTTTCTCAAAATCTAATGAATGAATCTCCCAACTTCAACCCTTGGCTTTTATAGGCATCATTTTTGTACAATAATACATTGATAGTGCTATCTTTTGTTAAACAATTGCCCCCACTTTCATTGTTGGTTGGTGAATTTTTGTATTCAAGTGATGATGGAGGAATATGGAGACATAATCAGCAAAATAGGGTGTTAAAGGTGTACAAAAGTGGTCAAAAGGACTTGGTTGGTGAGTTTTCCTAAATTCCGCATAGAAAGGTGTCGAAGTGGCCCGACACGGCCATTTTGGGTAAAGACGGCCAGGTTGTCTTTGCCGCCTGAGCCGAAAAATGGCGGACATGGCCGTGTCGTACAACACGGCCAGGCCGTGTTGTGCGACCTAAAAATGGTCGTGTCGACTGCTTTGTGCGGGTTTTCTCCTCTTTTGATTTCCTTCAACATGGCCGTGTTCGGCGACACGGTTTGGCCATTTTGGACCCTTTTTCCAATTTTTCTTCAATTTATTTCCTTCTTTTTGAACATGGCCATGTTATTTGATACCCCAAGTTATGTTGAGTGATTTTCTTGCCTTTTTGCACTTAATGTTGGCTTCAAATTGCTCCAAGTTGCTCCACCTATAACGTTAAACACATCCCGCGATAAAATGCTAAAAATTACTCGAGAAACTATGATTTTTCTAACAAAACAATTAAAAACTATTGAATTAATAGCACAAAAATATGTACAAAATGGCACTTATCAAACCGCCTCCAACTTGGAAACGTTGTTTGTCCTCAAGCAATTTTTAAAACAAAGAAACGTGTTGAAAACAAAAAGAGACATCCATTTCACAATTTCGACATGATTGAAGTGAATTGCTAATCTTTTCCTTCCCAATTAAGCCAATCCATTCGATTTTCAAGTCAACCAACTTGTTAAAAAGAGAGTGACTTCAATAATTGGAATCGTTCAACCATTACAGCTTATCATATCACAAAAATTGTTATTCATTCGCTTAGATCAAATACAAAAATGTAATGATAAAAGGAGATGTCCAAAACTCGGTTTTTGTTTTCACAAATATAATTATAAAATCGGGGATATTTTTAGGCAAACTTCCACTAGGTTTAAATTTGAATGTCTTTTCAAAAACTCCTAGGGTGGTGTCCCATACTCATATTTGTGTGTCGCCGTTTTACGTAAGAGACAAACATGGGGCTCATGAATGCTCGTAGTTACTAAGCAACAACAAAAACAAGGAGTATAACCTCGATTTGTCCCTTTTTATAACAATATTAACACAAATTTTTTTTTTTTTTTTAGATTTTCACCCGAATTATGGTTTCTCCAACGATCATGACATAAAGTATCTAAATTTAAGCAAAGTCCAAACTATTTTCATGACATTAAACTCTTTTGGCCAATTTCATCCTTTTACTAGAGTCACACATTTAAAACATTTTGGCAATTTGAGTTCTCAAAAAGATGACTTTTTTCGGGATAAAAATGGTCCTAACCAATCCACAAACAACTTATCTAATTGTAAAAAAATACCTCATGTTTGTTTGCAAGAAATTGATAAGGTGGATAAAAAGAAAACGAAACATCCACAAAGATAGCTAAAATACGCAAAACTAAAGAAAATAGTTCAAATCAATATTGCGCATATACCAATTCGAATGAATAAAGCATAATATAAGTGAATCACACAAAACATGAAGATTTTATTAAAAACATACACACCTTAATCACAAATCCATTCTAGAGTTCATTACACTCAAACACTAGGAGTTTAGCTACTCATGATCTTGACAAAAGAGTAAATTACACAAGAAGATGTAAATATTGTAGACATGGTGTACTTATCTTTCTCAAAATCTCAATTGACTTCTTTCTTGATTGATGATGTTGCTCCAAGCCTTTTTCTCCAATGTTGCTACAAGCTTACTCCTCCAAGACCCACTTGATTCCAATTCTACTTAATATGATGTGAATATTTTCTCAATGTCTAATGAATGAATCTCCCAACTTCAACCCTTGGCTTTTATAGGCATCATTTTTGTACAATAATACATTGATAGTGCTATCTTTTGTTAAACAATTGTCCCCACTTTCATTGTTGGTTGGTGAATTCTTGTATTCAAGTGATGATGGAGGGAATATGGAGACATGTTTCAGCAAAATAGGGTGTTAAAGGTGTACAAAAGTGGTCAAAATGACTTGGTTGGTGAGTTTTCCCTAAATTCTGCATAGAAAAGTGTCCGAAAGTGGCCCCGACACGGCCGTTTTGAAAGCGAAGACGGCCAGGCCGTCTTTGCCTGGGGAGCCGAGAACATGGCCGGACACGGCCGTGTTGCTTGACACGGCGTGTTTGTGCGACGCGCATGACAAATGATGTCGATCTACATTTTGTGCGGGTTTTCTCCTCTTTTGATTCCCTTCAACATGCCCATGTTCGGCGACACGGTTTGGCCGTTTTGGACCCTTTTTCAAATTTTCTTCAATTTATTTCCTTTTTTTGAACATGGCCATGTTATTTGATACCCCCAAGACATGTTGAGTGATTTTCTTGCCTTTTTGCACTTAATGTTGGCTTTAAATTACTCCAAATTGCTCCACCTATAATGTTAAACACATCCCGCGATAAAATGCTAAAAAATACTAGAAACTATGATTTTTCTAACAAAACAATTAAAAACTATTGAATTAATAGCACAAAAATATGTACAAAATGGCACTTATCAAAAACATTACTTTTAACCCTATCATTTTCGAAGCTTCAAATATCTGCGAATTCATAAAACCCTCCTAACCATCTTCATGAATATTAAAAGTAGTTTTTCCTATGGGTTCCATGGTCGAATAATTAATTCATAATCAGTCCCAAGATAAACCATAAGAAAATAAATATTAAATAGAATGAATAGAGAAACAAACACAACCCCCAAAAGGAAGAATACGATGGAACATGAAGAATAGAAAAAACAACCACCATGAGAGATTATTACAAGCCTTTGAGTCGATTTTATGCTTTCCCATTGTTTTTTTTTTGTAATCTTCCTTGTCTTTTGAGTTCATAAATTGAATTTATCTTTTACCTTCAATCCAATACCAATACCTTTTAATATATCCAATGCCTCCTCTCCGAGTCCATAGAGAAACACTCCATCGTTCCAAAAATTTTAAAAAAAAATCTCTTCCTTTGCCTTTGAGACTGTTCCCATATATTAAATTGGATTGGTGCATGGTTGTTTAGATTTCTCTTATACTTTGTATTCTGTTTATAATATAAACTATATTTTCGCCTTAGAAAATAATAAAATACAAGGACAATTTAGATTCCAATCAACCATTTTCTTGAAACTATAGATAAAAAGACATTGATAACTTTGGGTTGCACATCATTTGTGACATAATTATACATTTCGATTTTGAAGATACTAATTATATCAACAAACTTGCAAATGACCAAAGGGGAAGCTACATAAAATACCAAAGGGGAAGCTACATAAAATAACCTAAATCCTTCGAGATCTTTTTACTTAGATACTCCAATCATTAATAATAGTTTTTCTCCATGTCCCGTAGTTCTTGTAGTGCCATAACGAGATCTATGAAAATAAAATCTATTTCCTTTTCTTCTTCATCTTCATCTTCATCTTCATATCCATATCCATATTCATATATATATATTCATATTCATCTTCGTATTCATACTTTTCATCTTCATCTTCATATTCATCATCTTCATATAATTTATATCCATAATCATGGATATATAATATTCATCATCATCTTCTTTCTTCTTCTTCTTGAAGTTTTTTTGTTTCATCCTCTTCCAACTTTGCAAAACTTGCTCCAAGTGATCCATTTCTGTCATTTTTGCTCGTGATTCTTCTCTTTTTTTTTTTTTTTTTTTATCACTTGTCCATTGAAAAAGTGTTTTTGTAGTGATTTAAAACAAAATATTTAACCGGAGCTTATTAAGGCACAATTATTTAAACATGTTAAAAATAATTGTTATTAATGTAACTACATTGGTCAAATTCAAGAGGTATATTAATGTATTTTGCCCTAAAATCTAAAAAAAAAAAAACAACAAGCATTGCATTAACATTACTTCTTTTGTTCTTTGAAATTTAAAAAGGTTTAATGTTGTATTAAATATCATACTTAGCTACTATTATGTTAGTAAATTAATAGTGCAAAGTAATGCATATGGAAGAAAACGTGCGTATAAAGGGTAGATAACTCATAGCTAGATATGATATCTTTTAATGGGCAAGAATCAAGAAGTGGGGCATGTTTCCAATTTTTTTATCATGGGTAATAGTACCGTATATTTTATGTCTTTTTATTTTTTTTGGACTGCAATACTTGAATCAATTTTCCTCTAAAAAGTGGGCATTTCATTCATTAAACACGCAAAAAGTAATAACACTTGGTTGTCCCAAGTCGAATTCTCATGAGTCAAATAGTTCAATAGTTCTCGATATGCTACAATCACAATTATACAAGAAGTGTAGAAAAAATGAATATATAATCCCAAAGTCATAATTATCACGAGCCATCTTTTCCTAATCTTACACCTAAGACTACGTATTATTAATTGCAATAAAATGGGTAGCAATGTGTTAAAAATCGGACCAACTAACTGTTCAACTAGTTCAAATGGGAACCAATACTTGGTCCTATCAAGACCACTCTACAAACCGGCGGTAAAACCCTGATGAACCGTGAAAACAAAGTTGAAAATCGGTATAACCGGCAATTAGAAGAAATTAGAAAATATAATATATTTTTTTAAGGATTAAAAATTTTAAATCGTTTTTAGTAATTATTAGTCTCACTCTAATTTATTAATTTGTATTTTCTTAATAATATTTTTAGAATACCTTATTTTCCATAAAATTGAGTCGTGGCAAATTTTCTCAGGCATGTTAGAATTTTTATTTTTTGATGAAAAAGGTTTTGGATCTATGATTTTATTTTATTTTTCGTTTTATGATTGGGATAATTGTTGGATATTTGATTTGGAAGTTGTGATATGTGTGATTTTATGAAAAAAAAATAGTTTTCAAAAATTCAACACAAATGCATAGTTTTGAATGTATTTTTTCCATGATTATCGGTATGATAGATTTTCTTTTTGACTTCATCAATAAAAATATTAAATATTATTTATCACTTATTGTCTTATGGTATTTAAAAATTATAACAATGCGCATATATGTCATAACGAAAAAGAGACATATGTGCTTAAAAACTAGTTTTTTAAATAATAATTGAACATTTTCCAAATATGGCAAGGTGAAATGTGAGGAAAAATTTAGATTAGTATTCCTATGTATAAAATTAGTTTTTAATCACTTATGGATTTTAAAAATAAAACTACTACAAAATATTATCATATATACATCTTTGTTGAAATGACATACATTAAAATAAACTTTTACTCGATAAAGAATTTCTACCAACATAAATTCTTTCACTTTTTTGGTTGATTTGACATAAATTTCTCCACCACCGAAGTCTTTATGTTTAATATATAATTGCACTGGCTTGATGATGAGGAACAACTCAAGTCTCCTTGTACTATTATGAATTAAATTCATTCAAAAACCCAACTCAAGACTCAATACATTTATAAGAATTAATTTCTGGCGAAACCCAACTCAAGAATCGATGCATTTTTTCATTGCCTAACATCTATAATGGGGGACATGAAATGTTCAATAATCATTGTGGAGGAATATTTGATAATGACATGACAAATATCCAAAACAAACTTTATGTCAAGATATTTGAGTTATAAAAGAAAAAGAAAAAAAAAATTGCATGGAGCAAGGGTACACGTTACATGCCCACCACTCACAAGCTCGCACATGTTCTTTTTTTATTTTTATTTATATTTTATATTGTACTTTTATAAATACATATTACTCATATAAAAAGTACTTTTTAGGTATACGTGTAGCCGAATATATAAAATACTTGTTATAATTATTCTTGGCAAAAATTAATCATCACTAAACATAAAATATCAATTGGAAAATATTATTTTCACACTATGTTAGATTACATGTTTGGAAGGTAAGAAGTAAAAGTCGACCACGACATTTTGTGTCCAGAATTGAGAAAGTTGGAAAAGAATAAATTTATTAAAAAATCTATAAGTCGGAAGGCGACTTTTACTTTAAAGTCGAGACTTCGAATTTACAAACTTATAACATGTCCCTACCAACCACTCTGCATAACAATTTATTATGAATGATATATCCGCCTTTTAGCTTTCTTTTTGTAGTTGTTTCTTTCCAAGTACATAAGTTTGCATAGCATTTTGAAGGTGAATCATGAAAAGAAAAGTGATTCCGAGGTATTCTCTCTCTCTCACTCACTCTCTCCTACTCTTACATGCATTTTTGCTTACATGTATTTTTGCTCCTTTCTCGTAAGATAAAAATAAAGTCAATCGTAATAATATAATAACATCCGAAAGAGATGATATCGCTTTCTTGGCAATGTCATTTGAGTTCTAAACCATCACCAACAAAAGAGATGATATCGCTTTCTTGGCAATTTCAAAGCCCACTAACATCATGCACATATTATTTCGAGGAAATACCACAAAATACCCCGATTTTAAAAAAAGACAAAAATACCACCATCATGCTTACATTGAGTTTCTACCTCCACTTCCTAATGATTTTAGAGAATTGTTGTTATGTAAATCTTAATGATGATGTAATCAGTTGAAAGATGTAAGAAACATAAATGAAACATGTAAGAAACAATTGTGAAACAGGGTATCATGTGATAAAAGTTTGTAGTAAATTGCTTTTAAATTTAGAGAAATAGTGTAGTTTTCCCCGTATATTCTTCACCTTTTTTGTCATCCTTGTAAATGTTGATCTTTGCTTCATTTCGATGTATGCATGTCTAATCTTGAACTAAAGATCTCACATATTCTAGCAAAGTTGTTACTAGTAAGTCTTTCCCGCTACGTTGATGCATTCGATAATTCTATGATGTTGGAAGTCAATACAAAGTATTTTTGGTCCGACAATGGAGTCGTGTCCATTTCTCGTGAGCCGATGATGGACAAGTAAGCTCAAATTTTCTGAATTGAATTTGTTGTTCCAAGATTTTGTTTAGGGTCTTGAATGTACACCCATTGGAATCATAATCTTGTTATTTCAACGTTGGTATACTCTCTATATTCTCCCCATTGTCCATTGTGGCATACCACAACCGAGATTTTCTCTATGCAATCGTGGAATTCAATGAAAAGTTGGCTAAGTGAAACATATAAGAAACATAAATGAAACAAGTATGAAACAACAAAGAAACAACAAACAGTTTGAAACAACAAAGAAATAAAAATAAACCAACGCAAAAAAAATCAGCGGAAAATGGGTATTTTTGTCCAAAATCAATAAAAAATGAGTATTTTTGTCCAAATTCAAATGAAAATGGTATTTTTGTCCAAAATCAATCATAAAATGGACAAAGGGGGATTGTGTATGGAAAATGGGGTATTTATGCAATTTTCTCTATTATTTCAGCACTGTCCCTGCCTGGATTGTGGTGACAAAGGGGACACCACACTCCTTATTTACTCCGGGAAGTGTCCTGGATCCTACCATTCATCAAGATGTTCTACAAACTTTTTTTTTAATACGACCGAGACTATGAGACATCCGTCCTTCCTAGGGATGGTCCTAATCTCTTGGGGATGGGGCAAACTCCAATCCCTCACTTCGAGATAGTCAATGTTCGAACCCAAAACCTTGAGGTGCAATTGCAACCTCAAAGCCATTGGGCCAACCCTACAAACTCACTTTCACGGACTCATTTATCAATCGATTCGGATAGGCGTGCTCATTTTTTGCTCATTATGTGGATCATGCATTTAGCACTTATGGCGATTTAAATCAACATTACATATTTGCTTTTCAATAGAAGATGAACTTTTGAGACAAGAATCCATCAATACTCTAATCCATTGTCCCCCCCCAATGATTTTCTCTCTCTCTCTCTCCCTATTATTGGTTTGACATTCGTTTGATTTAAGCTCATAGATCACAACCTTTTGACGTGAATGAGGTCTTATATGAGACCGCCTCATAGATCTAATGGATCTAAGTAGTTCACGAGGCCGATCTTAAGAAACACAAAATTATGAATTATTTTCGTGGTTTGGATTGAGTTGATATTCTATTTATATTTAAGATGCGTCTCATGGATAAGATCCATGGGACCCTTTTCATATAAGTTTCGTTGACCTGATCACAACAAGAAAATTGATATATAATGATGGAAAATTTCATCATCAGATGTCCAAACCCGTCATTAAAGACTTTTAATGACGGAAATTTTTATAGTCATGACCTCTCTTAGGTAAATATATATAATGAGGGTATATTGACCTCTATATGTTGCCGGGCCCCAAGCCCTGGATAAAGGAGGAGGGTTGCGTTAGGTCGTCGACCGGCAGAAAACTCTTGTCATTTCCTTATGGTATGGATCATATAAGACATCGTGATAAGGCTGGGATGCTCCCCGTAAGGAGTGCGCCGCAGGTCCGACCGTCTTGTGGCAAGGACCGCTACACCTCCATAAGGGCTTGGGTGTAGTGAAAATACACAAGAGCCCTCACACACTAATAAGAGGAACACAAATGATAATAAGAAAATTAGAAAGTATAGAATTGGCAAATGGAACATAGGTACTTTGACAGTAAAACTATAGAGCTCGTAGATATTATGAAAAGACGAAACATAGATATTATGTGTATCCAAGAGACTAAATGGGTAGGCGAGAAGGCTAAGACACTAGATACTACAGTTATAAGCTTTGGTATAGTGGAAAGGATAGAACTAGGAATGGGGTGGGTATCATTGTAGATCCTCTCTTCATAGATCAAGTAGTAGGAGTAACTAGAAAAGGAGATAGAATTATATCCCTTAAAATTGTAGTAGGTAAATCTAACTTATAAATATTGTTAGTGTATATGCACCCCAGTAGATTAGATGATGCTACTAAGGCTAAATTTTGGGAAGATTTAGAAACTCTAATGCAATCAATCCTCAAAATGAAAAAGTCATCATAGGTGGAGACTTAAATGGACATGTTGGGAAGGATAATGAAGATTATGAAAGGGTCCATGGAGGATATGGCTTTAGCTCGTAAAATGAGGGTAGAACCATCCTGACTTTGCAAATTGCTTATGATTTTATTATAGGTAATACCTTCTTTAAAAAGAGAGACGAACATTTAATCACATTTAAAAGTGGTCCTAACAAATCACAAATTGACTACTTTCTAACCAGAAAAACGATTAAAAATATGCAAAAATTGCAAAGTAATACCTGAGAAAGCCTCACCACCCAACATAGACTACTAGTTTTGGATATCAAACTTATTAACATACACTTAAAGAGAAAGAAAATTAACATACCGAGAATTAAGTGGTGGAACTTAAAGAATATAGAAAAAGAGATAGTTTTGTCAAATCTCTAGTAGAAACCATTGATTGGAAAGTGGAAGACAAAGCCGATGAAACATGGAACTATGTAACTACTCAAATGAAAAAGATCGCAAAAGAAACATTAGGGGTGTCAAATGGTAATAAATGGAATAAAGAGTCATGGTGGTGGAATCAAGAAATCCAAGAAAAGGTAAAGGAAAAACGAACTAGTTACAAAGTATTGTATTCCCTAAAAAAACAAAGAAAACCTTAAAAGATATAAAGACGCCAAAAAGAAGTAAGAAGAGCAATATATGAAGCAAAAACCAAGCATATGAAGATTTCTATAAGAAACTAGATACTAAAGAAAGGAGAGAAAGATATATATAAAATAGCAAAATTTAGAGAAAAACAAACAAGAGATCTCACCCAAATTAAATGCATAAAAGATGAGAATGAAAACATTTTAGTGAAAGACGAGGACATAAAAGATCGATGGAGGAGGTATTTCAATAATCTTTTAATGAACCGAAGAGAAATGAAGTCACATTAGGGAATTAGGCCAATCTGAATCGAATAAAACCGTACTTTTATCGTAGAATTCAACTTCATGAAACAGAAAAAGCACTAAACAAAATGAAAATCGGCAAAGCGGTTGGCCTAGATGATATACCAATTGAAGCGTGTAAATGTTTAGGTGGAGTTGGAATATCATGGCTTACTAAATTATTTAATGTTATTCTAAAACTAAGAAAATGTCCGATGAATGGAGAAAAAGTATATTGATACCTATATATAAAAACAAAGGGGATATACAAAATTGTGCAAATTACAGGGAATTAAATTAATAAGTCATACAATGAAACTATGGGAAAGAGTTATAGAAGCAAGAATAAGAAATGAAACTAGTATATTAGATAATCAATTTGGCTTCATGCCGGAAGATCCACAATTGAAGCTATACACTTAATTAGACGATTATGTGAACAATATAATGAGAGAAAACAAGATTTACATATGGTTTTTATTGATCTTGAAAAGGCATACGATAGAGTCAACCGTGATATAATGTGGCGCGTATTGGAAAAAAAAAAGAGGAATAAAATAGCCTACATAGATGCCATAAAAGATATGTATGATGGTATAACAACATGTATCATGACACCAACAGAATATCTAGTGAATTCCCAAACACTATAGGTTTGCATCAAGGATCCGCTCTAAGCCCGTACCTTTTTATCCTAATAATTGATGAAATCACTAAACACTTACAAAAATCCATCCCCGAATGTATGTTATTTGCGGACGATATAGTTTTAATTGATGAAACAAGGGAAGGAGTAAATGCAAAATTGGAAGTTTGGAGAGAAGACTAGAATCAAAAGGTTTTACTATAAGTAGGGCTAAAACAGAATACATGGAATGTCACTTTAGTAAAAACAACGGGAACAATGAGACGAAGGTTAAAATTGATGGACATGAAGTGAGTATAACAAAGAGTTTTAAATACTTAGGATCTATAATTGAAGAGAACGGAGAAATCAATAAAGATGTCACACATAGGATCCAAAGCGGGTTGGAATAAATGGAGGAGTGCATCTTCTATCCTTTGTGACCGTAAAATACCATTAAAATTGAAAGGAAAATTTTATAAAACGGCCATAAGGCCCGCAATGCTTTATGGAGCGAGAATGTTGGGCGACTAAATATGAACACGAACAAAAAATGAGGGTAGCAGAGATGAGAATGCTAAGATGGATGTGCGGACACACACTAGATTAGATAGAATAAGAAATGAACACATTAGAAACAAAGTGGGAGTAGCACCAATAGACGAGAAAATTAGAGAAACACGATTAAGATGGTTTGGACATGTTTATAGGAGACCTTTAGATGCACCCGTGCGACGTTTAGAAGGTAGAGAATCACTCACACAAATCAAAAGAGAGGAGAGGTAGGTAGCCTAAAAAGACTTGGAAAGAAGCTATTAAACATGACATGTTATACCTAGAAATAAACGAAAATATGGCTTATGACCGTAAACGATGGCGCGATATGATCCGTATAGCCGACCCCACGTAGTGGGATTAAGGCTTAGTTTGTTGTTGTTGTTGTTGTAGGGTATATTGATCCTCATTATTATTTTAATATATTTAATGATGGGTTTATACCATCTTTAAAAATATTTTCAATAATTACAAATGTCATCATTATTTGTCATTTTTCCCTCGTTAAATTGGAATCTACTGATAAGACATTTCCTCATTATAATACAATTGCCCCTCATTATATGTTTGTTTATTGATAGAATTTATGATCATTATTAGTTAATAGTTTGTTAGTGAAAATAAATTTAGCAATTAAATTACCCCTCAAAAATTAGTAGTCAACCTCTTTACAATCATTATTTCATATGAATTGTACATTGCATTATCTGAATATTGCTAAATATTCAAAACAAATAATAACAAATTTTATATAAACAACTACATACATTTATTTATTTATTCGAAATATACAAAATATCAATTTATTCAAAATATGAGTTTCATCTCAATGGAATGCTAAGTATTCTCTAATATCTACTCTATGGAGTACAAAAATATTTGAGCACCACAAAGTTGAATCACTTGATTGCTCTGAAGTTACATATACCAATTTTTTAATCCATGCTCCAATCCTTTTTATGAATCAACCTACATGAAAAATGAATAAATGAAACATTAATCCAAATAGTAAACAGTAACATTCAAATAATAAACCAAATGAGTAGTTCCAAAAGTAGCACAAAACAAGATAAACCATCCTAGTCCAACAGCAAAACATAAATCACCCACAAAAATATTTCATGGCAAGAGTGAGAATTTATGAATTATCTTAAAAAATAGAGTATGCAACAAAGGCCATGGAAGAATATAAGTAGATGTTAAACATGGAAACCATTAAAACAAAATCTACCACAAACTAAAAACCAGTTTTCTTCAACTGCAATACCAGCATGACCTGCCCTGGCGGTCACCAGGTCACCTTGCATCTGTGCTTGGGACCATTCCATCTGCACAATAATAACAAAATCGAAATCCAGCCTCTATGACCTAAAGTAATGTTTATTTTTATCAAGAAGTCACAATGGGCAAAGGGCAATACATGATAGACTATTCTGCCAAAATAGCCCCTAAATGGCATACTCTCTTCTACAGAATTGAATGTTCTAAATATTCTTCTCATAATCCAGAAATAATGACCATGAGGTTCTTAGTTTAACTTCTTTGGTTAAAGCCAAGATTTTTCATTCAATTCTAACCCAACAAAAATTATCCATATCTAAATAAAAAAATAAATGAAAATACCTTCAGTAGTCAAGAAAAAAACAATTAAATGAATCAACATACATATTTCTCCCATTGAAAATATGCATTACAATCCTACAAGTGCATCAGTCTAGTTTTGGGTATAATACATCGAGACTTTAGCATAAAACTTGGCAAATAACACATAAATACAGAGAAGTTAACAAAGTTCCTCATATTCTATATAAGAGTATAATAAAACAAATCAAAATAAAGTTTAATTCTAGAAACCTTTGATTCCATCCGATTGTTCAACTGTGGAGGACTTCTGTGTGTCCAAATGTGGCGCATCTCCACCTTCAGAATGCTTTCCACCATGATCTACTATGAGGTTCATAGTTATACATATAGCTCAGCTAATGAATTTTTACATCCTGATCAACCAAATCACAGTAATTAGTGTTTTTTTTTAAGTTTTATAAAGAAAAAGAAAAAAAACATGACAACCATATACATATACACACACACACGCACAATAGAAAAATATCTAATGATGATAAGAACAATCCTAATGCTATGTATGTTTATAAATATAGATAGTATTGTTATGTGTATGCTTAAATGGATTAGAGTTCTTGGTATAAAAAGAATTCTGTAAGCTTCTTTAGAGCTATAGTACTTATACATGTTGAATTATTAAGATGAGAACAAACATGTTGGATGGTTTCGCCTTCTAAACAATAATAAATGTAAACTAATTGCAATCCTCTTTCTTTTATACTTAAAGGATGCATTAATTTTTGTAAAAATGGGAATTTTCTTCCTGTTTTACACTGTACATTACGAAATATGTGCAAGCTAGTCTACTTTAACATTTAAAGTATCTAAGGATAAACACTCGAACAAGCATTAAATGACAAGAAATACTCATCAGTTTTTACTTCGATTAATTTAATTAATCCTGGGGTCAATAAACATGGAAAGCAACATTTTTTGCTGCCACTACACTTAACAACATCTCCTGAAATTACTTAAAGTTGTGCACGTCTTCATTTCAATTGAGTTCAAACAAATTGATATATAAAATGACAAGAACACTCCCTAGTTTGCCTGATCAATCATAAGATGAAACTAGGAAATAAAGGATAAGATAGGTAATCAAACTCCTTGTAGATTAAGACATGAACCTAGGGTTATTTAAGAATTAGGGATCTGTGAAATACCTGAATATCGGCGGATAGCCATGATCAGCGAATTTACGATGGGTGGTGAATTGACTGCCCGCCTGAAAGATTGAAACAAATGAAGATTCAAGCATGCTTCGCTAAGACGAGAAAGAGAGAATGGAGACGAAAAGATATGTGAAGGTTTGAGGCTTTTTCAATAATAGAAATTTATAAGATTTTTATTTAATAAAAAGGTTTTCTAATTTTTAATGAGAAATATATATGCCTCAAATTATTTGACCAAATAATGAGGGGAACTTTTTTTTTTTTTTTTAACACAAAGAATGACAGGTTTAGTTATCAATGACTAGGAGTATAAGAATATTCATCACAAATGATTAACTCTTTAATGACAAATTTTTACCCTCATGAAAACCTTCTAAATTATACTTTTAATGACTAGTTTTTCATTCCCTCATTAGATTTTCGTCATTATAAATCGAAATTCTTGTAGTGACAAAACTTAATTGAATATTAAGTTAAAATCTTCTTCTTTTTCCCCTTTTTATAACCGAAATTGATAAACCATTTTAAAAATAAAAATTATCAAAAGATAAACAACAATTCCTAGGTTAAACTGAACTGGAGGAACCGGGTTCCAAACCGAACTGAACGATCGGTTCGGTTTTGGAACCCTAACCATGAGCGAGGGGCGAATCCGGGAATTTTCACAATGGGGGCACAAAACAATGACATTTATAAACTATATAAAAATAATTTTTGAGCACA
This sequence comes from Rehmannia glutinosa, assembly GCA_016081115.2. Taxonomy (NCBI): domain Eukaryota; kingdom Viridiplantae; phylum Streptophyta; class Magnoliopsida; order Lamiales; family Orobanchaceae; genus Rehmannia; species Rehmannia glutinosa. The sequence goes on along the minus strand of JABTTQ020002727.1, from coordinate 281,121 downwards.
CTTACTATGAGTTTATAGCTCAAGTAGTATTTTTCACACTTGCAAAGATATTGATTAGAATTCGACCCCGAGTGTTTGAGTTTTCCCTTCCCTCCAACCCCTCCTCCCAACTTATAAAAAAATTAGTGGAGCACACATTATTTTCTTAATTAATTACTTTTTAAAATAAATAATTAGTAAAAATACTATATTAAAAATAATTAGTATGTCACACTTCTATTTTTTAAACATAAACAATATACAATTTGTAAAAAAATATTAAATTTTTAAAAAGACAAAAAAAAAAAGAAAATATGGGGCACGTGCCCCATAGCGGACGTATGTTCACATCGACCGGCCCAGTGAGGCAAAGGCAAAAAGCGCTTACGTTCCGGTTCCTCCAAAATGAAGAACCGGAATCGACGGTTCAAACCATAGCCACCCTGGTTGATTTGATGCACCGATATAAATTTTAATTATATTTACAAATTATGATTAAAAGCAGAATTATAAGTTAATTATATCTACTATTATTTTAAGTATGAACGGTATGTATTAAAAAAAAGTATAATATGTATTTTTATCTCTTCAAAAAAAAATGTAATCTGCTATTTTTAGATGCCTAAAAAGGGAATATTTTTCCTTTTCGTCATTGCTTTTGTGTAATTAAATGACTAGTGTGAGATATTTGTGAATACCAAATGGTTAAGATTCGGACAATGCCATTGATATGTAATTAGGGTAGTTAATCTCATGCTTGTAAGTTGTAATTAGGGCATTCTCTAAGTTTTGTTTTAGACTTTCAAGAAGTTTTATTCGAAAATACTCAAAAACAAATTTTCGCACTAAAAAATATTTCATTCTGAAAAGGCCCACTTGTTATTTTTTGTGCTAGTGCTATGACTTTTTAACAATTTCTTTTTTTAAGATAAAACTGTATCACTTTTTATTAATCACTAATATCGTTCGATACAATTTCATCCAACCAATCGGGAAAAACCCCATTCGACCAGCCTAAAAGCGAGGGGGTGAAAGATGCAAAATTCGCTAGTCTATGGGCTACCACGTTCGCCTTTCTACGAGTATGGACAAAATTCAACACATCAAGACTAGCTAGCAAAGATTTAATATCACTAATAATGTTCCTCGATACCCAAGATCCTCAATATTAGCCGTGATCGCTTGCACCGCCATTACTGAGTCCGTAGAAACCAGTACCGGAGTAAACCGTCCCTCACGTACCTGCATTAATCCTTCGAATACTGCTATCAGCTCACCCATTAATACATCAGAGACAAAGCTCAGTTTCTTGCCGAATGCTTTACTACTCTCCCATCCGCATCACGTATAACACCGCCGACTGCGTACCTTTGTTCCCTATCGCTGAAACTTGCATCAACATCCAACCTGAAGCAGTTCGGTGGAGGTTTCACCCATTTATCAGCAGATTTTGATCCATTATCCCTTAACTGATACATATCAACCCTCTGTGCTGCTCTATAGGCTTCAAGAAAATCAAACACTCAATTTACCTCTTGTTTCAATTGTTTTCTTCCTTCCTCATGGATGAATCTTTGTTTTCCTTTCCATATGGCCCAAGTTGTGCACATGAAGGCTTCAAATCTGCGTTCTCCCATTTTTTCCTTCATCCAAAATCCAATATCCACTGCATCACCTTGCTCAAGCCCCTTTAAATCCTGCCAATATCCAGCTTCTTTCCATAAATGTCTGATGCAAACACAATAGAAAATTACATGGGTTGTTGTGTCATTTCCAGATTGACACAGACGACACCCCCTTGTACCGGCACATGATGTCTAATTAGATTAAGCGTAGACGGAATTATGTTATGAGATACCCTCCACCAAAAAATTTTAATTTTTGGAGGAATAGACATAGCCCAAATTATCTTCCACCATTTCTCCAAATTTGTCGATGTACTAGATTCATGTGCATCAAAAAACCAATCTCCATTTTGTAACCATCTCGTACCTGGTAGCATCATTTCTCATTAAATCTCCAATATCGTGAATCAACCTTCATGTTCCTTGGCAGTGGGATTTGAAGGATGGCCTGTGCAGTGTGATTAAGAAAGCTGCTCTCCACCAATGCTCTGTTCCATATTCCTTCCTCAATGAGATCACTCACCAAGTTTATGCCATCAGTTGGATAATTAGTTACCGTAATCAATTCCCGTTAAGGCGTCGGCACCCAGTGGTCGTCCTGGATTCTTACACTCCGCCCATCTCCAATCTTCCACGATAATCCACTTTTTAATAAATCTCGGCTCCAAATTATAGATCTCCAAATATACGACGATTCGTGCCCATAGATGCATCAATTATATCAACATGTTTGAAGTATCTAGCTTTTAATACTTTAGCAACCAAGCTTTCCGGTCTTGAATAATTCTCCAAATTTGCTTTGCCAAAAGAGCTTTGTTAAAAGCTCTCAGGCTTCTAAAGCCCACTCCCCTTGACTCTTTGGTTTACATAACATACTCCAGCTCTTCCAATGCATTTTGCGACTACCTCCTTCCGTTCCCCACCAAAAATTAGAGCATACACTCTCAATTCTCACACATATTCCCCCGCACTTCTAAAGCAAGACATAGCATAAGTCGGGATTGCTTGAAGGACCAATTTAATGAGTACTTTCTTGCCTCCTTCAAAAATACCTTACCTCCCCATCCTTGTATCCTTTTTCAGAATTCTCTCTTGTAAATACCCAAATTACTCACTTTTACTACGTAGAGAGAAAGTGGGCAAGCCCAAATAAACTTCCCGTCCTTGTACCACCCGAACTTTGAACTCTTGCTTAAAAAATTCCACCATGTTTTCTTTTTGTATTGGGCTAAATGTCAAGGCTGATTTCTCATAATTAATTAGTCAGTCCCGAAGCCTTCTCATATGTCCTCAACATCGAACCAATCTGAGTACATTCCTCCTTCGTTTGCTCTACAGTAAAATCAAACTATCATCGGCAAAAAATAAATGTGAAATCGGGGCGCCGTGTTGCGATTCCTGGACACCATTTATCATATTCTTTGCTAAATGATATTCAAATAGAGTGAAAGACCGTGCGTGCATATTACGAATAAATACGGTGAGAGTGGATCACCTTGTCGTAACCCACGCGTTGGGGGTAACCGATCCGACTACGGCATTATACAAAGAGAATGAGTATTTCACCGCTTTACGCAACCCATAGTGAGTTCTATCCATCTCCTGGCAAATCCCGACTTTTCCATTATCGCTTGAGAAATTGCCACTCCACTCGATCATACGCTTTACTCATATCTAATTTTAATGCCGCATATCCTCTTTACTCGTTATGTGGTTTTGAATCCAATGAACGCTTTCAAATCCCAATATTACATTGTCGCTGATCAATCTTCCTTTAATGAAAGCACTCGACATTCATCAATAATCGTGCTTAGTATCGGCGGAGGAGTGGATTCGTCATAGCCCGAGCCACAATTTTGTAACATACATTACAAAGACTTATAGGCCTATACTCCTTTATCATCACTCGGATCACTTGTTTTTGGGATTAAAGTGACAATCGTGGTCGTTCGATCCAAATTCCGATCACCATTGTTGTTCAAGATGTTTAGAGCTTCTTTCATTACCGTGTCCCCAACTATCGCCCAATATTTCGGTAAAATAGCGCAAAATGATCAGTCCCCCTGGTGCTTTATCCGGTACATGTCAAAAAGAGCTTTATTTACTTTTTTCTCCGAAAACTACCCGCATAATGTATCGTTCATCTCCTCTCACTTTTTTTGATTGTCTTAAGCACCGCTTTCCATCTCTTCGTAGATGGGTTAGATGTAGTAAACAAGTCATTAAAATAATCCACAATGATGTCCGTCATAGTAGTAGCCGTCCGCATGAAATCTCCTTGCCGTGATGTCAATCCCCTAATCGTGTTCCTTTGTTTTCTCTTGAGGCTTGGGCATAGAAATATGGCGTATTTTTTGTCTCCATGTTTAAGCCATGCATTCCGCTTTTTGTTTCCCGAAAAATTTCTTCCTTCATTGCAAGATCTTCTACCTCCTTCTCTAACTCCCTTATTTGTGAATCTTTTCGTACCCACTGCGTCGAATGCTTCATCCCATTTAATTTCTCTCTTTTCTCCTTTATTCTTTTGGGTAGATTCTTGAACTTCATATTAGCCCATTCCACAAGATCTCCACTGCATTTGTTTAATTCTCGTTTTATTAGAGAAGGTTCACTTCCATTTATCAACCACTCTCTTGAATAACGCTCTTTGCGATCGTCTTCTACGCTCCAAAATTTCTCGAATCGAAATCTCCTCCGATTAGGCGTTCGGCGTTCACGCCCCAACCCTCCCGATATTCGCCATTCTAGTCTCACCGCTCGATGATCCGAGGAGAAAAATTCTAGCGTCCTCATTCTAGCCGCCGGGTAAAGTATACGCCAAGTAATCGAGCTCATATATCTATCCAATTTTTCAAAAATAGCATCCTCTCCCAATCTTTTATTAACCCATGTATAAAAATCACCTCCACCGCTCATAACTTGTAGCTCACATTCCTCAATAACCGTTCTAAAGGCTTGCATTTGAGCCTCCTACGAGTTCGCCCCCAACTTCTCCGTTTAGTAACAAATTTCATTAAAGTCTCCCCCCATTAGCCATGGATATTCTCCATCTCCCTATTGTTGCCAGACGGCACATTAATTCCCATGACTCTTTCCTTTTTTGGGTATCCGGGTTTCCATAAAATCCCCGTAGTAAACCTCCATTTGCTATCGCCATCTTGAATGATGCTATCAATATGTCCTGTAGAAGATGATTTGATTGTCACATCTATTGTGTCTTTCCATAGCAACATTAAACCACCCTTTCTCCCCAAGCAATTAACCACATATAATCCACTCAATCCTAACTATTCTTTCCATCTTTTGCAATTATAATCTCTTATTCGAGTTTCACACAAAAATAAGAGATCGGGATCTTCCGTTGCGACAAGTCGCTTCAACTCACGGAATGCTCGTTGGTTCCCAAGCCCCCTAGCATTCCATATTATGCAACTCATGGTTCTTGGCGGGGTTGCATAGTAATCCCCGCCAATCCGTAAGTATCCATATCGTTTGTACTGTATTTTCCGATTCTTTTCCATTTCCAACATTCTCGTCTTTTCAAAATGCTCTCCCCTTCCCCGATTAACATCCACGGAATTCAGCTCCTCTTATTCGCATTTCCCTTGATCGACAAGTTATTCTTCTTGCCAATCGCTTTGCTAGTCGTTTCCATTTTTTCGGCTTCTTCCTGTTGAAGGCTCATTAATATTATCATTGGGCGAGCCTTGTGATTTGTCCACCGTAGCCAACTCCAATCCCGAATCGCCATCGACCCTCTCTCATCAACGTATTCCGTCCTCTTCTCTCGGATTCCTTCATCCCCGATATCCACATCCTCCCCTCGTCAAATATATTCCTCTTTATTCCCTCTAATTCTTCGTGCATGGCTTCTTTCATAACCGGGATGAGACTTCCTTCTCCTTCTTCTTGAGACATGCCCATATTAGGTTTTGAGGTTTTTGACCGAGAGCCCTCCTCATCCAAATTGAGTATGTATAGTCTCCTCATTCCTTGCATTTGTCTCGGTGTAGCCTCCTGGGAGAGTAGCTTTCACCGAACTTCCATATGGAAATTCGATTCCGAGTTGGGTTTTTCCGTGCATTCTCGCCATGAGTGTCCAATTCTTCCACATGAATAGCAAAAATCCGGCAATTTTTCATACGCTAAGAGCACTATAATGTCCTCGGCGCCTCGTTCTCCTTTTTCAGTGTTATATGATCTTGTAGCGATTCAAGATATTTATCGAAACCCTAATTCTCGAAAATTTCCCGCATATAAACCCTACCTCGCCTCGATCGATTTCAACCACTCGCCAATCTTGTTACCAATCCCACGAATAATATCCTCTTGCATTAATGCCATTGGTATATTATGGCATTGAATCCGAGATATCCATCGATCGAAAACCATCAATTCCGGATTCTCAAACCCGTTCGCTTCTTTAAAAATCATCGGATCTCAAGAAATGCCAAGCCCGCCGTAAGAGCTCTCTTTCGATCCATTGGATTGTGGAATTCCAATATGAATATATTGTCTCCAATCGCTTCGATATCAATCCTCTTCGTTGCAGAGAATTCTAGGGATATGTTGTTTAAACGTATCCCGATTGACCATTCTCGATAGCGAAAACTTTTGCTACAAGGCACTTGAGCATTTTCTCCTCACCTCTCTTCCGCACGTTGTCATCTACCGTGAGGGTTAGGGTTCCACCTTTGTTTGTTATGTTGATGTTCTTTATTCTCCTTAAAATCTCATCGTGATCCATCTCGCTATGTTCGTTTAATCTCTGGCAGCCACCAAAGGTGAAGATCTCCTTGATGGAAGTTACCTACACTAGGGGAGGATGTCAACCCTAATTAGGTTTTCTCTTGGGAGAGAAAACTTAGCAGGTTCTTAGATTAAGAAATTAAATGGAATTTTCAAAATGATAGATCCTATCGATGATTTTTATTTTTTAACTTTTGAAGTTTTTGGATTTTTTTGGCATCTCCTCATCAATTAAATTTATGTTAATGGCTTGACATCAATAACTTCATACGATTCAATCATTTACATTCACATAATATTTTAAAAGTTAAATTACAACTTTTTAAGATATTGACCGTACAATTATAAATCCAAAAATCCAAAAATAAATCTATCAAACAAATTAAAGTTAGTGAAATAAAATTTTTGAAATAAAAGAAACTTTATATTTGTTTTCATATATAAAAGTTTTATTTTAGACGTTTTAGTAATTTGTAGGCTCAAATTTTAATCCTTTACATCGACTCATAATGTGGCCCCAAAGCATTTTATAAGCCCATCATTTTAGGGATAGGGACACAACTACCCAACTTTTCTGGACAAAAGAGAAAATTAAAGTTTTCCGGTGATTTTGGACAAAATTACGTTTATTCCTTTTTTGGGAGCTCCCGTCAAAATCCCCCTAACTTTTACGTTGTTGTTTCTTTGTTGTTTCAAACATGTTTTGTTGTTTATTGTTGTTTCAAACATGTTTTTGTTGTTTCTTTGTTGTTTCAAACATGTTTCTTCTAATCAAATTTCAAAGAAAAATAAATTTTGCCCCGTTAGATAATCCATTTTATACTTGAAATCTTATAAATAAACAAGAAATATACACATAAAACAACACATATTAAAACCAAACAAATTTGAAAAATAATATAGAAATAACATGAGTAAAAAACAAAATTCAATTTTTGATCCAATGCATGTAAACATAAAACACATGGAAACAACCAAGAAACAATATAGAAACAAACCGAAACAAATATAGAATACATCATATGAGCAAAAAGAGCTTAAAAATAGGTACAAATTGTATTTAAACATCGAAAACTACGTGGAAACGACAAATAAACATAAGAACAACATTAAAAACGGCATGAAAACAACCTAGAAACAATGTAAAAATATTAAAAATACCACATGAATAAAAAGAGAATAAAAGTAGGTAAAATTTGTATCTACACATTGAAAACTACATGAAAACAACAAAAAAATTATTCGAACAACTTTAAAAATATTATTGAACAACACAAACAATAGGAACAATGTACAAAACAACATGAACAAAAAGTAGCATAAAAAATAGATAAAAGTTATTTTGAAACATCGAAACAACTAAGAAACAAAAAAAGAAACAAACTTAAACAACACTCAAAACAACATATATAACATATAAAACAATATATGAACAAGAAAAATAAAAAAAACGTAAAAATAATCAAAAATAAGGTCAAGCGTAGAAAAGGAAAAAATTAGGTATAAAAGTGATAAGAGCGTATTTTATGGTATTTTTCATAAAAAAGGGTATATGGTGGAATTTCCCAACATTTTATGCTAGTCCAAAATGTTCAAATTTTAAGCCCATGCAACTAGAAATCGGCTTTTCTCGGTCCAACTTTAAACTTAATATATAAATTTTGCAATATTTCCCGAGTGGGGATTTTCTCAATTCACGACTTGGTTCTAATCCAAGCTTTACTTGGCGTAGCATCTAGAGTACAAGACAACCGCTTAAGTTGGGTATAAGGTGGATTATCATGGACGCCAAATCAATCAACGCCTGGAACGATCCATGGTTGAAAGATGATAATAATTTTTTATCACATCACATCCATTTCGGGTTAGAGAGTTTGACCAGTTGATGAATTACGTATACCTGGTACTTGGGAGTGGGATATGAATATTATCGAAGAATATTTTTGTGAGTGGGATGTTGGTGAAATTCTTAAGGGAGGTCTCTTGTGAGACCGTCTCACGAATCTAGATCCGTGAGACGGAGCCCCATATACCAAACCCGCAACTAATTACCCAACCACCGAAAAATCCGCCGCTCAACCTAATCCTCTGCTGGAAAAAAAAAGGCCCAAAAGCCCAACCTAGAATTGAAGTCGTAAATAGAGAAAACCCCAACTCTGCGATCTCTCACCCTCAAATGGCGACGCACCACCACCACCATGGGATATCAATCCACCACGCTATTGTCGGCAGCTTACTCTTCCATCGTGTCTTCGCCACGCCACGTAGGTGTATTAAAAATTGTGTGTTTTTCTTCTTTTTCCAATTGTGAATAAAAAGTTCATTGAGTTGAATTTTTGAAATTATACCAAGTTTTTGGATTTGCGTTTTTGAAATTGCATCTAAATGATATTACATACATTTTGCAGATTGCATCTTCAACTTTACCTTCATCTCTAATGAATTTTTCCAAATGTCCTGTAATCGTTGTTGATGATGAAAAATGGACGATGTTGAAGGGCGGCAATGAAAGTATGATTTCTTCCATAAAAAGTATTAGTTTTCTAACTAAAAGTATCACTTTTCACCATCTTTTTTTTGTATATTTTCTGACTTAGTTATGTGTGTGTTGTAGATGTTGTCACAATTATTGACCTGATCATGAAAATGATGAAATCAATATTGTCGCACAGAATGGAAGTGATGCAATGCTTCAAGGGGAGAAAACAAGGGATCAAATGTCGTTTTAAAAGAAAAACAATAAGAAGAGAAATAGTGATACGACAAACTCATATCCATCGAAGGAGTTTTAGTAATTGTTTTTGTATAAAAAAATATGATAGTATGATACTATTGTTACATTGATTGTTTTAGTATTAAATTCTTTAGTTTCAGTGTTTTAATCTCATTTTATTTTAATACATTTGTAATGAGAAAATCGATACTTAAACCCAAAAGCCGAATACTTTTTGAACAAAACGTGATACTTTAATAAGGTGATACTTTTGCAATTTTATGTTCTTTTCACAAATTATTTATAACAAAAGTGATACTTTTAATTCAAAAATCGATACCTTTTCAACAAAAAATGATACTTTAATCAGATAATACTTCATCAATTTTATGTTATTACTTTTGTAAATCTTTTCAAACAAGAAGTGATACTTTTAAACTCAAAACCAATACTTCTTGAACAAAAGTGATACTTTAACAAAAGTGATAGTTCTGCAATTTTATGTTCTTTCATAATCATTTGCAACAAAAAAGTGATACTTTTAATCAAAAAATTGATACTTTTTGAACAAAAATTGATACTTTTCAAATAATGGTTCTCTTTATATCCAAATCATTTGGTTTTCGTTTTTATTTTTTAGCAATATGTACTTTGTATTATGTTTTTGCAATTACACCGCCTATTTTTGCAATTACCGCTTTATGTATTATAATAGATAGCCTATATAAAATTTGAATACATACACTAAAATATACTACTTGGGATACTAGTCAATGTTTGCAATGTAACATACATAATTTCACCCCATCATCAAATTATACCATTTGCAACACTAGTCAATACTTGCAATTCTAATCAAGACAAAAACCAATAATCAAATACACAAAAATAAAGTAGGTTTCTCCAATTTGTCCGACATACTCCAAAGAACACTTTACATCCATCAATTCGCTTGTTCATTACAAATTGAAGTCCATAATTCTTGATTTGCACTTTCATTTCATTGAAATGGCTAAGAATAATTCTTGCATAGTAAGAAGACCTTAATTTGTGTCCCGCACCGACCTTCAATGAAAACAAAATAAAATTAAGATAAATAAATATTTTTCTACAATTCAATTATATATATATTTATAAAACGATTCATACCTTACGCAATTTGGATCCGAGTACACATACTCCTTGATACTTTTAAAGTGAAACCTGATACTTTTAACATGAAAATTGATACTTTTATTACGAAAAGTGATACTTTTATATGAAGTACTTATCGAAACAAATTAACGAGAAATTAATACTTTTAAAGTAAAAATAGATACTTTTAAAATGAAAAACTCGATACTTTTATTGTGAAAAATAATACTTTTAACATAAAGATTGATACTTTGAAAATGTAAAGTGATACTTTTACAACAACCACAAAACAATTAACAACAAAGAACATGACACTTTGCATCAAAAGTAAAAATCATCGAGACACATTCATTACAACAAATAAAACTCAACTTCAACAAATCAAAACCCTAATATTCAATTCAAATAGAATACATGCTCAAATTAAAATCCTAACAAAATACATGCTCAAATTTTTAAGCAAAATCATAAAAAAGCTTTCAAAAATACAAAAATGAAAGAAAATCGAAGAGAGGTAGAGAAACGAAAGAAAAACACTATAATCGAAGATAAAAAGTACCGAGATTGGTCGTCGAACACCAAACTTTGAAGAACTGAAAAATCAAGAAAAACTTTGCATTGAAAAAATCGAAGAAAAAAGGATGAAGTCGCAAGGAGAATAGGAAGAGAATCGAAGAAAAATCGGAAAGAAAAAGGAAAAAATCGAATGTAAGAGAGAGAGAGAGAGAGAGAGAGAGAGAGAGAGAGAGAAGAGAAAAGAGAGAAAATTAGGAAAAAAAAAGCGTATATGGGTATAATTTCAAATGGATCCGGGTATTTGGGGCTCTGCGTCTCACTGGATCTAGATCCGTGAGACGGTCTCACATAAGTTTTTGTGAATTCTTAAAATCCCATTATATCCTACAAATGAGGAAGACAACTTGTCCGCATTATTCTAAAACGGTTACATACTCGAAATCAAGTTATAAGGTGTTTGTGAATTCCATTATTGATGAACATTTGGGAGTTGTGGCAGTTGGGGTAATATATGGAGAATGAAGATTCCTCCAAAAGTTAAATTTTTCTTTGGAGAATCTGTCATAATTGTCTCCGCCTACAAGGAATAATCTCTCCTATAAAGGTATTCATCTCTCACAGTTTGTGTATTTTGTGAAAACCGTATTGAATCTAATTTGTATTTATTTTTATCTTGTGAGTTTGCTATGGATCGTTGGAGAGTCAACAAATTATGTCCAATTGTTAATCATACAAACAGACCGGGTTGAGTCATTTGGGTCGTGGTTTTTACCATGATGAAGGAGAGATCGTGTTCTGTTTTAACAAAGTTTGTATGATACTTTGGAATATTTGGAAGGTAAAGAATGCTAAACTTTGGAATCATACACATACAAATGCTTCGTTGACATCCGAGATGTTTGTTAATTTTCTCGGATGTATGGGCTACTTGCACGGTTTCCCATCCTCAAAATATGTCGCTTAGCTCGTTGTATGGCTTCGCACCTCCCCCTAATTATACTCAGTAAGTGTAATATCGATGCGGCTTTTTTCAAAAATCGAATCGGTTTGGAATTGGGATGATTGTTCGTGATGTTTCTTTGGTTTGGTTATGGCATCTTGATCTCAAAGTTTTTCGGGGAATATAAGTGTCCTAGAAGGTGAAGGCAGGGTCTACTTGAAGGGGTCGAATCGGATAATAGGTCTTGGGTTGAGAAAAGTTATCTTTGAGTTGGATGCGAAGGGGGTGGTAGATGCGCCGAAGGAAGAGGTGGAGATTCGGTCCGAGTTTGGGAGAATTATCGGATCTAGTAATGTTATTCTTAGTTCGAACCTCACTTCAAGGTTCAATTTGTTAGTCGACAAGCGAACTCGCTTGCTCACGCTCTTGCTAGAGCATCTAGTTCATACGCTAGTCCTACTACTTGGGTGGAGCCTCCGTCCTTTGTGGTTTCCCACCTGACGATGTTTGTAATTTGCATGTTGCTTAATAATATTTCCTTTCAAAAAAAAAAAAAAAAATTGTAACCATTAAAATTAGAATTACCATTACTTGTATCTTTTGAAGCCTTGTCCGATTCTTCAAAAAACAATTTACATTAATTTATTTACCTATAAAAAAGAGCGATTGTTCTACCGTCATAGAATAAGAGTGGCAATGGAACAGTCAAGGGGTTTTGTCATTCTCGTACCCGCCCACTAAGGATCGCGCGGGGTGAATCATGGACAAGGTAGGAGCGGGTATCTCCAATTGTAATTTTTATAATTTAAATAATATTTTTAATTCTCAATTTATATATATTAATAAAAACATATACATATTTTGTTAAATTTATGTGTTAGATTTGTTAACACTTTTAGAAGTTATCATCAAATATATATAAAAAAAAAATGAATATGAGATGATAATTGTTTAAAAAAATATTTCCATGTGTAATATATATAAAATATAAAATATTCTTAATATATAATTATATATATAAATAAAGCAGGCGGGGGGGGGGTGACCTAAATCCATCCCTGCTCCATTGTCATAAATGGGATGGGGATTCTCTCCATCGGGTTCGGGCCGAAGGCGGGTTCCCTCATCGGGTTCAAGACATTTTGCCATCACTATCATAGAATAATGGACGGGATCCTGAAATTACTTTTTGGTTCTTATATATCAATAAAAATAACATAAAATATTCGGAGGATGTAATTATTAATTTGGACTTGACTGAATTCAAGTTCGAATAGACCCGACCTTACAAATTTCAATAATTAAAGCAAATTGATGGACGGGAGAGTTAACCAAATCATCTGATTATAGCTCGTGAGGTTTAGAATTTAGATGGATTAATATCGAGTTTAAATTGCGTGATGCTTAGCTTTAAAAAAGGCAAAAACTTGGGGAGGCGGTCTCACGATTTAGATCCGTGAGACGGAGGCTTTGTTCTTACACAAAAAGCTTTTAAAGGTTTTTTTTTTTTTTCATTTTATTTTTCTTAGGGTTTATATTTGTTTTATTAGGGTTTATTTTGTTTCTTGGGTTTATTTTTAATTGATTTGGGTTTTTAGGATTTTTAGTTTTTTTTAGGGTTTATTTTTTTATTTTTTGGGTTTATTTTTGTTTTTCGGGTTTATTTTTCATGGTTCATGTTTTTAGGGTTTATTTTTGTTTCTTCATGGTTCATTATTATTTTTAAATATATTTTCATGGTTCATGTTCTCAAGACGGAGCTTAGAAGGTCCGCCTCACGGATTTAGATCCGTGAGGCCGTCTCACAAGAGACTTGCTCTTAAAAATACTCCATCCATCCCAAATACATAATCCATTATGTTTTTTTGATGTCCCAAATATATAGTATATTTTCTATATTTAATAGTAAATTTTCCATTCTTTTATCATTTGTAACCCTATTTAATATGCATTTGGTAATTTACACTACTAATTAAATAAAGACAAATCAAGTAAATATTTTGCATATTTGTAATAAAAAATAAGGTCAATCTCTTATCGAAGTTTAAATCCGCCTCATAACAAATTAAAATAAGGTCAAGTCAAATTTACATCTATCACATAATTAAAAAATATTATTATGTTGTAGAATTTAATATATCAAGTTATCAGTCTCTTATCAAGTTGAGTCTTGTGTAACTTATTTAGATTTTAAGCTCCAATAAAAACCACTTTGGGTTTATATTTAATTTATTCATAATTCACTTTATAATTAAATACTAAATGTTAAGTTAGTGTACATTTAAATATATATATTTTATGTATTCTTTTTTTTGATGAAATATTTTGTGAATTTTTAAAAATATAAAATTTAAACAGAATATTTCTTTCACTTTTTGGGGCCCTTTATTGTGTATATTCCCTATCCTTTTCCATATCCATTCTTTGGATATTCTTTATTTTCCCACTCTCTACTTTAGAATTTAGATGGCCACTGATATTCTAACCTAGCCCAAGCCCAAATATCCTCTCCCCTGCCTCCACATTATTATCAAAGCTTCAAATAGGGACACATCACATCCTTTTGAAAAATCACTTTGATTATGTTCACCAGTTCACCCCACCGTTCTAAGGCATGATTTAACAATTATTTAACCACTTCATAAATAAATAAAATCAATTTCATCGGGAGGAAGGGAAGTGAGTGATAGGTGTGAGTTTTGCATGTCTTTTGAGGTATAAATATGACTAAAATGATGATTAGACATGCATAAACTCATATGAAATGGTTTGTATTCACTCTTTGTGGGAAAGATATTACGCTTTGCTCGTTTTGTAGGAATTTAACGATATTTGAAGTGATTTTGTGACAAATACGAGCATTGCGACCTAGAATCATCATGAATCGGCGATTACACCCAATTGGAAGCCAACTATATGGATTATAGAGTCATAGTGATGAGTCGTGTGTCAAAAAGAAGCATGGATGATCAAACAACAAGGAGATTTATCTCAAGAACATCCAAACGCTGTATGGAATTTCCAAAGACTGGCAGGGTTTAGTATTTTGGTCATAACTCTCTACAAAATTGATATTAAGGTGATTCAAGTGGCTATGGAAAGCTAAGAGAAAGGCCTACAATTCTTATGAAGACCCCGCGAGCAAATTTGGACGTTTGGGTGGCGCACGGGTAACCCGTGCGTGGGCGCACGACCCGTGCGCCCTATAGACTGGATGTTTTCTACGGGATGGCGCACGGGTAGCCCAGTGCATGGGCGCACGACCCGTGCGTTCTTGCGAAAAACTCCAAAAATGACAATAAATTGACCTAGACTTCAAAAAGGGTATAAATACCACTTCTTGGGGCGCACACCGGGAGGAAAGGTCCGGAAAAGACCCAAGAACACAAGAAATAGCTCAACTTCATCAAGGAAGAATCAAGAGAAGAATCGGGTCGAATCGGAGCTTGAGGATTGAAGATAAATCGAAAGATTATCCATTTCCCTAAGTTTTCTCATTCTTTGTGCTTTAATCTTTCATTTTAGCTTGTCATGAATATGAACAATTTGTCTATGAGTTGTTTATTTGTAATGAGTAGCTAAACATCTTGTGATTTCCTGGTTTTGGTAGTAGATTAATTGAACTTTTGTTGAATGTTTTAATATTGGTTGAAGTTATTATCTTGAAACCTATTTGAGTATTTTGTTCTTATTCTTGTTTTATCACTTGGCCAATGATTTAACTTGTTTGATATATTGATTCATAATTCGAGAGATGAGCTTCAATATTAGATCTTGAGTACTTGACATGAATATTTGCATAATCGAGAGGTTTGTGAATATTTGTGAGGATATTTGATCTTTTGTGCATTTGGGAGTTGTGTATCTTATGTTGAGTAGAGATGCTAGCATAGATATTTCAATCTACACTTTATATACATCTCGAGAGGGAGGATAAAATACCGTTGTGATCGTCTTATAAAGCGTATTGATAATAACTTTGGCTTTGATTAAATCGGACAACAAGAGGAATATTAATTGAAACCATAATCCGGAATCCATTTCATTCTCTTGATAATTCCATTATTCTTAGTATCTTGTATTCTTGTGGTTATTCTTGTCTTTACCTCCACAACAATCATCAAATTAAGATCGCCTAAATAAAAATAAAACTATTTTGGTTCAATACTTAGCGCACTAATTTATTAGTCTCCGTGATACGACATTGCTTACCCTATTCTATAAACTACACCGTACACTTGCGGTGAAGCTAAAAATAAAGGCGAACAAAGTGAGTTCATGTGGAAATACGTCGGGATATTTCGATACTATGGGTACTCTATTAATCTTCGTCTCAACCTCGAGTTTGTTAATTACAAACGCCAAGTACCCTCGTGTACCATTCAAGATATTGATAGGAACGACACTAGTAAACTTAAAATTAGATCTTACAGTCCTGGTTGATTTATTTAATACCTTTAAGTCTTTTGAAGTTTGATTATTAAAATAAGGGGTAAAGTGTTATCTATTGAAGTTAGTGACATTAAACCCCCAAGAGGTTGGCCTAACGGCCTTGAGGTTGCAATTGCACCTCAAGGTCATGGGTTCAAACCTTGACTATCGCAGAGTGAGGAGTTGGGGTTTGTCTCTCCTCCCACAGAGATTAGGACCATTCTTTGGGAAGGACAGATGTCCCATAGTCCGAAGGAAGTGTAAGGTTTGTGCCCGCTGGCTGGTATGGAGATTAGAGTCATCAACTCCGCCCAACCCGAACCAGCCGGTTTCTAATGGATGGACTTTATTTTTCAAGGCTCGAAAAAGTAGGGCCTCAAAAGCCCTACCCGATCGACCCGACCGGAAGCCCAACTTTTTCAAAGGCAATTTTCATTTTTAAGCGGTATGTTCCCCATTTTTTCGGCCCGAGTCTTGTTTAGTCCGACCCGACCCAATTTTTCAAAAAGCCCGGCGTGGCCCTACCGGTCTTTTTGACAAACTCTAGTGGAGATACTCCGGGTCATCCAAAAAAATTAAAAAGTTTGCGACATTAAACCAAGTTCATAGGGTATAATGTATTTTGCCCTATAAATGATATTAAAATAAAGTATTATTCGTCAAGTGTTATATAAATAATCGTAATATGTGTACCAAATATTTTACTTCAAAAGTACGAAATATTTTATAGTACTTTAAAATGTGTATGGTAAATGGAATTATTTGAACGCATTTGTGTATTGTACATGTTTAATACAAAATTTTAACTAAGAGATACTCTAAGAACTATGGCATGCCAGCAGAACTCTTGATAATATGAGAAGAGTGGAATTTAAGATGAGATTAACTTTGTCTTTCCCAGGTGGTAGAGTCTTATATTATAAGGGTGATCGACTCGTGTTTAATTTTATCATCCCCTTTTATCCCCCATTGTACTTAGGGAAAAAAAAAAAAAGAGTGGAATTCAAAGACTTGATGCATTCCTAATCAAGGGGGATTGTATTCTCAAGGCCCTCATAGCTGGAAATTTGGGATTGGGCAGTAATACATGTGCGAACTGGGTCATACCAAAAATATCGATTATTACCGAGTATACAAATTATTGCCTCGTTGATAGACCCAGCCAACTTACCAAAACAAGGTTGGTGGGCTGGGCCCAAGTGCATATTTGGAAATAGAATTTTAGGAATGTACAGCTTGTAGGATTTGAACAAATCTTTAGATTGTCAATCAATATTCGACTAACAAACATCCAATCCAAAGTCCAACCTACCTTTTCTTTTTTTCTCAGTTGAAAACTAAATATTTCAAGATAAGGTATGGTGTGGGTTTGCCAAAACTAAGACCTATTCTGCCAAGTTTTCTAGAGATTCCGAGTCGAACCCATAATCCATGGGATTGAGATTTCTTGTTTTACTTTGCTAGTTTTATATTCTATTACATCGAATGAATGACACGCGTGTCAAGATAATGTCACAATTATACACATGTCATTCATCCAATATATTGAACATGAGATCTCATCCCTCCGATCTAAGCATCCTTAACTCGAATACGGTGCCTCGAAACGTTTTGTAACTTTAAATGTATTATATTTCTTGAAATTAATATCATTAAAAACTTAATAAAAATATATATCTTGAAAAAATTATATCGCATAAACAAATATATACAATAAATAAGAAATTAAACATGATAGGTTCGCGCGGGCGCGAGGTTGAAAATTAAAATCCAAAACTTATTTTAAATCCATTTTTAATTTTATCTAAAATTCGTCCGGAATAAAATCTGGTATATGAGTTTGGGCTTGGCCCGTTGCTATTATCACTATAAATAAAACAATATGAAAAAGAATAATAAGTGAAAGATTTCATGGTAGCTTAATTATTAGATCCTTAGCTGTGTGACTACAATCCTGCGACGAAATGGTAAAACTTTATTTTGAATTTGGAACTTGTCTTGACATCCATGTAAAGAAAATTCAGCTGATACATTGACGCTGTTTTCCAGCTGTAACTCCTACGGATTTGCATGATTTACGCGCCAATGGTAAACTAAATAGAACGAAGACGTCAAAAGAAGCCTTTGCTAATGTTATTCATGTCTTTTTCCCTCAAAATAGTATTTCCTGAACTAATATTGAACTGGCATCTCAATTTATTAAGTCAAATATAATAAAATGAGTAGCATTAACTTAATTAGTCATGCGAATAATTAAGTTTGGTCATATACTTGTTGCATACTTCTTGTAATTTTATATTTTGTCTCATATTACATATTATACGTGCATGTTATATATATATATTAATAATTCTAATTAAATATGTATTTTAAGAAAATATATTATACATATGACATGTATAATTAGATAATTAAATTGATCATGAAGTTATGAATGTGCCAAAACACAAGACCTGGCCTCCAATATAGTTTACTAATCCACATAAAACTTGCTTTCTAGGATTCCTCTTTAATTTTAATTTGAACCCCGATCCTCTATTGTTCACCTCGTGCTTTACCGTTCCGCCACTTTGGGGCTACATATAGTTATTTATTTATTTTTTAATTGTAAACCATGGAATTAAGTCTTTGGTAATTCTCTTACTCAAAATGAATATTTTGCTCAATAACTTTTTATTATGTCGATTAAGCTAAATTCTTATATGATTATTAATATTATTTAAGTATGTCTAAATAAATTAACATTAATAATTTTATTGTAAAATAAGATAGTCAGTTTGACTTACATCTTAGATTAATTAAGAACAACTTTAGTTAAAAGAATTTGGACTTGCCACCACCCGATGTAAGTGTTTATATCTACCATGTCAAGGTAAATACTAAAAAGCAATGCCGTAGTCGGTCGACCGACATATGAAAGTGGAGTGGGTGACGAAAAACAGAAAAACAAATCATATAAACCATATATCTTAATTTTTTTAATTTTTTATTGAATTTAGGGAATAAAATAAAAGGAGAGGTTTTAAGACCCGAGTATGACACTCTAACTCCGTCATTACTAAGTAGTTACTAAATATAATTACATCTATATTGAAAAATATAGTTAATCCCCTACTTCCATTTAACATGAGGTGACTAGAGCTAGCAATTTGGGCCCCGACCGGCTAGATGATAAGGTCGGATTGCCGGGATCCTAAATTTGAAGGTATCCTGGTCGATTGACTAGTCGACCGGACACAAATTACACTACATGGGTGACCGGGCCAAGATGGTGATAGACATTTCACAATGTTATATTTGGACTTTAAATCACTAATACTAAATTACTAATCAAAGCAATAAAAATATTATCCTAATTTTTTTGTCTACTGAAATTATATATGGCCACTATTTCCATGCTCCTTCCTCAACTGTCAACCAGGAAAAAGAAGTTCATCGTGCACCTGCACCAATGTCATTATTTTGAATCCCAAATCCCAATAAAACATAATAGTATGTATGAACGCTTTTGACACTAAATTGACTTTTGGTTTTACGCATTATTAGCTGTCTCCGTGTCCCCGTCGGAAAAACTTCACATAAAATACCCACATCCTTCTTGACCGAATCATATGACATTGACAATCCTAATTCCCATAAAACAAAACTCCAAAAAACTCAAAACAAAAATCCAAAAATGACCGAATCAACGTGGATAATTAATCGAATTTTTAGATCAAAATAGAGACAAAAAATTAAAAAACCATTTCATGAATTAATATGGCACAAACGCGGTGTCGCAGCCAATAGTGACCTTAACCCCACTTGTCTTTTGAAGGTACAACTTTTTTGCCCTATATAAATCTCACTGCCAAAACACCTTCTTCTCCATCAAACTTCAGTTCAAAGCATTACACATTCTTTCTTAAAATCAGCTAGTTAATTAATTCCCTTTTGTCTTGCAAGAATTAAATTTCAAAATGAAAAGTTTCAATTCAATTGCAACTCTTTCCCTCATGACATCTCTCTTGCTCTTGTTGCACAACATGATCATGCCATGTGATGCACAACTATCTCCCACATTCTACAACAGTACATGTCCCAATGCAGTTAGTACAATCCGGACTTCCATCCGACGAGCAATATCCCATGATCGCCGGATGGCGGCGCCCCTCATTCGCTCCATTTCCACGATTGCTTCGTTCAAGGCTGTGACGCCACAATCTTACTAGACGAGACCGATACAATTCAAAGTGAGAAGACTGCATTCCCAAATGTCGATTCTGTAAGAGGCTACGACGTAATAGAGGCGGCCAAACGCGACGCGTGGAGCGCATATGCCCCGGTGTCGTTTCTTGTGCGGACATACTTACGCTAGCAGCACGCGATGCCTCAGTTTACGTAAGTATACTACATAGACTACCGTCTCATATAAAATAATAATGTGACAATTATTACATAACGATTATTTTTAATTCAGTCTTGGTAAATAAATTGAGTTATCTTTCAAAATCGCAAATATCATCTTGACACTTGGTTAAAAAAAAATTATTGGCACATGGTATTAGTAATTCTAAAAGATAACTATTTTTTTCAATTATGCTAAACCTTAAGAACTACTTTTTTAAGTTACCTTTATAAAGTGACAAATATTTTTTCTACATATCCGATAGAATTATTACTAAATACCTTGAAAATTTATGTTATTATACTCTCTGATGATCTAATTAATTAAAGACAATTTTTTTGCAAATAACAAAAGGTTGGTGGCCCAACATGGACCGTGAGATTGGGAAGAAGGGACTCCACCACAGCCAACCGTGATCAAGCAAACACTGATCTTCCTGATCCTTTCTCTACTCTCGCTGAGCTCATCTCTTCCTTCGGCAATAAGGGACTTAGTGAAACAGACATGGTTGCCCTATCTGGTAATTAACACAAATATACCTATATAACCTATAAACTTAAGGGATAATTACAAAAACTACCACTGCGATTCAGTCTAATTACAAAAAAAAAAAAAAAAAAATCAAGTTATATATCTTTTAAAATGGCAAATACCCCTTGAGGTTTGTATTTATTATACAATTAGAGTCCATTCGGATTTTTGAGCACTTCTCCATGGAAACATATATCAAAAGGGTATTTGTAATTTTGAAAGATAATTGGCTTTTTTTCTACAATTAGATTAAACATTAAGGAAAAATAAGTAATTATATTATCTCTATATTTGAATCTTTCCCTGTATTTATTCCTGGTACCTGAATTTGAACATAAAATGGTTACTGGTGAAAATGCAGGAGCACATACATTAGGTCAAGCCCAATGTTTTTTGTTTCGTGCCAGAATAAACAGCAATGGAACTGATATTGATCCTGGATTTGCAAGCACCAAGACGCGGTCTTGCCCACAAATGGAGGTGACAGAAATTTGGGGCCACTTGATTTAGTGACGCCAAATTCCTTTGACAATAATTATTTCAAGAATTTAATGCAAAGAAAGGGTCTTCTTCAATCGGATCAAGTACTTTTCAGTGGTGGGTCCACAAACAGACTCGTGTCTGATTATAGTAGGAATCCACGACTTTTCGCGTCCGATTTCGCGAATGCCATAATCAAGATGGGAGAAATTCCAGCAACACAACAAAATGGAATCATAAGAAGGGTTTGCAGCGCCATCAATTAGTTTCTATTTACATATGTTAACCACTTATTAACCATTCATTCATTTTGAGCCAATTAATTAGTTTTGTTGATTTCAAATTTTCTTTGTCATGATCATTAATTGTATATCGATCCGCTCACGTAATTTATCGTTTCTGTACTGTTGTTCTCTTAATTGTATGAAATAAATGTTGTATTGTTCATTATTTTCGTTGTTTTCTATTTGCTTAATTTGCATGCCATGATATTATGAAATAATGTATATAAAATTACTAGTAACCAAGAGGGAGATCAACTGATCGCGAGTCGTCGGATATAATTATAACCCAACGAAATCCTTTAAAAAATATAGAGATTATAATATTATTGTATTGGTTGGCCCATTTTGTATGATCCAGATTATTAACAATCCATGGCCCAAGTCAAGACTCATTATGCACCGGCCCATTAGGTTTAACCCGTTTGTGAACCCGGTCGCGGTTTGGATCGGGGATCCTAAGCTTGGTCCGCAGATCCTTTGCTTTTATCTGTCCCGTCCGTTCATTCTGCCGTGTGATCTGGTTCGTTCATTAACCCTATTTAATCTCCCCAACCCCGAACCCTAATTCACAATTCTCGTGATTTTCTCTCTCTTCTCTCTCGATTCTTCTCTCGAGTTTCTCCGAGCTCTCTCTCTCTAGAAATCTCACCACCTTGTTGGATTTACTGTGATTCTTGAGGTGATAGTGTTAGATCCGAGTGTTATCTAACTTGTTCACTTCCTCGTGGACGATTTCCCTATTTCCGAGTGATATTAGGGTTTGGGTGGTTCGAGGGGTTTTCTAGGGTTTCTTCCTAGGTTTCGAGGTTCAAACACTTTGGGTTCTTGAGGGCTTTTGTTGGCTTGGCCGATTGGGTTCCGTTTCTTGGTTCTTTGGTTGAATCTCTGTGACAACTTTGTGGTTTGGGAAAAACTGGTCTGAGCCGAATAATTTTCAATATTCGGATCTTGGGGTTTTATCCCGTTATATTTTGTGTTATACTCTGTTTACTTTCAGTTCATCTATTGTACTTTACTTTCTGAAAAGAGTCTAGAGTATTACTTGTATTAATAGGTTTTTTATTGAGTCCAACATTTGCTATTTGGTACTCCGTGTATCAATCTATTTAGAGGCAGATAGATACCCAACAGTGGTATCAGAGCACCTATCTGCCTCGTGGTGGGTTGGTGCTTCTGGTTCTTGAGCTTCTTGGTGATCTGTTGGCTCCCTGGTGTACTTGGTTGTGGTGAGAACCCAGGACAGGCTCCTGGTTGTAAGATTCTCTTTACCCTCTTTCTCTCTCATTTACTATCGCTTAGTACTTAGTTTAGGGAAACCCCGAGCATTAGCCTCTTGACCTGTGCCTTGAGTGCGGTGGAATCCCGAGTGCGAAGGGAATCCACCTAACTTTACTTTCTGATATTGGTTCTCTTGGACTCGTGTGGTCCCGTGTGCCTTTTCTTGCTTACATTGATCGTCTTGGACTCTGTGTGGTCCATTATTTACCTCTTATTTTCTTGTCATTGGACTGTGTGTGGTCCACTTATCTTGTTTACCTGCGTGATATTTGATAGTCATTTGTGATACCTTGTTTGTGCTATATTCTTGTGATATCCTCTCGGGCTTTATCTGTGAATATGGTGGTGCATCTGTTATCATATGGAACCCTTTAATGGGAAAAGTGATTTTTCTATTTGGCAACAAAAAATGAAGGGGATTTTAATTCAAAGAAATGTTTTAAAGCTATTGATCAAAAGTACTCACGATAAAGATCTTCTAAAATAAAATCAACTTGATGAAGTTGCTAAACCAAAAGGTTTAACCTATAAAGTTGTTTTTATATTTTATTATTATTTTTTTCAAATGAAATAAAATAAAGATTTGATAAAAATATTACAACTCCCAACACTTTTAAAATTATGCTAAAGTTGCTAAAATAAAATTGGTAAGTTAACTAAAGGTGATAGTTATACCATGAGATAAAGAATTGATAACAAAATAAAAATTAAAACTCTCAAAGACTTTTAGAATTATACTAAAGTTACTAAAATAAAATTGATAAACTAACCGAAAGTACTAGTTATACCATTAAAATAAATAAGGACATGATAAATGTCTATCGACTCCGTTTATAACTATTGTTAAAATTGTTGTCTTTAAGGGAAAAAATGACCCTAATTACAACGGTATAACCACCCGTTGACGAAAATGATGAATAAATGTTGTATTTTGAAAAATATTAGGCATTAATCGACAACGGATTACAAAAACATTGTCGAAGACCCAAGAAACGCGTTGTAAAAAATAAAAAGACCGCTAATCAACAACGCTTCAAGAAAGTATTGTCTTAGGCTTGAGTGAATCATTGTCGTTAACAAAAATCCGCTCAACCACAACGGTTTTTAGCGAACATCCGTTGTGAATGCTTGTAAGGACAACGATTTAGCTAAAATACGTTGTCTTTGGGGTGTTGTTGTTGAGCATTTTTTTGTAGTGACATTTGGAAGATTTGCTAATATTGGTGTTCCCTGAAAACTACTACAACACCACCGCTTAATATTACGAAAATGCCACGGATCCGCGGTCGATCCTTCTAACAGGCGGACTGTTAGACGGTTTGACAGAGTTTTTGTCTTAATTATAAAGTAAAAATTGTACAAAATAGCCATTTCCAAATTGTAAAGATTAAAAATAGCCAACTTTTTCAAACACATCTTTTTTAACCATTTTGGGGTGTGAAATGACATTCATACCTTTTAAGCATATTACATTAGGTCATATACCTCTCTTTCTCCTTTTCACTTTCTCTCTCTCGGTTTTGGTTCTAAGACATAAAATATTCCGACGATTTTCCAGTGACCCGTGTTTTTCGATCGTAATCTCGAAACAATGTAAGCATTTTATTTTCTAGCTCATCCTTTATTCATTTCTATGTTGTATTTAGTTTGAGGTATATGCAATAGACTTGAAAACCATATACATGAAAAAAAAATCCGATTCGAAATAAGCTCAAACAACGACTGCAAATGTAACTCGACATTTATATAATTTTTTTCTTATCTAACTCGACTTGAGTGACCCATCGAGTCGGGTCACTCGAGTCGAAGTTTTTTTTTTTCTCAAATCGAGTCGGTTAGAAACTCGAATTCGAGTTGTACCACAAAAATTTCACAAATATTTTAGTACCACAAAAATGTTGGTAATGCTTTAGACTCGAAAAGTTCAAACTTGCCCTTTTCGTAAATATTTAGTACCACAAAAATATTTAGTAGAACATTCGAGTATTTCGGATATATTTAGTTACCACAAAAATTTTAAAAGCCCTTTTCGAGTTGTACCACAAAAAAAAATTCAGTTCAAACTTGCCTGAATCAAATCGAGACCCATCATCTTCTTCGCTCATCCCCTTTCCGCCATTAACAACATCTCAAGCTTCACAAATACCAACTATCCCATCTAAACCATAGAATTTCTACAAAACCTACAACAAATCCTAACCTAAAACAAGTATAGACAATCTAAATCAACAAAAATCCATGAAATTACACAAAGGTAGAAAATGGGTTAAGTCTCCATCTTCTTTGCCGTCAATGTCGCCGGTTTCGAAAGTTTTGGGGGTCGATCACTTTGTGGCTTTTTCGAGTTTTTGGTGTGGTTGGTAATGTTAGACTTGAAAATGGGCTTTTGACCTACTAAATGGCAAGTTTGAAATTTCACACCCCAAAATGGCTAAAAAGATGTGTTTGAAAAAGATGGCTAAAAAATATTTCAATTGGCCTAAAAGGGTAAAAAAAAACCCACTGTATTATAAATCTATAATTTATTTTTGAAGCACGCTTCAAAATTAATATAGTAATTCCTAATTTTTATACACGTAACAATCATATATACAATATAATAGGAGATGAGAAGTAATATTAGGGACAATGGGCCAAAATGCTAAGCTTAGGGAAATTTTTAATTTGGTCTTGTTTGACCAATTGGAAGTAATATACAACAACATGATGTCACAATTATACACGTGTCATTCATCCAATATATGGAATATAAATATAGTGGAACAGGAAAAAATTGAACATGAGATTTCATCCCTTCGATCAAAGCATCCTTAACTCGAATACGATTGCAAAACGTTTTGTAACTTTAAATGTATTATATTTCTTGAAATTAATATCATTAAAAACTTAATAAAAATATATATCTTGAAAAGGTTGTATCGCATAAACAAATATATATATATATATAATAAATAAGAAATTAAACATGCTAGGTTCGGCGGCGAGGTTGAAAATTAAAATCCAAAACTTATTTTAAATCCATTTATAATTGAGCAAGTCTCTTGTGAGACGGTCTCACTGATCTAAATCCGTGAGACGGACCTCCTAAGGGTTCCGTCTTGAGAATATGAACCATGAAAATAAATTTAAAAATTATAATGAACCATGAAGAAACAAAAATAAACCCTAAAAACATGAACCATGAAGAATAAACCTGAAAAATAAAAATAAACCCAAAAAATAAAAAATATAACCCTAAAAAAACTAAAAATCCTAAAAACCCAAATCAATTAAAAATAAACCCAAGAAACAAAATAAACCCAAAAAAAACAAATATAAGCCCTAAGAAAAATAAAATATGAAAAAAACCTTTAAAACTTTGTGTAAGGGCTCCGTCTCACGGATCTAAATCCGTGAGACCGTCTCACGCAAGTTTTTGCCTTTATTAATTTTATTTAAAGTTTGTCCGGAAAAAAATCTGGTATATGAGTTTGGGCTTGCCCCGTTGCTATTATCACTATATATAAAACAATATGAAAAAGAATAATAAGTGAAAGATTTCGTGGTAACTTAATTATTAGATCCTTAGCTGTGTGACTACAATCCTGTGATGAAATGGTAAAACTTTGTTTTGAATTTGGAACTTGTCTTGACATCCATGTAAAGAAAATTCAGCTGTACATTGACGCTATTTTCCAGCTGTAATTTCTAAGGATTTGCATGATTTACGCGCAAATGGTAAACTAAATAGAACGAAGACGTCAAAAGAAGCCTTTGCTAATGTTATTCATGTCTTTTTCCCTCAAAATAGTATTTCCTGAACTAATATTGAACTGGCATCTCAATTTATTAAGTCAAATATAATAAAATGAGTAGCATTAACTTAATTAATCATGCGAATAAGTTTGGTCATATAGCTGTTGCATACTTGCATCTTCGATTGTAATTTTATATTTCATCGTACATTACATATTATACGTGCATGTTATATATATTAATAGTTCTAATTAAATATGTATTTAAGAAAATATATTACACATTACATGTATGTATAATATGCAATACTACTGTTCATCTCAAATAAAGTTTTATGAGATTAGATAATTAAAATGATCACGAGATTATGAATGTGCCAAAACAATAAGACATGCCCTCCAGGATTCCTCTTATGAATCCCGATCCTCTATATATTGTTTCACCTCATGTTTTTACGGTTTGCGCTTAGCCGAAGCCATTGAGGCTATAGTTATTTATTTATTTTAATCGTAAACCATGGAAGTCTTCGGGACTTTTCTTACTCAAAATGAATATTTTTCTCAATAACTTTATTTTTTATTTTGTCGATTAAGCTAAATTCTTATATGATTATTAATATTATTTAAGTATGTCTAAATAAATTAACAATAATAATTTTTATTGTAAATAAGATAGTCCGTTTGACTTACCAACATTATTAATTACATTGATACGTTCATGCATCTTATATTAAGAACAACTTTAGTTATAAGAATTTAGCCTCCCACCACCCGATGTATGTGCCAATTGTTAGAATTAATAGAATTAATTCATACACTAGAATCATCACGTGAATTATCAAAAAATAAATATAAAATCAATCTAAATCGAAAGCGTACCTTAAATCCATAGACACAAATAGATACCTCAGTTCGTATGCAGTGTGAATCATTGATCGGGTTAGCGTCTTCCACAACCAAATCCTTTAGGTACTCCATTAGCCTCTCTCTAAGATGGGGAAAAAGATAAGAGTGACGATCGATTTGACTTGGGGAGCATAACCCTAATGAGAGTTCATTATATACTTAGGTCAATTAATGTCCATCAATCTTAATTGACTAGTATTGAGTCTCTACACATTGCAAAGTCTTACCCGTTTAGATATCCCTAGAGCTCCGATTAAATTAGACCACTTAATTGGCTCTATTAAATTAGATAGCCCATAATATAATTGTAATTGCATACGTAAGTCCACAAGGAAATTAATATAATTTGCAATACTAATATCTACCATGTCAAGGTAAATACTAAGTAGCAATGTTGTAGTCAAGTTGCGAGAGCGGGGGTGGCCACACACAAAAGTTGGGTGAACCGAAATGAAAACCGAAAGCAAATCATATAAACCATATATCTTAATTTTTTTTAAATTTTTAATGAATATAGGGAATAAAATAAAAAGAGAGGGTCAAGACCAAGTATGACATTCTAGCTTCGTCGTTGCTAAATAGTAACTAATTACATCTAGAGATGGCGGTGGGGCGGGGAATCCCCGTTCCGCATGGGGATCCGCCCGACCAGGCGGGGATTCCCGAAATTTTCCCCCGTGGGGACGGGACGGGAATTTTTCCCCCGTTGGCGAGGGGCGGGCGGGGGCGGGGATCATACTCCCCCCCGGGATCCCCGCCTGCCCGTTCACACGGGAACCGAATATTATATATAATATAATATTTTAAATATATATAATATATTATAAATATATACACATTAAATATAATAAAATGACAAAAATCTTTAATTTATTTTATTAATTAGTGTTTTATTAGTTATTTTATATAATTTATATATTTTAAATATTTAAAAATGGTTATTTTTAAAACAATATTATTTTTTTCCAAAAAAATAAATTGAAACGGGACGGGAATCCCGCAAGCGGATCCCAGGACGGGGATGGGATGGGAATTTTTTCCCCGTTTGTCTCACGGGACGGGGATTCCCCGCGATCGCGAGGATGGGGATGGGGATGGCTCCCCGGCCCCGCCCCCCCGTTGACATCCCTAATTACATCTATATTTAAAAGGATAGCTAATCCCCCTTCCATTTAACATGATTAGGTGACTAGAGCTAGCAATTTGAGTCCCGACCGGCTAGATGACAAGGTCGGACTGCCGGATTGGGTCCTAAATTTGGAGGTCCCGCCTTACGAACTAGTTGGCCAGACATAAATTACACTACAGTCGGATTGCGCCCGAAAACGGTGATAGACAATTCCCAATGTTATGTTTGGACTTTAAATCACTAATACTAATCAAAGCAATTTCCTAATTTTTTGTCTACTGAAATATTTATATATGGGTACTATTTCCATGCTCCTTCCGCAACTGTCAACCAGGAAAACGAAGTTCATCGTGCACCTGCACCAATATCATTATTTTGAATCCCAAATCCCAATAAACATAATACTCCATTGTATGAACGCTTTTGACACTTTAATTAACGTAAATTGACTTTTGCTTTTGCGCATTATTAGCTGTCTCCGTGTCCCCGTCGGAAAAACTTCACATAAAATACCCACATCCTTCTTGACCGAATCATATGACATTGACAATCCTAATTCCCATAAAACAAAACTCCAAAAAACTCAAAACAAAAAATCCAAAAATGACCGAATCAACGTGGATAATTAATCGAATTTTTAGATCAAAATAGAGACAAAAATTAAAAAACCATTTCATGAATTAATATGGCACAAACGCGGTGTCGCAGCCAATAGTGACCTTAACCCCACTTGTCTTTTGAAGGTACAACTTTTTTGCCCTATATAAATCTCACTGCCAAAACACCTTCTTCTCCATCAAACTTCAGTTCAAAGCATTACACATTCTTTCTTAAAATCAGCTAGTTAATTAATTCCCTTTTGTCTTGCAAGAATTAAATTTCAAAATGAAAAGTTTCAATTCAATTGCAACTCTTTCCCTCATGACATCTCTCTTGCTCTTGTTGCACAACATGATCATGCCATGTGATGCACAACTATCTCCCACATTCTACAACAGTACATGTCCCAATGCAGTTAGTACAATCCGGACTTCCATCCGACGAGCAATATCCCATGATCGTCGGATGGCGGCGTCCCTCATTCGTCTCCATTTCCCACGATTGCTTCGTTCAAGGCTGTGACGCGTCAATCTTACTAGACGAGACCGATACAATTCAAAGTGAGAAGACTGCATTCCCAAATGTCGATTCTGTAAGAGGCTACGACGTAATAGAGGCGGCCAAACGCGACGTGGAGCGCATATGCCCCGGTGTCGTTTCTTGTGCGGACATACTTACGCTAGCAGCACGCGATGCCTCAGTTTACGTAAGTATACTACATAGACTACCGTCTCATATAAAATAATAATGTGACAATTATTACATAACGATTATTTTTAATTCAGTCTTGGTAAATAAATTGAGTTATCTTTCAAAATCGCAAATATCATCTTGACACTTGGTTAAAAAAAAATTATTGGCACATGGTATTAGTAATTCTAAAAGATAACTATTTTTTCAATTATGCTAAACCTTAAGAACTACTTTTTTAAGTTACCTTTATAAAGTGACAAATATTTTTTCTACATATCCGATAGAATTATTACTAAATACCTTGAAAATTTATGTTATTATACTCTCTGATGATCTAATTAATTAAAGACAATTTTTTTGCAAATAACAAAAGGTTGGTGGCCCAACATGGACCGTGAGATTGGGAAGAAGGGACTCCACCACAGCCAACCGTGATCAAGCAAACACTGATCTTCCTGATCCTTTCTCTACTCTCGCTGAGCTCATCTCTTCCTTCGGCAATAAGGGACTTAGTGAAACAGACATGGTTGCCCTATCTGGTAATTAACACAAATATACCTATATAACCTATAAACTTAAGGGATAATTACAAAAACTACCACTGCGATTCAGTCTAATTACAAAAAAAAAAAAAAAATCAAGTTATATATCTTTTAAAATGGCAAATACCCTTTGAGGTTTGTATTTATTATACAATTAGAGTCCATTCGGATTTTTGAGCACTTCTCCATGGAAACATATATCAAAAGGGTATTTGTAATTTTGAAAGATAATTGGCTTTTTTCTACAATTAGATTAAACATTAAGGAAAAATAAGTAATTATATTATCTCTATATTTGAATCTTTCCCTGTATTTATTCCTGGTACCTGAATTTGAACATAAAATGGTTACTGGTGAAAATGCAGGAGCACATACATTAGGTCAAGCCCAATGTTTTTGTTTCGTGCCAGAATAAACAGCAATGGAACTGATATTGATCCTGGATTTGCAAGCACCCGAAGACGCGGTGCCCACAAAGCGGAGGTGACAGAAATTTGGGGCCACTTGATTTAGTGACGCCAAATTCCTTTGACAATAATTATTTCAAGAATTTAATGCAAAGAAAGGGTCTTCTTCAATCGGATCAAGTACTTTTCAGTGGTGGGTCCACAAACAGACTCGTGTCTGATTATAGTAGGAATCCACGACTTTTCGCGTCCGATTTCGCGAATGCCATAATCAAGATGGGAGAAATTCCAGCAACACAACAAAATGGAATCATAAGAAGGGTTTGCAGCGCCATCAATTAGTTTCTATTTACATATGTTAACCACTTATTAACCATTCATTCATTTTGAGCCAATTAATTAGTTTTGTTGATTTCAAATTTTCTTTGTCATGATCATTAATTGTATATCGATCCGCTCACGTAATTTATCGTTTCTGTACTGTTGTTCTCTTAATTGTATGAAATAAATGTTGTATTGTTCATTATTTTCGTTGTTTTCTATTTGCTTAATTTGCATGCCATGATATTATGAAATAATGTATATAAAATTACTAGTAACCAAGAGGGAGATCAACTGATCGCGAGTCGATATATAATTATAACCCAACGAAATCCTTTAAAAAATATAGAGATTATAATATTATTGTATTGGTTGGCCCATTTTGTATGATCCATTATTAACAATCCATGGCCCAAGTCGTGACTCATTATGCACCAGCCCATTGGGTTTAACCCGTTTGTGAACCCGGTCGCGGTTTGGATCAAGGGATCCTAAGCTTGTCCGCGGATCCTTTGCTTCTTATCCTGTCCGTCCATTCTTGCCGTGTGATCTGTTCGTTCATTAACCCTATTTAATCTCCCCAACCCCGAACCCTAATTCACAATTCTCTGTGATTTTCTCTCTCTTCTCTCGATTCTTCTCTCGAGTTTCTCCGAGCTCTCTCTCTCTCTAGAAATCTCACCACCTTGTTGGATTTCTCGTGTGATTCTTGAGGTGATAGTGTTAGATCTCGAGTGTTATCTAACTTGTTCACTTCCTCGTGGGACGATTTCCCTATTTCTGAGTGATATTAGGGTTTGGGTGGTTCGAGGGGTTTTCTAGGGTTTCTTCCTAGGTTTCGAGGTTCAAACACTTTGGGTTCTTGAGGGCTTTTGTTGGCTTGGGCCGATTGGGTTCCGTTTCTTGGTTCTTTGGTTGAATCTCTGGTGACATGACTTTGTGGTTTGGGAAAAATCGGTCCTGAGCCGAATAATTTTCAATATTCGGATCTTGGGGTTTTATCCTGTTATATTTTGTGTTATACTCTGTTTACTTTCGCCATCTATTGTACTTTACTTTCTCGAAAAGAGTCTAGAGTATTACTTGTATTAATAGGTTTTTATTGAGTCCGTAACATTTGCTATTTGGTACTCCGTGTATCAATCTATTTAGAAGCGAGATAGATACCCAACAAGGTATCGAGCACCTATCCGCCTCGTGGTGGGTTGGTGCTTCGGTTCTTGAGCTTCTTGGTGATTTGTTGGCTCCGGTGTACTTGGTTGTGGTGAGAACCCGACAGGCTCCTGGTTGTAAGATTCTATTTACCCTCTTTCTCTCTCATTTACTATCGCTTAGTACTTAGTTTAGGGAAACCCCGAGCATTAGCCTCTTGACCACGGTGCCTTGAGTGCGGTGGAATCTGAGTGCGAAGGGAATCCACCTAACTTTACTTTCTGTGATATTGGTTCTCTTGGACTCGCGTGGTCCTGTGCCTTTTCTTGCTTACATTGATCGATCTTTGGACTCGTGTGGTCCATTATTTACCTCTTATTTTCTCGTTGTCATTGGACTCTGTGTGGTCCACTTATCCGCTTTGGCGTGATATTTGATAGCCGTGATACCTTGTTTGTGCTATATTCTTGTGATATCCTCTGTGGCTTTATCTGTGAATATGGGCCGTGCATCTGGTTATCATATGGAACCCTTTAATGGGAAAAGTGATTTTTCTATTTGGCAACAAAAAATGAAGGGGATTTTAATTCAAAGAAAATGTTTTAAAGCTATTGATCAAAAGTACTGATAAAGATCTTTGCACAAATAAAATCAACTTGATGAAGTTGCTAAACCAAAAGGTTTAACCTATAAAGTTGTTTTTATATTTTATTATTATTTTTTTCAAATGAAATAAAATAAAGATTTGATAAAAATATTACAACTCCCAACACTTTTAAAATTATGCTAAAGTTGCTAAAATAAAATTGGTAAGTTAACTAAAGGTGATAGTTATACCATGAGATAAAGAATTGATAACAAAATAAAAATTAAAACTCTCAAAGACTTTTAGAATTATACTAAAGTTACTAAAATAAAATTGATAAACTAACTCGAAAGTACTAGTTATACCATTAAAATAAATAAGGACATGATAAATGTCTATCGACTCCGGTTTATAACTATTGTTAAAATTGTTGTCTTTAAGGGAAAAAAATGACCCTAATTACAAATTCGGTATAACCACCCGTTGACGAAAATGATGAATAAATGTTGTATTTTGAAAAATATTAGGCATTAATCGACAACGGATTACAAAAACATTGTCGAAGACCCAAGAAACGCGTTGTAAAAAATAAAGACCGCTAATCAACAACGCTTCAAGAAAGTATTGTCTTAGGCTTGAGTGAATCTGTTGTCGTTAACGAAAATCCGCTCAACCACAACGGTTTAGCGAACATCCGTTGTGAATGCTTGTAAGGACAACGATTTAGCTAAAATACGTTGTCTTTGGGGTGTTGTTGTTGAGCATTTTTTTGTAGTGACATTTCGGAAGGATCTAATATTGGTGTTCCCCAAAACTACTACAACACCACCGCTAATATTACGAAAATGCCACCGGATCCATGGTCGATCCTTCTAATGTGCACGGACGGTTTGACGGTTTGGTTTTTGTCTTAATTATAAAGTAAAAATTGTACAAAATAGCCATTTCCAAATTGTAAAGATTAAAAATAGCCAACTTTTTCAAACACATCTTTTTTTAACCATTTTGGGGTGTGAAATGACATTCATACCTTTTAAGCATATTACATTAGGTCATATACCTCTCTTTCTCCTTTTCACTTTCTCTCTCTCGTTTTGGTTCTAAGACATAAAATATTCCGACGATTTTCCAGTGACCCGTGTTTTTCGATCGTAATCTCGAAACAATGTAAGCATTTTATTTTCTAGCTCATCCTTTATTCATTTTATTTGTATTTAGTTTGAGGTCAAGGTATGCAATAGACTTGAAAACCATATACATGAAAAAATCCATTCGAAATAAGCTCAAACAACGACCGCAAATGTAACTCGACATTTATATAATTTTTTTTATCTAACTCGACTTGAGTGACCCATCGAGTCGGGGTCACTCGAAGTCGAAGTTTTTTTTTTTCTCGAAATCGAGTCGGTTAGAAACTCGAATTCGAGTTGTACCACAAAAATTTCACAAATATTTTAGTACCACAAAAATGTTGGTAATCTAGACTCGAAAAGTTCAAACTTGCCCTTTTTCGTAAATATTTAGTACCACAAAAATATTTAGTAGAACATTCGAGTATTTCGGATATATTTAGTTACCACAAAAAATTTTAAAAGCCCTTTTCGAGTTGTACCACAAAAAAATTCAGTTCAAACTTGCCCTTTCAGAATCAAATCGAGACCCATCATCTTCTTCGCTCATCCCCTTTCCGCCATTAACAACATCTCAAGCTTCACAAATACCAACTATCCCATCTAAACCATAGAATTTCTACAAAACCTACAACAAATCCTAACCTAAAACAAGTATAGACAATCTAAATCAACAAAAATCCATGAAATTACACAAAGGTAGAAAATGGGTTAAGTCTCCATCTTCTTTGCCGTCAATGTCGCCGGTTTCGAAAGTTTTGGGGGTCGATCAACGTGGCTTTTTCGAGTTTTTGGTGTGGTTGGTAATGTTAGACTTGAAAATGGGCTTTTGACCTACTAAATGGCAAGTTTGAAATTTCACACCCCAAAATGGCTAAAAAGATGTGTTTGAAAAAGATGGCTAAAAAATATTTCAATTGGCCTAAAAGGGTAAAAAAAAAAAACCCATCGTATTATAAATCTATAATTTATTTTTGAAGTACGCTTCAAAATTAATATAGTAATTCCTAATTTTTATACACGTAACAATCATATATACAATATAATAGGAGATGAGAAGTAATATTAGGGACAATGGGCCAAAATGCTAAGCTTAGGGGAAATTTTTAATTTGGTCTTGTTTGACCAATTGGAAGTAATATACAACAACATGATGTCACAATTATACACGTGTCATTCATCCAATATATGGAATATAAATATAGTGGAACAGAAAAAATTGAACATGAGATTTCATCCCTTCGATCAAAGCATCCTTAACTCGAATACGATTGCACGAAACGTTTTGTAACTTTAAATGTATTATATTTCTTGAAATTAATATCATTAAAAACTTAATAAAAATATATATCTTGAAAAGGTTGTATCGCATAAACAAATATATATATATATATAATAAATAAGAAATTAAACATGCTAGGTTCGGGCGAGCGAGGTTGAAAATTAAAATCCAAAACTTATTTTAAATCCATTTATAATTGAGCAAGTCTCTTGTGAGAGACGGTCTCACGGATCTAAATCCGTGAGACGGACCTCCTAAGGGTTCCGTCTTGAGAATATGAACCATGAAAATAAATTTAAAAATTATAATGAACCATGAAGAAACAAAAATAAACCCTAAAAACATGAACCATGAAGAATAAACCTGAAAAATAAAAATAAACCCAAAAATAAAAATATAACCCTAAAAAACTAAAAATCCTAAAAACCCAAATCAATTAAAAATAAACCCAAGAAACAAAATAAACCCAAAAAAAACAAATATAAGCCTAAGAAAAATAAAATATAAAAAAAAAACCTTTAAAACTTTGTGTAAGGGCTCCGTCTCACGGATCTAAATCCGTGACACCGTCTCACGCAAGTTTTTGCCTTTATTAATTTTATTTAAAGTTTGTCCGGAAAAAAATCTGGTATATGAGTTTGGGCTTGCCCCGTTGCTATTATCACTATATATAAAACAATATGAAAAAGAATAATAAGTGAAAGATTTCGTGGTAACTTAATTATTAGATCCTTAGCTGTGTGACTACAATCCTGTGATGAAATGGTAAAACTTTGTTTTGAATTTGGAACTTGTCTTGACATCCATGTAAAGAAAATTCAGTTGTACATTGACGCTATTTTCCAGCTGTAATTTCTAAGGATTTGCATGATTTACGCGCAAATGGTAAACTAAATAGAACGAAGACGTCAAAAGAAGCCTTTGCTAATGTTATTCATGTCTTTTTCCCTCAAAATAGTATTTCCTGAACTAATATTGAACTGGCATCTCAATTTATTAAGTCAAATATAATAAAATGAGTAGCATTAACTTAATTAATCATGCGAATAAGTTTGGTCATATAGCTGTTGCATACTTGCATCTTCGATTGTAATTTTATATTTCATCGTACATTACATATTATACGTGCATGTTATATATATTAATAGTTCTAATTAAATATGTATTTAAGAAAATATATTACACATTACATGTATGTATAATATGCAATACTACTGTTCATCTCAAATAAAGTTTTATGAGATTAGATAATTAAAATGATCACGAGATTATGAATGTGCCAAAACAATAAGACATGCCCTCCAGGATTCCTCTTATGAATCCCGATCCTCTATATATTGTTTCACCTCATGTTTTACGGTTGCGCTTAGCCGCGAAGCCATTGAGGCTATAGTTATTTATTTATTTTAATCGTAAACCATGGAAGTCTTCGGGACTTTTCTTACTCAAAATGAATATTTTTCTCAATAACTTTATTTTTTATTTTGTCGATTAAGCTAAATTCTTATATGATTATTAATATTATTTAAGTATGTCTAAATAAATTAACAATAATAATTTTTATTGTAAATAAGATAGTCCGTTTGACTTACCAACATTATTAATTACATTGATACGTTCATGCATCTTATATTAAGAACAACTTTAGTTATAAGAATTTAGCCTCCCCACCACCCGATGTATGTGCCAATTGTTAGAATTAATAGAATTAATTCATACACTAGAATCATCACGTGAATTATCAAAAAAATAAATATAAAACTGAATCTAAATCGAAAGCGTGCACCTTAAATCCATAGACACAAATAGATACCTCAGTTAAATGCAGTGTGAATCATTGATCGGGTTAGCGTCTTCCACAACCAAATCCTTTAGGTACTCCATTAGCCTCTCTCTAAGATGGGGAAAAAGATAAGAGTGATTTGATTTGACTTGGGGAGCATAACCCTAATGAGAGTTCATTATATACTAGGTCAATTAACGTCCATCAATCTTAATTGACTAGTATTGAGTCTCTACACATTGCAAAGTCTTACCCATTAGATATCCCTAGAGCCCGATTAAATTAGACCACTTAATCGGCTCTATTAAATTAGATAGCCCATAATATAATTGTAATTGCATACGTAAGTCCACAAGGGAAATTAATATAATTTGCAATACTAATATCTACCATGTCAAGGTAAATACTAAGTAGCAATGTTGTAGTCAAGTTGCGAGAGCGGGTGGCCAAAGACACAAAAGTTGGGTGAACCGAGGCAAAATCGAAAGCAAATCATATAAACCATATATCTTAATTTTTTTAAATTTTTAATGAATATAGGGGAATAAAATAAAAAGAGAGGGTCAAGACCAAGTATGACATTCTAGCTTCGTCATTGCTAAATAGTAACTAATTACATCTAGAGATGGCGGTGGGGCGGGAATCCCCGTTCCGCGGGGATCCGCCCGAGCAGGGAGGGGATTCCCGAAATTTTCCCCGTGGGGGCGGGGACGGGAATTTTTCCCCGTTGGCGAGACGGGGCGGGGACGGGGATCATACTCCCCCCCGGGATCCCCGCCTCCACCACAGGAACCGAATATTATATATAATATAATATTTTAAATATATATAATATATTATAAATATATACACATTAAATATAATAAAATGACAAAAATCTTTAATTTATTTTATTAATTAGTGTTTTATTAGTTATTTTATATAATTTATATATTTTAAATATTTAAAAATGGTTATTTTTAAAACAATATTATTTTTTTCCAAAAAAATAAATTGAAACGGGACGGGAATCCCAGCAAGCGGGATCCCGCGCGGGAGGGGATGGGGAATTTTTTCCCGTTTGTCTCACGGGACGGGGATTCCCGCGGTCGCGGGATGGGGATGGGGATGGCTCCCGGCCCGCCCGCCCGTTGACATCCCTAATTACATCTATATTTAAAAGGATAGCTAATCCCCCTTCCATTTAACATGATTAGGTGACTAGAGCTAGCAATTTGAGTCCCGACCGGCTAGATGACAAGGTCGGACTGCCGGATTGGGTCCTAAATTTGGAGGTCCCGGCCTTACGAACTAGTTGGCCAGACATAAATTACACTACAGTCGGATTGCGCCGAAAACGGTGATAGACAATTCCCAATGTTATGTTTGGACTTTAAATCACTAATACTAATCAAAGCAATTTCCTAATTTTTTGTCTACTGAAATATTTATATATGGGTACTATTTCCATGCTCCTTCCGCAACTGTCAACCAGGAAAACGAAGTTCATCGTGCACCTGCACCAATATCATTATTTTGAATCCCAAATCCCAATAAACATAATACTCCATTGTATGAACGCTTTTGACACTTTAATTAACGTAAATTGACTTTTGCTTTTGCGCATTATTAGCTGTCTCCGTGTCCCCGTCGGAAAAACTTCACATAAAATACCCACATCCTTCTTGACCGAATCATATGACATTGACAATCCTAATTCCCATAAAACAAAACTCCAAAAAACTCAAAACAAAAATCCAAAAATGACCGAATCAACGTGGATAATTAATCGAATTTTTAGATCAAAATAGAGACAAAAATTAAAAAACCATTTCATGAATTAATATGGCACAAACGCGGTGTCGCAGCCAATAGTGACCTTAACCCCACTTGTCTTTTGAAGGTACAACTTTTTTGCCCTATATAAATCTCACTGCCAAAACACCTTCTTCTCCATCAAACTTCAGTTCAAAGCATTACACATTCTTTCTTAAAATCAGCTAGTTAATTAATTCCCTTTTGTCTTGCAAGAATTAAATTTCAAAATGAAAAGTTTCAATTCAATTGCAACTCTTTCCCTCATGACATCTCTCTTGCTCTTGTTGCACAACATGATCATGCCATGTGATGCACAACTATCTCCCACATTCTACAACAGTACATGTCCCAATGCAGTTAGTACAATCCGGACTTCCATCCGACGAGCAATATCCCATGATCGCGGATGGCGGCGCCTCATTCGTCTCCATTTCCACGATTGCTTCGTTCAAGGCTGTGACGCGTCAATCTTACTAGACGAGACCGATACAATTCAAAGTGAGAAGACTGCATTCCCAAATGTCGATTCTGTAAGAGGCTACGACGTAATAGAGGCGGCCAAACGCGACGTGGAGCGCATATGCCCCGGTGTCGTTTCTTGTGCGGACATACTTACGCTAGCAGCACGCGATGCCTCAGTTTACGTAAGTATACTACATAGACTACCGTCTCATATAAAATAATAATGTGACAATTATTACATAACGATTATTTTTAATTCAGTCTTGGTAAATAAATTGAGTTATCTTTCAAAATCGCAAATATCATCTTGACACTTGGTTAAAAAAAAAAAAATTATTGGCACATGGTATTAGTAATTCTAAAAGATAACTATTTTTTTCAATTATGCTAAACCTTAAGAACTACTTTTTTAAGTTACCTTTATAAAGTGACAAATATTTTTTCTACATATCCGATAGAATTATTACTAAATACCTTGAAAATTTATGTTATTATACTCTCTGATGATCTAATTAATTAAAGACAATTTTTTTGCAAATAACAAAAAGGTTGGTGGCCCAACATGGACCGTGAGATTGGGAAGAAGGGACTCCACCACAGCCAACCGTGATCAAGCAAACACTGATCTTCCTGATCCTTTCTCTACTCTCGCTGAGCTCATCTCTTCCTTCGGCAATAAGGGACTTAGTGAAACAGACATGGTTGCCCTATCTGGTAATTAACACAAATATACCTATATAACCTATAAACTTAAGGGATAATTACAAAAACTACCACTGCGATTCAGTCTAATTACAAAAAAAAAAAAAAAAAAAATCAAGTTATATATCTTTTAAAATGGCAAATACCCCTTGAGGTTTGTATTTATTATACAATTAGAGTCCATTCGGATTTTTGAGCACTTCTCCATGGAAACATATATCAAAAGGGTATTTGTAATTTTGAAAGATAATTGGCTTTTTTTTCTACAATTAGATTAAACATTAAGGAAAAATAAGTAATTATATTATCTCTATATTTGAATCTTTCCCTGTATTTATTCCTGGTACCTGAATTTGAACATAAAATGGTTACTGGTGAAAATGCAGGAGCACATACATTAGGTCAAGCCCAATGTTTTTTGTTTCGTGCCAGAATAAACAGCAATGGAACTGATATTGATCCTGGATTTGCAAGCACCAAGACGCGGTGCCCACAAAGCGGAGGTGACAGAAATTTGGGGCCACTTGATTTAGTGACGCCAAATTCCTTTGACAATAATTATTTCAAGAATTTAATGCAAAGAAAGGGTCTTCTTCAATCGGATCAAGTACTTTTCAGTGGTGGGTCCACAAACAGACTCGTGTCTGATTATAGT
Organism: Rehmannia glutinosa; assembly: GCA_016081115.2. Taxonomy (NCBI): domain Eukaryota; kingdom Viridiplantae; phylum Streptophyta; class Magnoliopsida; order Lamiales; family Orobanchaceae; genus Rehmannia; species Rehmannia glutinosa. The sequence continues at coordinate 240,193 of JABTTQ020002727.1, read as the reverse complement.
AGGAATCCACGACTTTTCGCGTCCGATTTCGCGAATGCCATAATCAAGATGGGAGAAATTCCAGCAACACAACAAAATGGAATCATAAGAAGGGTTTGCAGCGCCATCAATTAGTTTCTATTTACATATGTTAACCACTTATTAACCATTCATTCATTTTGAGCCAATTAATTAGTTTTGTTGATTTCAAATTTTCTTTGTCATGATCATTAATTGTATATCGATCCGCTCACGTAATTTATCGTTTCTGTACTGTTGTTCTCTTAATTGTATGAAATAAATGTTGTATTGTTCATTATTTTCGTTGTTTTCTATTTGCTTAATTTGCATGCCATGATATTATGAAATAATGTATATAAAATTACTAGTAACCAAGAGGGAGATCAACTGATCGCGAGTCAGGATATAATTATAACCCAACGAAATCCTTTAAAAAAATATAGAGATTATAATATTATTGTATTGGTTGGCCCATTTTGTATGATCCAGCTTATTAACAATCCATGGCCCAAGTCAAGCGACTCATTATGCACCAGCCCATTGGTTTAACCCGTTTGTGAACCCGGTCGCGGTTTCGGATCAAGGGGATCCTAAGCTTGGTCCGCGGATCCTTTGCTTCTTATCCTGTCCGTCCATTCTTGCCGTGTGATCTGGTTCGTTCATTAACCCTATTTAATCTCCCCAACCCCGAACCCTAATTCATAATTCTCTGTGATTTTCTCTCTCTTCTCTCTCGATTCTTCTCTGAGTTTCTCCGAGCTCTCTCTCTCTAGAAATCTCACCACCTTGTTGGATTTCTGTGTGATTCTTGAGGTGATAGTGTTAGATCTGAGTGTAATCTAACTTGTTCACTTCCTCTGTGGACGATTTCCCTATTTCTGAGTGATATTAGGGTTTGGGTGGTTCGAGGGGTTTTCTAGGGTTTCTTCCTAGGTTTCGAGGTTCAAACACTTTGGGTTCTTGAGGGCTTTTGTTGGCTTGGGCCGATTGGGTTCCGTTTCTTGGTTCTTTGGTTGAATCTCTGGTGACAGCTTTGTGGTTTGGGAAAAACTGGTCCTGAGCCGAATAATTTTCAATATTCGGATCTTGGGGTTTTATCCCGTTATATTTTTTGTGTTATACTCTGTTTACTTTCAGTTCATCTATTGTACTTTACTTTCTGAAAAGAGTCTAGAGTATTACTTGTATTAATAGGTTTTTATTGAGTCTGTAACATTTGCTATTTGGTACTCCGTGTATCAATCTATTTAGAGGCAGATAGATACCCAACAGTGGTATCAGAGCACCTATCTGCCTCGTGGTGGGTTGGTGCTTCTGGTTCTTGAGCTTCTTGGTGATTTGTTGGCTCCCTGGTGTACTTGGTTGTGGTGAGAACCCAGGACAGGCTCCTGGTTGTAAGATTCTATTTACCCTCTTTCTCTCATTTACTATCGATTAGTACTTAGTTTAGGGAAACCCCGAGCATTAGCCTCTTGACCTGTGCCTTGAGTGCGGTGGAATCCTGAGGTGCGAAGGGAATCCACCTAACTTTACTTTACTGTTGATATTGGTTCTCTTGGACTCTGTGTGGTCCCATGTGTGCTTTTCTTGCTTACATTGATCGATCTTTGGACTCTGTGTGGTCCATTATTTACCTCTTATTTTCTTGTCATTGGACTCTGTGTGGTCCACTTATCCTATACCTGCTTCCTGTGATATTTGATAGCATTTGTGATACCTTGTTTGTGCTATATTCTTGTGATATCCTCTGTGGCTTTATCCGTGAATATGGTTTGTGCATCTGGTTATCATATGGAACCCTTTAATGGGAAAAGTGATTTTTCTATTTGGCAACAAAAAATGAAGGGGATTTTAATTCAAATGCGAAATGTTTTAAAGCTATTGATCAAAAGTACTCGATAAAGATATCTTTGAAATAAAATCAACTTGATGAAGTTGCTAAACCAAAAGGTTTAACCTATAAAGTTGTTTTTATATTTTATTATTATTTTTTTCAAATGAAATAAAATAAAGATTTGATAAAAATATTACAACTCCCAACACTTTTAAAATTATGCTAAAGTTGCTAAAATAAAATTGGTAAGTTAACTAAAGGTGATAGTTATACCATGAGATAAAGAATTGATAACAAAATAAAAATTAAAACTCTCAAAGACTTTTAGAATTATACTAAAGTTACTAAAATAAAATTGATAAACTAACTCGAAAGTACTAGTTATACCATTAAAATAAATAAGGACATGATAAATGTCTATCGACTCCTAGGTTTATAACTATTGTTAAAATTGTTGTCTTTAAGGGAAAAAAATGACCCTAATTACAACGGTATAACCACCATTGAAAAATGATGAATAAATGTTGTATTTTGAAAAATATTAGGCATTAATCGACAACGGATTACAAAAACATTGTCGAAGACCCAAGAAACGCGTTGTAAAAAAATAAAAGACCGCTAATCAACAACGCTTCAAGAAAGTATTGTCTTAGGCTTGAGTGAATTGTTGTCGTTAACGAAAATCCGCTCAACCACAACGGTTTAGCGAACATCCGTTGTGAATGCTTGTAAGGACAACGATTTAGCTAAAATACGTTGTCTTTGGGGTGTTGTTGTTGAGCATTTTTTTTGTAGTGACATTTCGTAAGATTTGCTAATATTGGTGTTCCCCGAAAACTACTACAACACCACCGCTAATATTACGAAAATGCCACCGGATCATGGTGTCGATCCTTCTAACGGCGCCGCACTAGAGCGGTTTGACAGAGTTTTTGTCTTAATTATAAAGTAAAAATTGTACAAAATAGCCATTTCCAAATTGTAAAGATTAAAAATAGCCAACTTTTTCAAACACATCTTTTTTAACCATTTTGGGGTGTGAAATGACATTCATACCTTTTAAGCATATTACATTAGGTCATATACCTCTCTTTCTCCTTTTCACTTTCTCTCTCTCAGTTTTGGTTCTAAGACATAAAATATTCCGACGAATTTCCAGTGACCCGTGTTTTTCGATCGTAATCTCGAAACAATGTAAGCATTTTGTTTTCTAGCTCATCCTTTATTCATTTTACTGTTGTATTTAGTTTGAGGCTGGGTATGCAATAGACTTGAAAACCATAGACATGAAAAAAAATCCAGTTCGAAATAAGCTCAAACAACAGCCTGCAAATGTAACTCGACATTTCTATAATTTTTTTCTTATCTAACTCGACTTCGAGTGACCCATCGAGTCAGGGTCACTCGAAGTCGAGTTTTTTTTTTCTCGAAATCGAGTCAGTTAGAAACTCGAATTCGAGTTGTACCACAAAAAATTTCAGAAATATTTTAGTACCACAAAAATGTTGGTAATGCTAGACTCGAAAAGTTCAAACTTGCCCTTTTCAGAAATATTTAGTACCACAAAAATATTTAGTAGAACATTCGAGTATTTCAGATATATTTAGTTACCACAAAAAATTTTAAAAGCCCTTTTCGAGTTGTACCACAAAAAAAATTCAGTTCAAACTTGCCCTGTAACTCGAAATCGAGACCCATCATCTTCTTCGCTCATCCCCTTTCCGCCATTAACAACATCTCAAGCTTCACAAATACCAACTATCCCATCTAAACCATAGAATTTCTACAAAACCTACAACAAATCCTAACCTAAAACAAGTATAGACAATCTAAATCAACAAAAATCCATGAAATTACACAAAGGTAGAAAATGGGTTAAGTCTCCATCTTCTTTTGCCGTCAATGTCGCCGGTTTCGAAAGTTTTGGGGGTCGATCACTGTGGCTTTTTCGAGTTTTTGGTGTGGTTGGTAATGTTAGACTTGAAAATGGGCTTTTGACCTACTAAATGGCAAGTTTGAAATTTCACACCCCAAAATGGCTAAAAAGATGTGTTTGAAAAAGATGGCTAAAAAATATTTCAATTGGCCTAAAAGGGTAAAAAAAAAAAACCATTTGTATTATAAATCTATAATTTATTTTTGAAGTACGCTTCAAAATTAATATAGTAATTCCTAATTTTTATACACGTAACAATCATATATACAATATAATAGGAGATGAGAAGTAATATTAGGGACAATGGGCCAAAATGCTAAGCTTAGGGAAATTTTTAATTTGGTCTTGTTTGACCAATTGGATGATTGAAATGGTGGGATTAATTTAAGATGTAGGTTTGAATTAATGGTGTATAAATACACAAGAGGAATACACAAGGTGTACATGTACAAGAGTTGAGAGATATTTCTACACCAAAAAATACACCAATGCCGTCCCCCTAAGGGTATTTTGGTAATTCCATATATTTTTTCTTTCCAAAATTGATGATAATAGATGAATAAATATCAATCTCCAAAATAATTAGTGATGTCCTTGATCACTTATAAGTCTCATGATCACTTAATCTAAATCGAATTCTTAATTCTATAAATTATAATCCCTAAAATAAATAGTCTCTTAAAATTCTAAGGTGACTAATAATACACCAATAATAATAATGATGATCAACCAAGTGATCATAAATGCGAATTAAAATTAATAAATGATTATGATCACAAATAGAAATTAAAAGAATTAAATGCAAAATATATTTATCATTAATATTTACCCGGCCAAAGTGACGCGTAGAATTTTTCAAATAGTACAAAGACGATACATGATACAAGTACATGTTCGAATAAAAATCGAGGGCTTCACATTCTCCCCTCCTTAAAAGAATTTGGTCCCCAAATTCTCTTGATAGTTACTCGGGTATTGATTCCTCATGTCTTCTTCCTTCTCCCATGTTGCGTCTTCGTCTCGGTTGTGGTTCCGCCATACAACTTTAACCATTGGAATCTCTCTCGCTACGAACCGACGTATCTCGGCCGGTCAATGATTCGATTGGTTCCTGTAAGATAAATTCTCCATTAGAGGAGAGCATCACGAGTGATAATATGCTCGGGATCCGGTTGGTACTTTTTTCAATCTCGATACATGGAATACATCGTGCATTCCCGCATCGCGTCTTGTCTTAGGTAACTCGAGTCGGTAGGCCAACTTCCCGATCCTCTCGCAAAATCTTGTAAGGTCCAATATATCTCGGACTTAGTTTGCCTCCCTTCTTTGGATTGATCAATCCTTTCCGTGGCAAGAGTCCGAAAATACTTCATCTCCTGGCTTCAAATTCCAAGTCCTTTCTCCTCTTGTCCGCGTAACTCTTTTGGCGGCTCGAGCATGCGGATTCGTTCCTTGATCAACTTGACCTTCTCCATGGCCTCCCGAACTAAGTCGACCTTTGGAATCGATGGTGACTTTCGTTTCTCTTTTGGAGTCCATTGGTCATCAATCTCCCAAAGTGTAGTGGGAATCTACACTTTTGTCCATACAAGGCTTCGTAGGGTGCCATCCCAATCGTGGCCTCGATAATCTGTTATTATAGGCGAACTCGGCCAATGGTAAGTGCGAATCCCAACTTCCTTGAAATCCAATGTGCGGGCTCGCAACATGTCTTCCAGTGGTCCAATTGTTCGCTCCGACCGCCATCGGTTTGCGGATGTCTTTGCTGTCTTTGAAAACTTAGCGAGGTACCCAATTCCTCATGTAAGCATTTCCCGAAATCGGAGACAAACCTCGGGTCTCTGTCGACCAATGTCGATTGGCACTCCATGCAATCGGATGATCTCTGGATGTAAATTTGCGCAAGTTTACGCAAAGTCGGTTTTCTTCATGGGTAGGAAGTGTGCGATTTTGTGAGTCGGTCTCGACTACCCATATAGCATCATCGCCTCGCCTGGTCCTTGGTAGATCCGTCACGAAGTCCATTGTTATGTGTTCCCATTTCCACTGAATTCTCAACGGTTGTAACAAACCGATGGTCGTTGGTGTTCGACTTTTACTTGTTGACAAGTCGGCATCTCGCAACGAACTCGCTACCTGGTTCTTCATGTTTGCCCACCAAGAATGTTGTTTCAAGTCCTTATACATCTTGTTTCCTCCGGGATGTATAGTGTATTTCGAACGGTGTGCTTCTAGAATTCTACTCCTAATCTGCCAATCGGTACACAAATTCGATTCAAATGATGATCCCATCTTCATGTATCGAGAATTCTAATCCTTCTCCTTTAAGTATCTTCTCTTTCGATCTTTGAAGTTGCACATATGTCTCTTGTCTTTGCTTTGATCTCGTTGATGAGGTCGGGTTTAACCGAAATATTAGCACACAAAATTTGAGTATTGGTTCTTGTCGGATTCCAAGTGCTCAACTCTTCTAATGATTTCCCTCTCGAATCATTAGTCTAGCTAAACTCGCCTTTACTCTGCTCAAGGCGTCGCCTACTACTTAGCTTTCCGGGATGGTATTGAATATCAAAGTGATAATCTTCTATTAACTCCATCCATCTCCGTTGCCTCAAATTGAGTTCCTTCGAGAGAATAGATACTTTAGGCTCTTATGATCCGTAAAACCGTGAATGTTGCTCCGTAGAGATAGTATCTCCATTTCTTTAACGCGAACACTATTCTTTGCCAATTCCAAGTCATGCGTTGGGTAATTGGCTTCATACGGTTTGAGTTTCCGTGATGCGTAAGCAATGACCTTTCCTTCTTGCATGAGTCGCTCCTAGTCCTTCCTTTGATGCGTCACCGTAGACGACAAAGTTTTCTCTTCCCTTTGGAAGGGCTAAGACTGAGCCGTAGTAAGTCGTTCTTCACTCTTGAAACTAGCCTCACACTTGTCATTCCACTCAAACTTGACTTGCTTCGGGTTAGTCGAGTGAGTGGTCCTATCTATCTTGGAGAAATCCTGGATAAATCTTCGATAATATCCAGCTAGTCCTAAGAAACTTCTCGATCTCTGCGGGACTCGGGTTGTTTCCATTCAACCACCTGCCCCAGACCTTCAAGGATCTACGGCGATCCCGGTGCGGATACTATGTGTCCCAAGAATGCGACTTCACTAAGCCAAAATTCGCACTTGAATTTGGCATACGACATGTGCTCGTCGTGTCTCTAAAACAATTTTCGGATGACGCTCACGCTCCTCTTTAGACTTAGAGTATACGAGTATGTCATCAATGAATATCACTACGAATTGATCCAAATAAGGTTGAAAGACTCGATGCATTAGATCCATAAACGCCGGTGTATTTGTCGACAAAGGCATCACTACAAACTCGTAGTGTCCATATCCGTCCGAAATGCTTTTTTGGAAACGCCCTCTTCACGGATCTTTAACTCGATAATATCCTTGTTGTAAATCAAACTTGAGTACACCATCGCTCCTTGAAGTTGATCAAACGATTCGTCTATCCTCGGGAGGGGATATTTGTTCTTGATGGTCACGCTTTTGTTAAGTCCGCGATAGTCTATACACGATCTTAATGTATCTTATCCGTGATACCTAAATCACAAGTCAAATTCCCTTACTTAAGCTTGTGCAAATCACGAGAATGAAAATACGAGAATGAATAACACAAGGGTATTATCATTGATCATTATACTTAGTGATTCCCCTACTATCATTTTCCCAAAATAATATCATTAGGTGTCTAGATCCCATAATATATCACATCCAAATCATATACTCATTAAGAGATATCCTCATATTCTTCGAGTCTCACCATATCGGGCATTATAACTTCTAAATCACGGATTTTCTAAATCACCTAACGTCCAAATAGAGGAATATCCGGATATCTTAACACTATAATAGCCCAAAAGAGTTCAAATATTCCTTCAAAATTCAACTTAGGTCAACTAGTAGTGGTACCTAATCCAAGGTCGAAGGAACCTATCCTGGTTAAACAAAACTAAAGCGGATTAGACGAATGTAAGGAAAAGATAAGGAAGAACAAGAAAGAATGACTAAGGAAAGTCGGTCAGAGTCAACTAAGTCAAATCAAGTATGACTATGTATTCTCCAAGTATAAATTCGACTTAACATAAACATCAATAATACGGTTCTATGCCATTATTGAAATCGATTTCACAACTTAATTAGTCAAGTCACTTGACTACCCAACACAAACCAGGGTCCTATCCTGGGTCATTTCGGTGTAAGTTTCCATCTTACTAGCCGAGCTCGATACCATAACCGTCACGCCCCCAAACGTGACGCGACAACGATCAATCACTTAAATGAATTAATCAACGATCTAATCCAAAGGTACCAAACTCCAAGTGAAATAGAGTCTAATGCAATGCGGCGAATTATAACAACCACGAGTACAAATTTTATCTTAAGGTCCGCAAGATCCGAATACAACCCAAAAGATTATCTTAATTAACTTACATCCAAACAGAAATAAAATGAAGGAGTCCAACAACAACAACAAAAAAATGAAAGGAAATATCGCTCCACATCGCCGATAGAGATTCAATCTGCGGTAGGTTCGATGTCTTCAAATGAACTCTTCATCTAAAGGTTAGAAAACGGGGAGGAATGAGACAAAATCTCGGTGGATGGGGTGATCGTGTGTAAGTGTGGCGATATAAATAGTTAATGCGAAAATTTAGTTGTATGAAAACGCATGAGAGATGATGCATGATTTCACACACATCCACAAGCGTCGTGATAAATATATTTAATTAATATACTTATACGATTAAGAAAACAGTTCATGGTCAAGCGGCACTATGGTCCAAGCAAATGCGGGAGGATTGCGTGCGGTTTGTAACGCCAATCCTATGCAAGACAAGTAAGCGGTTGCGTGCACGGTTTGTAGCGCCAACCTATGCAATACAAGTAGCGGTTGCGTCTGGTTTGTAGCGCCAACCTATGCAATACAAGTAGCGGTTGCGTCACGGATTTGTAGCGCCAACCAAACGGGTCCGATTAACTCCTAAATCGTGTGGATCGACAATGATTCCTTCGTTCTTCCTTGTAACTCCCCGAGCAAGATGGTCCAAGACTGTCACCTTATCGCTCCGTGGCAAAGACAAAATCCACAAAGGAGCTAGCAAGGCTCGGATTTGTCATAATCATGATTATACCTCAAGTACTACGACCCGCTTCCTTGGACAAACTCCGTCCCTCGATTGCGGGATTAGGGCGATGGGGCCTAGGAAGAGTGGAATAGCAAACAGCTGCCCCGGTTCCATCCCCGACGTATCCATTCCGACGTGAGCTCGACACACCAAGTTGACTCAGCGAAAGTAAACACAAGTTCATGTAGTCAACCGCGCAATGAGTATTATTGATTCGGGAAGCGGTTCATGAAAAGTTCTCAACAATTTGCACAAGATAGTTATGGCGTTGGTGGAGTTATTGGGATGAAGATAATTATCGGGAGGATAAGTAGTCTTCGATATCTTAAGGATTAGGAGGAACATAAGTCCCGTTATAAATTCGAAATCGCGAGACAAGGAAATCGCCCGCGATCGGGTATTAATCGGTCAAGACGATTCGATAAGTCAAGAGATTTTTAAGAAAATAAAATATTTTAATTAAATATTAAAGTCAGAGGGTCCAGGGCTGTTTTAGTAAATGAAAAATAATTTAAGTTAGGTCCTTAAAAAAAAATTAAAATTTACAATTAGCCCGTTTTGTCAAAACCAATACTTTTGGGGTTAAAAGTTAAATAAATAAATGTCCCGACCTTGAAAAATTATGAGGTCAGTTCCTAAATTCTCTAAATTGTTCAGAGATTCAGGTTTTTAAAGTTTTGAGGTCGAGTTTTTATAAAATTCTCACATTGGCCCCAAAATTGTTAAAATTGTCATTTCGGGCCCTAAGTTTAAAATAATCGGAACTCACAAACCGGAAGGGCTTCTAATGTGATTCCAATTGGAAAATGTCACTAAGGTTGGTGGAATATTGGGACAAAAGCAGTTTTAAAATGTCATAAGTATAGGTCCCTCAACTTTTGAAAATCTCATTTTTGTCCCATTTTGAAATAATTGCCTTTAAGGCTTTTAGGGTCCAATTGTTATGAAATTTGAACCTTGGGTCCAAAGTATAATTATGTTATAGGTAAATTAGCATTTCCAGGTACATGGGCTGTATAAGTCCTGGAAATTTCATTTGGGTCCTCAAGTTTAATCTTTTACAATTTGGTCCCTCAAGTTTTATAAAATTACTTTCCAAGCTCTAAACACTTGGATTTTTGGAATACACATAAAATATGTTATTTCCAGTCCCTTAAGAGTTAAAATTTCAAATTTTAAATTTAGGGTCTGGTACAGTTTCGAAATTTGCAAAATAGCCCTTAAACTTCTCAAATTTTACAATCTAGTCCTTGGGCTTTTAAGGGTTGATTTTATTTATCTAAAAACTCTTAAAACTTTATTAAAATGTCAAAACATCATTTTTGGACCTGAGTACAGTCCCAAAATCGAAATTTGCAGAGAGGTCCCTTAAGTTTTATTTTCTTGCACTTAAGTCCACCAACTTTCCATTTTTGCATTTTAAGTCCAAAAATCGAAATTTAATCAATTATGCTCGACTTGTCCAGGTTATAGGCCATACAAAACATAGATTTCAAGAGTCATCAACATACATATCCATCTCATACAAGAATTTATCAAATATGACAATAAAGTGTACATGTATGTCCTAATTTTCGGTAAATCGCATTTTGAGCAACACTTGAGAAATTTTTCAACTTGATACAAGAAAATAGCATGCAATACATAATATATATCTCAAATGCTCAATAACAAAATACTACATGCATTTTTATGAATTAAAACACCTAGAAGTTGAAAGGATTTTTCCACCCACCTTAAAGATCGGTTTGTTGGTGAAAATGGGATAAATCTCTCTCGGTGAAGGAATGACTTAGGTCAGCCCCTAAGTCAAGGAATATCAAAAAATATAGGAGTTATAAGAATGTGGTTAAAAATTAAGGGAAAAGAAGAAGATAGTGAGAAGAAAATTGGAAATACTACACTTACCTTGTGTAGTGAGTAAAATGTGACTAGTAATGGCTTCCAAGTATAAGGTTTTGGTCACCCTTAATGTCAACCACCAAGGTCAGCCCCTAAAACTCCAAAAATGAAAATGGAGTGTAAAAATTTGGAAAATAGAAAGAGAAAGAAAAGAAAGTGTACTAAAAACTCCATTTCTTACCTTATAGTCCAACTTCTTCACAATTTTTCTTCAAGATGACTAGTCTCTTAACTTCTTCAAAGGTCTTCTAGGTATACCTCAAATTCAAAAATCAAACTTAAATTAGAAGGTGAAAGAGGTGAGCTAGAAGGTATAAGAATAGATTGAAGAAGAAAATTTCTTACCTTGTGTAGTGTATATGGTTCGAATTTTTGAAGAAAATGGGAGATGAATTCTTGAAGTTTTGGTTAAGTGTTAGTGAAGAAGATGAAGAATAGGTAGAGAGATGTAGGAGGATTTTTAGAGAGAGGTAAGAGGAATTTCAAGACTTAGAAGAAATTTGGTGTTGGTGAAATGAAATGGGAAGAATAAAAATTTTGTTTTGTTTTGATTAAATGATAAGTTAGAGTAATAATTGAGGAATTGGGGAAGAAAGTAATATTTAGGTATCTTTATTAGGGACAATGGGCCAAAATGCTAAGCTTAGGGAAATTTTTAATTTGGTCTTGTTTGACCAATTGAATGATTGAAATGGTGGGATTAATTTAAGATGTAGGTTTGAATTAATGGTGTATAAATACACAAGAGGAATACACAAGGTGTACATGTACAAGAGTTGAGAGATATTTCTACACCAAAAAAATACACCAATGCCGTCCCCTAAGGGTATTTTGGTAATTCCATATATTTTTCTTTCCAAAATTGATGATAATAGATGAATAAATATCAATCTCCAAAATAATTAGTGATGTCCTTGATCACTTATAAGTCTCATGATCACTTAATCTAAATCGAATTCTTAATTCTATAAATTATAATCCCTAAAATAAATAGTCTCTTAAAATTCTAAGGTGACTAATAATACACCAATAATAATAATGATGATCAACCAAGTGATCATAAATGCGAATTAAAATTAATAAATGATTATGATCACAAATAGAAATTAAAAGAATTAAATGCAAAATATATTTATCATTAATATTTACCCGTCAAAGTGACGCGGTAGAATTGTCAAATAGTACAAAGACGATACATGATACAAGTACATGTTCGAATAAAAATCGAGGGCTTCACACCAAAACTAAGACTTATTGTGTGATACGGTGGGTCTACGTTGAATTCACAAGCAATTGTAGATTGATTTTTAAAGTTAGGGTCAAACCTCTATACACGAACTAGCTTTTGTGGTGGAGTTAGACCCTTGGCCTAGGGGTGATAAATTTGTGTAATCGTGTCGTGTTTCGTGTAGACACAATAACAACACACCACAACACAATAAGATCATTATCGTGTCACTATCAGATTAATAGGTCGTTAGCAGATTAATATTCTATTGTGTTATTTTTTATTGTGTTATACGAACACGACACAAATTTTTGTATCATTACTGTATCGACATAATAAGGGCACGAACACGATAAGACTAACCATTTTTCGTATCGTTTTCATGCTGTGCTATCGTGTCATGTGAATAATTGTCACCCTTACCTTGTCCTTGATGGCCTATCATTTTGCCAAGATTTCTAGAGATTTGGAGTCAAACCCACTAATATATTGATTAAAATTTCATGTCCGATCCATTTTCCTATTCCACTCCCTATTCCATGCATTGGATGAATGACACATGTATGAGATGATGTCACAACTGTACACTTATTCACCCAATATATGAAATATGTAGTGGAACAGGAGTTCTGATCTCCGATCCATGCATATATTCCTAACTCAAATACGGGGCCTGAACCGTTTTATAATTTTAACAGTGTCATATTTCTTCAAATTAATATCAATAAATTAAACTTAATAGAATATATTTTTTGAAAAATAAGATCAAATGAATATATAATTAAAATCCAAAAATTATTTTAAATCCATTTATAATTTTATTTATAATTCGTCCGAAAAAAATCTTGTATCTGAGTTTGGGCGTGGCCCATTCCCATAATTTTTCCATACAAGACAACATGAAAAAGAATAATAAGATAAAGATTTCGTGGTAGCTTAATTATTTGATCCTTAGCTGTGACCTGTGTGACTACAATCCTGTGACGAAATGGTAAAACTTATTTTGGATTTGGAACTTGTCTTGACATCCATGTAAAGAAAATTCAGCTGTACATTGACGCTGTTTTCCAGCTGTAATTTCTAAGGATTTGCATGATTTACGCGCAATTGGTAAACTAAATAGAACGAAGACGTCAAAACTCAAAAGAAGCCTTTGCTAATGTTATTCATGTCTTTTTCCCTCAAAATAGTATTTCCTGAACTAATATTGAACTGGCATCTCAATTTAAAAAGTCCAAAATAATAAAATGAGTAACAACTTAATCATGCGAATATGAGATAAGTTTGGACATATAGCTTTTGGATCTTCGATTGTAACTTTTTCTTTTTTTGGTTGAAAGAGTAGTGAGAATGAACTCAAAACCTCTGATATATATGGGCATCAGGGCATGAGTGTCTTAACTCTTACCTACTCGACTACTATCTAGCTAATTCACCATAATCGATTGTAATTTTATATTTCATCTCATATTGCATATTATATGTCCACGTTACATATATATTACTAATTATAATCAAATATGTATTTAAAAAAATATATTGATCACTTGACTACATGTATATGTAATATGCAATACAAAATATCAAAAAATAGCCAAAATGAGGGGTTGAATTGAAAAATTTAAAACTTCATCTCAAATCAAGTTTTATTAGATTAGATAATTAAATTGATCACGAGATTATGAATGTGCCAAAACAAAAGACACTCCATTTCTTTGTTTATTGTTTTTTTGAGAGATACATAAGTTCAAAACTTGATCAGCGCCATGACCATGGTGCTCTAGTTATTTATTTATTTTTTAATGTAAACCATGGAATTCTTTGGTAATTTTTTTTTACTCAAAATGAATATTTAGCTCAATAATTTTTAATTTGTTGATTAAGCTAAATTCTTATTTGATTTATAACATTATTGCAGTATGTTCAAAATAAATAAACAATAATATTTGTTATTGTAATTAGAAGATGGTCGACTTGACTTACCACCATTAGCTACAATGATACTTTCATCTTAGATATATTAAGAACAACTTGAGTTATAAGAATTCGGCCTCGCCACCACCCGATGTGTTTGTATACGTACCATGTCAAGGTAAGTAGGTTGCTAACTATTCAATTGCATCAACATTTAAAAAGATAGTCAATGCCATGCACTCTCCATTTTAAAAGAATCAGACTTATTTGGTATGGCCTAAGAAGCTCGATTGACCTATACATAATACATTTTATGGGCTGGAGCTGGACCCAAAATAGTGGACTCGAATAATTTTTGGCCTGGTCGGCCGACCCAATTCTACTATATGGCTTGGTAGGCCAAAGAATAGGCCGAACCATTTGCCACTTTTAGGTATGACAGACAATTTGCAATGTTATGTTTGGACTTTAAATTTAAATCACTAATACTAATCAAAGCTAGGGTGTAAATAAGTCAAGTCGAGCCGATCATTGTACGATTCGAGCTTGTTTCAATTTTAATCAAACTTCAAAAATTGTGTTAAGAGTTTAATTTGACTATTAATCGAATGAAACTCGAACAAGCTTTAGTCGAGCGAACACGAATCGAGCTCGAGTAACTCGATATCTTTACACATGTTTTATTCTGTTTTACTAATCTAGTCGAGCTCAAGTCGAGTTTTATATTTTATCAAATGGAAAAATGTGTTCAAGTTTGGTTCCTTATGTTAACAAACCGAGCTCAAACAAACTTGTAACGATCGATATGAGATCGAAGTATCGAATAGCTTGGTTAGTTCTTCGACTCTAACCAAAGAAGTAAAACTATTTTTCCTAATTTTTTCAACTACTGAAATTTCATATGATCACTATTTCCATGTTCCTTCCTCAACCAGGAAAACGAAGTTCATCGTGCACCTGCACCAATATCATTATTTTGAATCCCAAATCCCAATAAGCATAATACTCCATGTATGAACGCTTTTGACACTTTAATTAACGTAAATTGACTTTTGCTTTTACGCATTATTAGCTGTTTCCGTGTCTCTGTCCGAAAAAGCTTCACATAAAATACCCACATCCTTCTTGACCGAATCATATGACATTGACAATCCAAAAAACTCAAACCAAAAAATCCAAAAATAGACCGAATCAACGTGGGTAAAAAAATCGAATTTTTAGATCAAAATAGTGACAAAAAATAAAAAAAAAAGCTCTATTTCATGAGTATGGCACAAATTAACGCGGTATCGCAGCCAATAGTGACCTTAAACCCCACTTGTCTTTTGAAGGTACAACTTTTTTTAGCCCTATATAAATCACTACCAAAACACCTTCTTCTCCATCAAACTTCAATTCAAAGCATTACTCATTCTTTCTTAAAATCAGCTAGTTAATTAATTCCTTTTTGTCTTGCAAGAATTAAATTTCAAAATGAAAAGCTTAAAATCAATTGCAACTCTTTTCTCCATTACATCTCTCTTGCTCTTGTTGCACAACATGATCATGCCATGTGATGCACAACTATCTCCCACATTCTACGACCGTACATGTCCCAATGCAGCTAGCACAATCCGGACTTCCATCCGACGAGCAATATCGCGTGATCGTCGGATGGCGGCGTCCCTCATTCGTCTCCATTTCCACGATTGCTTCGTTCAAGGCTGCGATGCATCAATCTTACTAGACGAGACCAATTCGATCCAAAGTGAGAAGACTGCATTCCCAAATGTCAATTCGGTTAGAGGCTACGACGTAATAGAGGCCGCCAAGCGCGACGTGGAGCGCGTATGCCCCGGTGTCGTTTCTTGTGCAGACATACTTACATTAGCAGCACGTGATGCTTCAGTTTACGTAAGTGTATACTAAAATCTCGTATAATATAATAATGTGACACCACTAAAATATAACTATTATTTTTAACAAATGTTATCTTGACATAAAAATACAGTTATCTTTCAAAATTTCAATATTGACATATGTTTCTATTTTACAAATTTCACATATTTGGGATGGTATTTATAATTTTAAAAGAGAACCGATTTTTTTTTTTTGTAAATAACATACAGGTTGGTGGGCCAACATGGACCGTGAGACTCGGAAGAATGGACTCAACCACGGCGAGCCGTTCCCAAGCAAACACTGATCTTCCTAGTCCTTTTGTCGGCCTCGACGTCCTAATTTCCGCTTTCGCCAATAAAGGACTTAGTGAAACAGACATGGTTGCCCTATCTGGTAATAGAAATATAACTACATAACCTATAAACTCAAGGAATAATTAAAAAATTACCACGAGGTAATTTTGAAAAATAACTGTTTTTTTTTGTTTTTATAGTTAGGCTAAACCTCAAGTGTAATATTTGTAATTAATATCCCTAAACTTAACTATTTCCCTGCGAATTTGAACTTACAATGGTTAATGGTGAAAATGCAGGAGCGCATACATTAGGCCAAGCCCAATGCTTTCTTTTCCGTACCAGAATAAACAGCAACGGAACTGATATTGATCGTGGCTTTGCAAGCACCAAGACGCAGGTGCCCACAAAACGGCGATGGGAATTTGGCGCCACTTGATTTAGTGACGCCAAATTCCTTTGACAATAATTATTTCAAGAATTTGATGCAAAGAAAGGGCCTTCTTCAATCGGATCAAGTACTTTTCAGTGGTGGTTCCACAAACAGACTCGTGTCCGATTATAGTAGGAATCCACGGCTTTTCGCGTCCGATTTCGCGAATGCCATGGTCAAGATGGGAGAAATTCCAGCAGCAGAGCAAAATGGAATCATAAGAAGGGTTTGCAGCGCCATCAATTAATTAGTCAATTTTTTTAAATTTGCATTTGTTAACCACTTAATTAACCATTCATTTTGAGCCAATTAGTTTAAATTTGTTGATTTCAAATTTTCTTTGTCATGATCTTTAATTGTATATCGGTCCACTCAGGGTATTTATCGTTTATGTACTGTTTTGTTATTCCTTGATAGTATGAAATAAAATGATGTATTGTTCATTTTCAATATCGAGTTCTATTTGAAATTTGCATGCCAATATGCCGTTAGTATGAACTAATGTATATGTAGTTACTAGTGACGAAGAGGGGGAAAATTGCAAAATAAATCCCGTAACTTTAAGCCGGTCGCAAAATGGTCCTGTAACTTTTAAGATTCGCAAATTAGTCCCCGTAAGTTTAAAGGGTTTTTGTAAATTGGTCCTATATGTTTAAACCTAAGCGATTCAAATCCTATAAGTTTTTGAGTTATTGCAAAATTGGTCCAAAGGAGTAAAGGGAATAATTTCATATTTTCATAAACACCAAATATACCCTTATTTCATACATATATCTAATTTTACTAAAGGTTTTTCCTAAAATGGTATCGAGCCAAGGTTTATTAAGAATTTTTGGTTATATTTATTATATTTATGTAATTAACAATTGGTGAGGAGAATTATTTCCAAGAATATGGATCCTGACAATTGTCCGAGATGTACCCTTACAGACATATCGTCAAATATTGACGATGTATGCACAAGAACACCTTGACCGTGTTTCATATCGGGAATACCAACATGAAGAAAAAGAACAGGTAGGATCCGACGGGGAATCCTTAAGGCAATGCAAAATGCGAGCATAATATTATAGCGATTCACGGATGCTTAACCAGGCCTTATATGTTCACTTGATGAACCTTCAAGAAACGGATCATGAAAATTCCCATCGAACAATGATTCCCGATGGAGTACCTGAGTGTAACGAGATACTTCCCGACAAATCTAAGATCTCCGAAGATCTTAGAAGTCCGAAGACGGCAGTGCACTTATGGCAACCGCCATATTCATCTATCAAGATAAGTTCATCGATCCAACTGGATGGAGACGATGGTAAAATATCGAAGAAACTCTTGACATCCTTCATGATATTCAAACGAGTCAAGAACCTGGAGGACGACCGAGAGTTCTTCCGGAGGAAAGAAGCGTATAGATTTTGGGATAGTACCCTATTTACATCAAAAATAAACCAACCAAAGTACTACGAAAAATGACGATGATGGAGAAGCTCATTGCTCTAATCAAAGGAAAATCCATCGAAAATTAAAAAGATGGATATGGAAAAGATGAATCTTAAAGATCTACATGACCTTGCAGAATCCTTTGCAGGGATTATGAATTGTAGATTTAAAGATGAACACAAGAGATGGAACATTGGTCACCTATGATCCAACAGAAGACCGATTCCACCACCACCACCATTAATCCTAACGTCGAAGAAAGTATGGGTTCGAACCATGGAGCTCGGGACGAGAGGATGCCACATCTTTGGGGATTTCACGACCGGGAGTGATCCACTTTCGGGGTCGAGGTCGAAACCCTCTTGCGGGGACTCGACAACCTACCGGAAGGCCGAATGTTTATCGACGCCTTATGGAAGATCGCACCTCGACCTAATACATCCATATGGGTTGATGTTAAATCTGGACATCCCAGATTTTAAAAATAGAGAAGTTCTCATTGATGAATGGGCTTGACTATGAGAATTTCAAAGAGAACCCTCGATCTTACAAATGATTCATTCATTTTACTCCTTGAAATGAGTCTTGAAGGATCGGTGAAGATTGCCTGATATGACCGATGCTAGTACAAAAGGTTTGGTCATATCGGAGAATCACTTAAAGGAATTGTCTATGGTATGGCAAAGCTATTCAAAATCCAGTTCATCGGCACAAAGTTATTTCAAGGATTAGATGATGAAAAAGAAAGAGATATAAACAAGCCTTCTATAGCCTTGAGTTAAATGATATTTGTCATATTGATGAATTTATCAAGTTATTCACCGAATACCGGTGGAAATCCAAGATTGAAGAAAAGGAAGCTGCACAGCTATTCTTTGCCAAGATTCCGAGTCCCTGGAGAGAAATGCTTATCAGGGAATACAAGGATGGAGCGGAAGTAGAAACTGTGGCCAGAAAAATGTCTTTCCTAAAGGCCAAGTTATCTGAATGGTGCTACCAAGCAGCTCTGTACAGGAATTACAAGAGATTAAGAGGAATTAACAAAGCAGTTCCTCTATGTTGTGTAGATAATGACATCCCAACAATTGTGGGAAGTCAACCAAGGAGGCATAAGAAGAAGAAGAGAGAAGCCATCCATGCCGCCGATGAAGCAACAACAAAAGAAGTAAGTCTTCATGGAGACCTAGAAGGTTTTGGTTAAAACAAAAAGCCCGGTTACAAAATGGGGCAAAGACCAAAGACTAAGTAGGAGTAGAGCCTCTTCATCGGGGGTCTAATCAAGCAAGTACAATGCAGAACACCAGGAAGGAGAACTTTCGGACATGCTCATACCAGAGCAAATGAAAGTTTCAAAGACTGTAATTGCTGGACATGTGGAGCAAGGGGGCATATCTCAACAGATTGCCCGGAATCAAAGACGAAGAGTCGAGGGGTTCGAGGCTACTCCGAGAAATCGATGAAGCATCTACTATCAAGATTTAATACATGTGTATCAATTTGAGGATATAGCCTCGGAAAGCATCTATGAAGAAGAGATATATTCTAATGATGAAAGTGAATTCGATTCAAAATCGTGTGAAGAAGAAATTCTTCAATGACGGTTAGAGAGGATATGTTAGGATTCCTCTCTCATACTACTATTTTCTCATAAGACTCTTATGAGAATTATGAAGGAAGATCCAAAGCTCCGGATATACGATGGTTTTACCATCGGAGCTATGGAGAAGGAGTTGGATAAGATTGGGTTTAGAATGTAAAACACCAAATCATTCACAGGGTAACAACCGGAGAATTTGCTATTCCAATGGAATTTAATGAACTTGATCGAGATGCGGTTGGTCCCTATTAAAGAAATCCAGGAGATCAAAAGCGGGTTAAAAGAGAAGTTGCAAATACACTCTCATGGATTTACATCGAGCCATAAGAGTCATTATTAAAGCAACATTCAAGGAAGGAATAAATTCGCCACTCAATCTTGCTATTTTTGACAAGCGAATCTCACATCTCAAGGATTCATGCCTTGGAGTCATTCTGAGAAATTTGTATGCGGGAAAATTAGCCTTCAATGTCTATCCAAGAATTGCATACAATCTGGGAGATCGAGATTTTAATAGAGTCCTAATCCTTCATCAAAATTTCAAAAGAGTCGATTTGATGAAAGAAGGAAATAGCCTTACTCGATCACATACAAGATTTCCTATGCTCTCTCGAATACCCATCATTCCGAAGTATTCTTGAGAAAGGAATTTATTGAAGTCCCAAGAATCTTTGAGGACTTTGCCAGTGGTTCTACCGTAAATCATTGAGTCTCCAACTATAAAGGAGATTGATATGATAATTCAAGATCAACCAGTCTTCAACAAAAGTCGAAGTCTCGAGTTGAGCCCGTAAGAATGTCTTTCCAAAGAGACGAGAATGGTGAGTAGCGATGTTGGGAAGAAAAGAGGCCAAGTACGATTCAAACGCATCCCGGATGTTTTCAAAACAAACAGGAGAGTTGAAATGTCCGAGAAAGATGGCGAGAAGTTGAAGTAATATTCGACATCACTCAAAAGGATAATGTTTTTCCTTGTGATGTTCTATATTATCTCCAACAACCAATAGTTGGAAGGTATCAAGGCAGCTGAAGATAGGTGAAATTGAGCCTATCACAGAGTAATCGGAAAAATCCCGAGAATAATTAATACCGGGAATTGAATTTCTCGAGGATCATAAACCTTGGGAAAGATTACAAGAAGGGATGGAGTTCACAGTGGGCGATAAAATATACGAGAATCGAGATGACCACTAGTCCATTCTCCATATACATTTCTATCGGAATGTTATACGCCGAATACAAGGCCGAATATTTCCGCCTATATTGATTCAGTGCGGAATATGTCTTTGCAAAGCCGGATGTTTTTCCTAAAGAAATCGGAGAAGATTTATCACCTATTGCGGAAGAGATTTCTCTAAAAGGATTCTTATCCTTAATAGGGGAATTAAACAAGCGAGAAATCATGATCGGAGGCACGAGCGGTACCCCGGTACAAAGTGAAGACGCCACCAATCTATTTCCATGATACAGTGCATATATTTTGCTAGGAAACAATTTCCTACAAACATTCAAGCGATTCACACAGGAGAATGAGACACGAAGACTTATTTTCACAACAATATGTGATCATAAGATCATTGTCCGTAGATCGCGGAAGCATTTTCGAAAAATGCCTATTAGTTTTCGCAACAAGCGTGGTGATGAAGCCAAACTCCGAAATCCAAAAATGGCGGATCGAAGGAAATTTGGTGAAGCATTATTATCCTATAGACAATTCGGATCGAATTACAAGGATAAGAAAATATGGGATAATAACTTGTATTCATTCGAGAATACAAGAAGAAGAACGAACAGTACCTCCGCAGGCTATTGCGCAGAATTGATGATGAGCCTAATGGAGAAGTCGCAGAGTGATGTTACAAAGAGAAGAACAAATATCACTCGAGGATATCAAGAAAAAGATCCAAAAGAATTATAATGAAAATCCTTTGGCGTGGTGGGATAAGAACGAGTCAAAGCATCCTTGAAGGTTAAACCAGGAAAGGAGTACGAGTTCGTGAGATTCAAACCAATCCTTATGAATCGGGAAGATCTTGAGGATATGCAAAAGATACTTAAGGAACATCTTGACCTTAAGTTAATTTCACTAGGAGTTTTTCCATACAAAGCATCCGAGGATTCTTAGTGAGAAACCATGGAGAAATCAAAAGAGAAAAGCCAAGACTTGTTATTAATTACAAGGGGATTAATAACATTTTGGAGTTCGACGGATACTATATCCCAAGTAGAGAACATCCGTTAACTCGCATCAAAGGTGCCAAGATATTCTCAAAGTTCGATTGCAAGTCCGGATTCTACCATTAAGATGGAGGAAGAAAGTAAGAAGTTTACGACTTTCTCACCCACAAGGACACTATATTTGGAATGAGATGCCTATGGGATTGGCTAACCCACCCCAAATATATCAAAGAAAGATGGATAATCTCTTCAAAGATTATTTCGCTTTCATGTTCGTATATATTGATGACATTCTTATCGCATCAAAGAACATGAAGGGCATCTCAAACATTTGGAGATATTTTTAGGATGTTTGTCACAAAAAAATTAGTGTTTTTCGGAGAAGAAGGCGGTGATCGCAACAAGATGATTGAATTCCTCGAAATTGAAATCGATGAATATGGAATTATTCTACGAATCATATTGTGGAAAAAATACGGGATTTCCGGATACACTGAAAGACAAGAAGCGACTTTCCGAGTTTTCTTGGAATTGTTAATTTTCTTTGGGATGTTCATTAACAATCGGCATATTACGGGAAGGTGTTTAGCCCATTGCTTAAAAAAGATACAAGATTCAAATGGGAAGATGAACATCAAGAAGGAATTAAGCAATTTAAAGAAGTTTGTAAAAAGCTTCCAAAGCTTGCGATTCCCAAGACGAGGATGAACTCGGTTCTTTACACGATCCCGTGATGATTGGTGGGCGGCGATTCTTACTAAGATCACACCAAACGAGGAAGTGCCATGCAGATATTGCGGCGATTTATTCACACCCGTGAAGTAAAAGATGACATATCAACGAGAAAGAATTGTTTGCGATCAAAAAGGCTTTTAAAAAATAGCTTTTATTTTTACTAAAAAGTTTACTTTAAAAATTGATAATTCAAGTGTCAAGGCTTTTCTGAAAAATAAAATTGAATCAAAACCGAAAAATGCTCGATTACTTAGATGGCAAGTCAATGTCAATATTATGATTATGATATTGTTATTATAAAATCTCATGAAAATTTCTTGCAGATTTTTTGACACGAGATGGAAGGACGATTCGACGTGAGGTCCTTAAACGAGTAAGACATCTCGGGAAAACCCGGAGAGTCTAGAACGAGATTTTGGGACTTTATGTCTCAATGCGTGTTGTTGGACGACTTCAACAGTGACCGTGAAATCCGTTTCTAGTCAAATACGAGCATGCCAGTTCGCTCAAGGACAATTGTTCTTAGCGCCGCAAGGCCTCTCTCCAGCCGCATCTCATACGATGCAAAAAGGGGCGAATAGAGAATGGGGCTCTAACCCGGAGGTTATGGATTCAAGTACCATAATCACAAGTGTTGCGGGTGATGCATCCCCGAGGTGTGTACAAATCGTAATGAATGTTGAAGCTCCTGTCACAACCCGAGTCTTCAAGTCAACCCAAAGACTGGGGTAAAGAGGATAGTTGGATCTTAGGCCACGAGATGTGCAAATCTAAGGTCCAAACGACGAGATTAAGATTTCTCAAATGCGGTATATCAAAGACAATGGGAGAAATTGGTTACAAAAAGAGTATCAACCCGTAAAAACAATAGTTGATATCTCAGCAAGTATCCCGAGTTTGGATGAAACCAGGAAGTCATCCAAACGAAGTTCAAGAATGGTATACTTTTGGAGCTTTAGCTTCAATTTATCTTTGTATCACCGGATTCCCGTAAATTTCAAAACTACCGAAATGGATTGGGAGGCGGTTTACAGACTTGGGCCAATAATCCTCATTTGGCCAGGGGGAGATATTTTGGAACCAGTATTTTATAAGTGCAAAGCTCCCGAACCAAATGAAGAAAGACTTTAATGAAGCTTTTCACTTCATCAAGCTAAGAAGACCGTATGGAAATGCCTTAAAATATATCAAGGCAACTTCACCGAAAAGAAAGACCGAGTGTTAGTAGGAGCAATTTCCGAAGACGAAGCTTCTACACGACGAGCATGGGTCTTTGGGTTTGTCTAATCGAAATGGACAAAGTCAAATATCCATTTAAGTTTTTCCTGAATTCATCAAATGGATCTTTCCTATCAATTCAATGACTGGATCAAAGAACAGGATTCACAGAGAGGAGCTTTTCGAGACAAAGAGAAGAATTCTCTGGGAGAACAAGATTCCGTCAAGCAAAGAAACTTACCTCGAAATTCTCAGAACATGGCGCATGTTGGCCGTTGGATCGACCAGATCCGCAAGCATGCCCGAACAGAGAAGGAACCCGAGTTTGGGAAAGGATTCCACCCAAACCTCGACCGACAAAATCATACAAATTGAAAAGACAAGGGCCCGACTCACAAGACGCGTTATCTCGGGGACCACGCAAAACCAAATTTTTAAAAGATTCCCGACAAACCTCATGGGCCGAGTCACGCGGAAAAAAAAAAAATAGCTGGCGAGGCAATAATGAGGGATATGACGTAGCGGTGACGTCATAAATATCGCAAGATTTGAAGTCCGCCTTTGAAGTCCTGGACTTACCTCTATAAATTACAGGATTTGAAGGAAGTTGAGGACATCGAACATTTCCCTTAGTTTTCTTACAATAAAATCTGAGTGATAAATTTGTAATAGTTTGAGTGGTTTTAATTTTAAGTTTTATGTGTTTACGAGTGTACGCCTCATCTATGAGAGGCTAAACCTTATTCTCCTCCCAAAAGGAGATTACTAATGTAATAAATATTTCTATAAGTTCTTAATAAAAAGGGCTTTTTGCTTCAACATGTCTTCATAATGTTCCATTAATTCATCCCGTTTAAGAATTACTTATACGCCGGAGTAGAAAACGAACCAAGGTTGTCTTGAAGGTTGATGAAGGAGTCGGATAACTTGTAGATCATCTTCCCGAAGGTGAGGTTGAACAAAGTGAGGAGCCGTTTGTCAAACGATATAGGGCGATAATTTTCCGATCGGGTGGTGTGTTGCGAGCCATCTAACCCGTCTTTTTTCGGTCAAAGAAGGTATGAATTTTAAGGGATTTATTAATTTTACGGAGGCATGTTGGCCTGATATGGTCGTGATGGACTATATTCGTTTTATCAAAACCTTAGTCAAAATCTAATTCATTTAGAATTCTCAAGTATTTACTGAAGATGTCCTATTAAGTTTATAGGCTAGAAACCGACATGATCCACTTAAAACCTCCGAATAGAGACCGGATCTAAGTAGGTGTAACAATGCCACAGACGAAATAGGTATCGAAAAATGTAAATTTTCATGATCTATGAAATTAGAATTTATTGAAAATAGCTATGGTATGAAAGGATTGAAATTGCTAATTCTCAAAAGTTATAGGACTTTAATTGCTACCTTGAGAAAGATAAGGGACCAAAATGCTATTTATCCATCGGGCAAAATGGTCTAGACCAAATTGCAACTCTAGAAAGTTAAGGGACTAAAAGGCAATTGGCCTATAGATATGGGACTAAAATTGCAATTTACTCCGAAGAGGGAGATTGATGCCAACTATAAGTCGGATTTATAACTCGAGACCAACCTTGTGCTCCAAAGGTTATAGTGGCTATTGTTGTCAAGGTGATTGACCGAGTTCGAAAAAGTCAAGATTTATAACAAACTAATTCTATTAATTAAAAAATAATATGGAGATGATAATATATTGTGTGATAGTGTACGTTTTTTAAGAAGTGGAAATCTAATATAAAAAAAGAAGGATTGCTAATCACAAGCCGATTAGCTAGTAGTTGGAATTGAGGCCTCATTAATATCTATTAAGGTTAAAAGAATTTAAAAAAACACTACAAGAAATAATGTCGTCATTAAATTTTATACACTACAAAAAAATTCAAGTCTACCGACGAAATGAGTTTGTCACTAAATTTTACACCACGTACCTACCGAATACCTTAAGAATAAAATAAATTATTTTTGCCCATAATCACCAATAATTTTTATATTTACCAATAGAAATACTGTAGGTATTTTACCAATAATTTTAGATTTTGTTGTTATATATATATATAATGATTTTACCTACACTTTACATTTATCTTTATATACTTATTTGTAGGTAAACTGGTTTTTTTTCTCTTGTACTAATAGTTACATATATATATAATAATAAATATTATTTTTCCCAAACAATATATCGACCAATTATCGACAAATCACCAACAATTTTTAAATTTACCAGCGAAAATATTGTATGTATTTACCAACAATTTTAGATTTTGTTGGTAAATATTTACCTACAATAATTTTACCTATACTTTACAATTATCTTAATTCTTGCATACATAATTTTATGTAGGTAAATTGATTTTTCTTGTAGGAGAGTACCCCAATAATACAATCAAGGAGCAAAAATTACCAAAAACGGTTCCGACAAATAGAATAGTCATGAAGAAAGACTAAGTTACGACGATTCTAGAAAAACTGTATCCAACACAATCGAACGATAATTCATCAAGAATCTCCATGTGAGGCGTCATAATCCATGCGGAGGGGCGGAGCCGGGATATGGTATTGGGGGCAACTAGAGGGACGAACCAGAGTCGTCCACTTGGGCGGTCAGGCGCCGCCGCGACAGGCCCCCGGCAAGGGCCTCAGGCCTGCTTGGGGATTTTTATTTAAAAAAATATGTTGATATGTTAAAAACAGCCAATAATGTTTAACAAAAAAAAATTGGGTAGCCTTGTGGTGTGCACTTTACTCTTTCTCTTTGAAGAAGGATTCGATCCTGTTGGACCAAATCTCCCATTATTTTCCATTTCTCTCTATGTGGGTTTGGTGGCCGTTTGGAGAGAGTTTTGATAGGAGAAAAATAAAAGTTTTTTCTTTTCTTTTCGGAAAGGATAGAAAAAGAAAAGTTAAAATTTGATATATATATATATATAACATATATACAAGTGTCGTCGTGTTTGTATATTTATATAATGTTGGTTATTTTTCTTTATTATAATAAGTGTTGTGATTTTGTGGTAAAATCCCACTAATTTTAGTCAAATAAGTTGTTGGTGAGAATTAATTTGGGCGGGGGGCCAAGCACTTCAAAAAAAAAAAAAATTTACATATAAAAATATTTAAAAAAAAAAAAAGGGGGGGAGGGGCCAGGGCCCCCTTCCAACACACGCACCCTCTCCGCCGCATGCGAGAATGGACGTTAATTTGGACATAATGCTAACAAGATTACCCTCTCGATACATATGAGACAAGACAACAAATCTCTTAACAAAATGAACAATTATAAGTAATGAATTGAATTGTTTATTAGTCCTGTTCCCATTATTAATCGAAGTAGGGGTAAGGGTGACCAATAACCACACTTCCGGTTCGGTTCCAGCCTCCAAACCGCTGGTACCAGTAAATCGTCGCTTCCTCATGGTTCCTAAGCTTTCAAAACTGAACTTGATTCAACCCTGTTCCTCCACTTGTTATCTTTTGATAATTTTTTTATTTTTTAAAAATAGTTTATCAATTTCATCACCAAAAAAAGAAAAGAAAGAAAAAAACTTGGACTTAATATTCAATTAAGTTTTATACTTAATATTAAGTGGAAATGGTACAAAATAACCATTTACAAAATGTAAAGATAAAAAGTAGCCATCCTTTGTAGACACATCCTTTTTAGCCATTTTGGGGTGTAAAATGACATTCATACCCTTCTAAAGATATTTGTTTGATATTTGGATTATTTCTCTCTTTTTCACTTATCTCGATGTATCCTATTGCTCTTTCTTTCAAACTTTTTTAAAAATAGAACATGTATTTTTGTTTTTAAATATGCAATATGGGTGTTGAATTATAGATATCGAAAAGAGGATTAATTTGATACATTATACATGTAAAACAGATTTAAAGCGAAAAAGTTATGTGAATTCAAAGTTTTTTTTTTGAGAAAAACAAAATAACTTGTTATAATAAGTGAGAGAAGATTGAACAAGAAACTGGCTTCGATATCGAGTTATTCTGGTTTGACCGACGCCTATTATTTATTGTTGAAAACTCGATATCGAGTTAAATATAATTGGATATCCCAATAATTGGGGGTCACCGTGTCTTTTCTAGTGTTTGGTTATGTTGTGACTCAAAAAATGGGTTGTAAAACTACTAAGAACTATGCCATTTTGCACCTCAAAATGGCTAAAAAAGATGTGTTTGAAAAAGATGGCTAAAAAAAAATTCCAATTGGCCAAAAAGGCTAAAACAATCCACTCTAATATTAATAATAATATTAAACTATCTATATATGCTATTAGAGTATTGAAGAATCAACTTTCACGTAGTTTGCTTACAACATTTGGTCTAAAACGTGTCTTATGTAGTTATGAATATAAAACATCATAATAAACACTTAACATTTCTTCTAGCATATGTTTACCAAAAAACAATTGTTGGTTCTAACCTTAAAAACCGGTTCCATCACGGTTTCACCACCGACGTTAAAACCGCCTGGTTCCACGATTTTTGAGACCAAGAACCGAATCAAAACCCTACTACACTTTTGGTTCCGGTTTTGGAAATGTTAACCACGATTCTGATTTTTGAACCTGTTGAACACGGCTCGCTCGGTTTGAAACCCGATTTCGCCCATTTTTCCACCCCTAAATCGAAGACCTGCGAGTTCCAACAATTTGATTATTTGAAAGGGAAAATTGCATTTTTAGGTTTTCTCAGATCTTGCCTATTTAAATAATTACTTTGATATTTTGGTATATTATCGGTTGCATTACATCATGGCGTAGCTAAGGGGGCCTCCCCGTCCCCCACGCACCCCAATTTTTTTTTGTCTGGTTTTTTTATGAAAAAAATAAAATAAAATTATATGTATATTTTTAAGGGAAAAAATTTTGGGCTAGGGTTACCATGCGGTGACTACGCCCTAATTACAATAACTTCTAACTTTTGGCACCTCTTTTTTTCTTTTAGCCCGAAAAAAAATAAATTGGGCTGAAATTGTTGAGCTAGCCAAATTGCCCGACTAAAAATTATATGTCCACCGTGATAAATTATGTCACTTGTAAGTTGTTCCGCATGAATTAATTAGAGGAAATGAGCCTAACTAGAAGCCTAGTGAGCTACTCCTCATATCGTCAATTAGTTTTAGGGTGAAACCTCACTTGACTAGCTAGTTTTAGAGTAAAATTTACTTTATCCCCTTGTACTATCCATTTTGTATCGAATACTACCCTCTACTATTAAACCTTCAAATACCTCCATCCCCGAAACTATAAATATCATATGTTGATGGGCAAAAGTACTTTTGAATTCAACGAACGTTAAATTTACTTTACCCCCTCTATAATTAATAATCATTTTATTTGATAACAAGTTTTAAGCGGTCGTATTTGACAAGTTGTTGCACCATTTGAATAACACTGGTTTAATTTCAATGGATGTGCCATCCATGGATGGCTTAGGCGTAATCGTACATAGTTCTTTGTGGTTCATCCGCCATGGCAAAATCTTTTCTTTCGCCTATATCCTCCTCGTAGTAATCATTAATGTTTTCCTTTTTGTTACTACCCGCGGTCTCGCGTTTCCCCTCGACGACGAGTATGCACGCATCGCGGTAAATAAAGATGGGAAGTGTTAATCAAGACTCACAAAGATAGATAAGAAGATAAACAATGGTAAAGTAAAAAGTGATTAGATTAAAAAAATAAAGTGTTCCTAATATTACAATCCCCAACGGCGCCAAAAACTTGATGGCTCAAAAGCTACCTTTAAAACCTTAGGCAAGTGTACCTATCGTTTTATAGAATTGATTATTGAGTACCGAGTGTCATTCCCAACAGATTGTAAGTACTAGTAATTACCGTCTTTTTGTTATCTAATCTATCAATTTTCGAGTTTTTGTTGGTTTCAAAATGAAAAATAAAAAATTTGGAATAATTGCAACTTACAATAGATTAAATAAAAGTAGATTGTAGAATAAGAAATCAAAAGCTAGAAATGTGTTTGAATGTAAATCTCTAGAATGTTTTTGTGATTTAACAAGATAAAGATACAACCAAAAACCCTTTAGCAAAAATCAATCTCTTTTAATAAAATCTCATTTTTTCATGGATCGTAGAAATTTCCAATTTAAGTTAAACCCTCTATCGAGCGAATAACTCCTAACCTCAAGTTGATTAACTAAAATCTCTTTCTAGTTAAAAACCCCAAGATCGCATTATAACGATTTGTGAATTCCCATTCTAGGTTTGACCCTAATCCGGAAGATTTATGTCGTCCTATATCTAGGATTGCATGCAACTCTTTTCACTTATATATGTTCTATTTCACCATGAATCTCTCGATTTCCTGAAAAATAAACTTCAAATTAATATTGTGTATATACCAATTCGAATGAATAAAGTGTAATACAAGTGAATCCACAAAACATGAATATTTTATTAAAAACATACAAACCTTAATACAAATTCATTCTAGAGTTCATTATATTCGACACTAGAAATTTAGCTACACATGGCTTTGATAAAAGAGTATACTACACAAGAAGATTTGAATAAAATGAACATGGTGTACTTAGCTCTTATTCAAGACCAATACAAGACTTCCTCCTTGGTTGATGATGTTGAGCTCCAAGCCTTCTCCTCTAATGCTCTTCAACTTCCAACTCTACCTCTCTTTATTCTCTCAATGTATTTTTGCTTTGTAACTTTGAGAGAATGAATCAATGAATATACAATGAATGTTCTTCCCAACTCAATTTTTTTGCTTTTATAGACATCATTTTTGTGAAAGAACACATCAATAATGCTATATTTTGTTTAACAAATGCTTCATTGTCATTGTTGGGTTATTGAATCATTGTCTTCATATGATAATTGAGGGAATATGGGGACATGTTGCAGCAAAATAGGGTGTATTAACAAGTGTACAAAAGTGGTCAAAAAGCTTGGTTGTTGAGTTTTCCATAATTTTCGCATGGAAAAGTTGCAAAAAGTGCCTCGGACATGGCCATGTCGCCCGGCCAAGACGCCAGGCCGTGTTGAGGTCATTTTGTGCAAGTTTTTGAGTTTTTGCTCCGGTGGAACACGGCCGTGTTGCTAACACCCCTGCCCATGTTGGACCAAAAAGGCCCCGACATGACGTGTTTAGCTTGGGATTTCGAGCGTTTTTGCATCCTTAAACCCCGATATGTTTTGACATGAATCCATGGTCCGAAATTCACCAAAATTAGCCCTGAATGGTCAATCTATATCAATAAAAACACCTCAAGTAATACCAACTATGTACAATCAAAAATTTACAAAACTAACAATAAAATAACTCAAATTCTACTCAAATATACACATAAAACATGCATAAAAGACCCTTATCATACTCACTCACGCGCACCCTGAAAAACTTTTCGGAGGTCACCCATCCCATGTCTACCCTAAAGCCAAGCATGCTTAACCTCGGGTTTCTATGTAATAGACACTACAAAAGAAGATGCATCTATTGGTATAGGTAGTCAATATCACATCCTTAAAGCTCTCATTTAATCACAGTAATCCAAACTCACGAGTTCGAATCGCGGGTTGCCTCGCACCTCCTTTAAAACCCATTGTAGGTAGGATTCTCGACCAAATCCCAACAAGGTTCTAAGAAGATTTTGCCAAAACTCTACTACGTTCATCCAAGTTTGTAAACAATAAACTAAAATAACCCCTCTCGAGTGGAACCAAGCGCCATGCATGACTAATACGCCCGTAAATTAGATTTGAGTACCTCTAACATAACAGATTTGGCCCTTTAGGTTGTATGAAACGTCGATTAGTGAATTACGCAACTCCATAGTGCGTTGTTGGTAAATCCCCTCGTATATATCGAATCGAGTAAAAATCACCTTTCTTGATTGGAGTGAAATATTTCTCGGACGTTTGAGCAAACGTTCGTGGAACAAAATTTTCTTGAGTTACGGGTATGGTCTTAAATTAATCATGGAGTTCTTGAAACCCAAATCGTAATTAGGGTTACCTCAAACCCCTGGTTTGGTTGAAAAGATTTGTTTCTTGAAGTTCTTGATCTTTGAATGGATGACGGACGACATAGGGTTTATAGAAGCCCTATCGGAAGCCCTAGGATGAATATGTGTAGAACCCTCATTAGAAGTGGATGGAATTTTCTGTTGCAATTGTTCTTTCCGGCCTTGTTATCCAAATCATGAGAGACTCCACGCAAAAGAATGGGTTCTTTGAATGGTGATGGGCACATGAAGGCTAGAGAACTCTTGAAATCTGTAGCGCCCAAATCAAAGAAGTTGACGAACCTACAGGGATGTCGGATTCGACAATGAATTTCCAAAAAAACTCAAATTCCAAGTCCGTGATGAGTGACCGAAGAAGCCGATCAAGATGTTATTTGGATAGTACTTGTTTATAAGAAAATGGCTAAGTTTTTGGAAAACAGAACGGACAGAGTTTAAAGTCGAGGCTAGTATTTGATACTAACTTCGCAAGACGAAATTGCCCCATTTACAAAGTGCTTACGTTCGACAATTATTCCTAAGATACGATGACTTTTATAGGTTCGACTTAGCAAAGACTTGCAAAAGTTCGAACCAACAACGAACAACATAAGTGTTTAGGCTTTCATGCTTTTGGAAGGATATATTTCAATGTCTTTGGTGATGCGAATGATTCAATTTTTATCCGATTATTTTCATGTTCTTTTTATATGCACGGGGCTTCGTATTTTTAGGCCTCAAGGTACCTCCTCGTGGATATGTTTTATAGTTCGAAAAATCATGTCTACAACCGAAAAATGTACCTGTTGCTCGAACAGTGCATCGATTCAACTTACGTGACCTTGCACTTCTCACAAGCCTGCATGGAATTAAAAACTTATGCCTCCGTGCGCGCTCGCACACACTTGTCTAGGTGCACGACTACGCAGCGATGCGCACCCGCACCCGAGGCCCGCCATTTTGTGAGGCCCAACCCAATTTGAGTAAAAAAATTTTTTAAAAGTTTAAATAAATTTTTCTAAAACTATAAGGGCCTTGAATCCCAAGCCTGGCCCATGACCCGGACCGGAATGGGCCGAGCCGAGCCGGTAGGCGGCGGTAGCGCGTGTATTTTGAACCAAACCCACAAGCATGTAGTTTCTCACCTCTTTAAAAATTTTACTACCCCAAGGGCCCAAACTCATTAATCCAACTTGGATTATAAAAATAGAACAAACTTTGGTTTTTATCCTATGTGGGATGGAGCTTCACTCCCCCCACATTTTCTAATTTTCATGTCAATTTCTAGTTTTGAGTGGCTAACTTGTAGCATTAATTTCTCATTTAACCCGAATTGGTTTTGAGAAATTCAAAATGTCAATCTCATCTACTCACTTAGTAGAATTCTATCATATAATTTAATTACATTTTCCACCAATGGAAATTACTTAAATAATTGGTACAAAATGGATCAACACCCATTATTTCAAAACCAAATTCCAACACAATATGCAATGAAGCTAGGGTTTCGATACGAGAAAGAAAGAGAGCATTTTGTTAGAGAGAGAATTTTTCTCTTCCGTAATTTGGACCGATTTTCTCAAATATGTGCAATATGCTTTTCATATGAAAAAATGTGTATACATTTATTTGTCAATTAAAGTAAAGTTTAATAATAAAATATATGATTAAATGATGTTTGAAATTAATATTAGAGAAGGCAACATGCGAAATTTAACAATAATACTTCAAGGGTATTTAGGTCCATCAATATATTTTGTGTTGGTTTAGGGGGTATTTGAAGGTTTTAATATAAAATAGAGGGGACATTTGGTACAAAATATAAGTACAAGGAGGTAAAATGAATTTTATCCTAAATTTTAAAGATGGAAAATGTAAATATAGTCAACTAAAAAATATCCAACATAATCCAAAATTCAAATTATCATAAATACAATAGAACACCAAGTTTAAAACATGACAATTCAATAATAAAAAAATGTAATAACATCTCATTTAACCACCTTAACCTCGCAAATGTAACACTTACCCCTTTAGTCTAATTAAATATAAATTATGGACAAAACTACCTTTAATAAAAAATGAACATACATAATTCTTAGTAAATTTTGAATATTTTGTACCCTATTTAATTTACATTCTTATTAAATTAAAAAAGGATTTTTTAATTGTACATTAAGTAATTTAAACATTAAAAAACTAAAGCAATGTACAATAAATGCACAAATAACAAATTAAATATGAAATATGAATATTAACTATTTAGTTTAAATTAGCTTTCAATATTAGTAAATATATTTTCTTAAACCTAATTTAGTTATATTTTGCACTTCTATTTTTATTTATTGTTTATTCAATACAATTAAAGTTCAAAATATAATGTTAATAAATTTTCATCTTTAATGAACAATCAATAATTAATGAAACGAATTTAAAGTACAACCAATTAGTTCCATTAAAATATTTTAGACACTAAATCTTATTATATGAGCAAAGATTCTTCAAAATATTTAAATATTACAAAGAAAATATGTATTATTTCTTTTTTTTTTTGACAAAACTATTACATATGTTATTACATTGTAAAAATAAATTGTAAATCATTTAAGAAAAATATATGTAATCCTAAGCATGCCCTTGGGTGCCGATGGGATGGATTTAGATCATGTGAAGTATTTACCCTTACGATCGTCTCAAAGCTAGGTTGGTTGCTCCGTTATATGCATGCTCATGGGGCAAGTATGTTTTTCATTGTGGTTCACCTTCATATTTTTGTGGTCTATATCATGCGAGTTATAGCAAATCTGGGAATTTGTTCGATGTCTCGGAGTTGTAATCTTCCTATTGATGATTGTGACAACTTTTATAGGATATGTACTACCTTGGGGTCGATGAAAGTTTATTGCGATAGGTGAAAATCCCCTCTCGAACCATATATATGAGACTTTCATCTCGCATGCCACCTCAAGCAAAAACACCCAAATAAAATAATAGTCGGATACGTAATAGAAAGTATGAAATTTCTTAATCTCCGATTCAATCTTTTCTAAATGTACGCTTTCAAGTCTAGATACAAATGCTTTCCTTTTTGCAAACAAAGATAGAAATGGGGATGAGATTCTATAGCAAACGATAAAAATGTAGGGGCTAACGACCATAAATATAGATATCATTCACCACTAGCAAATACGAGTATATTCAAGATACAAAAATATATTTATTCATATCATTTAAAAGAGTTTAACAATTGAAAGTTATTTTATTTTGAACTCAAGTAATCAAATTATCTACATTCAATATTTTTGTATATTTATTATACCCTCTATTATTAAGATATTTTTAATATTTGAACTAGTTACGTTACTAATTATTTTTTCTTAAAAAATAATTTAAGTAAAGAACATAAAATCAAAATTGAGGTTGTCACGCCCCAAACGTGACGCGACAACGATCAATCACTTAAACAAAATAATTCAATAGTCTAAACCAATGATACAAACTCCAAGTGAAATAGAGTCTAATGCAATGGAATAAAATACACACAAGTACAAATTACATCTTAAGGTCCGACGGAATCCGAATACAACCCAATAGATTATCCGAATTTAACTTACACCAAAACAGAATAAAATGAAAAGTCTAACAACAATAAAAGTAAAAGGAGTGTCGCTCCACATCAACAAAGAGGGAATTCAATCATGGTAGGTTTGACGTCTTCAACGTACTTTCATCTAAAGGTTAGAAAACGAGGAGGGAGTGAGACAGAAATCTCAATGGATGGGGTGATCGTGGTGTGTGGCAATATATATAGTTAATGCGAGAAAACGGTTGTATGAAAACGCGTGAGGTATGATGCATGTTTTCATACATAGCCCACAAAGATCGTGATAAATATATATTAAGTAATATATTTATATAGTTTGAGAAATAGTTCGTGGTCACACAGCACGATGATTCAAGCGGCAGAGGATTGCGTCAAGTGTAGCGCCAATCCCATGCAAGACAATTAGTGGTTGCGTCTCAAGTGTAGCGCCAACCCATGCATTACAAGTAGCGGTTGCGTCATCATCAAGTGTAGCGCCAACCAAACGTTCCGTTCAACTCCTAATCGTGTGGATCGACAAAATGATTCCTTCGCTTCTTCCTTGTAACTCCCGTTCATGATGGTCCAAGACCTGTCACCTTATTGCTCCATAGGCAAAGACAAAATCCACGTTGAGCTAGCAAGGCTCGGATTCGTCATAATAATGATTATACCTCAAGTACTACGACCCGCTTCCTCGACAAACTCCGTCCCTCGCCATTGCGGGATTAGGGCGATGGGGCGGAAGAGTGGAATAGCAACCGAGCTGCCTTGTTCCATCCCCGACGTATCCACTCCGACCGTGAGCTCGACACACCAAGTTGACTTTCAGCGAAAATTAAATACACGTTCGTGTAGTCAACCAGGCAATGAGTATATTGATTCTGGAAGCAGCCTCATGAAAAGTTTTCAAACATTTGCGTAAGGTAATTATGGCGTTGGTGGAGTTATTTGGATGAAGATGATTATCGGGAGGATAAGCAATCTTCGATATCTTGAAATATTAGGTGGAACATAAGTCCCATTATAGATTCAAATCGCAAGACGGCGGGAAGTCGCCTGCCGATCGGGTATTAATCGGTCAAGGCGGTCCGATAAGTCAAGGGGTTTTTGAGAAATTAAAATATTTTAATTAAAAATTGAAGTCAGAGGGTCCAGGGCTGTTTTAGTAAAAGGAAAATAATTAGAGTTAGGTCCTTGATAAAAAGAAAATTTACAATTTAGCCCCGTTTTGTAAAAACCAATACTTTTGGGGTTAAAAATTGAATAAATAAATATCCCGACCTTGAAACATTATGAGGTCAGTTTCTAAATTCTTAAAATTGTTCATAGATTCAGATTTTTGAAGTTTTGAGGTCGATTTTTTATAAAATTCTCATATTGGCCCCAAATTTGTTAAAATTGCCATTTCGGCTCTAAGTTTAAAATAATTGGAACTCACAAACCGGAAGGGCTTTTAATGTGATTCTAGTTGAAAAATATCACTATGGTTAGTGGGATATTGGGACAAAAGCAGTTTTAAAAAGAAATAAGTTTAGGTCCCTTAAGTTTTGAAAATCTCATTTTTGTCCCGTTTTGAAATAATTGCCTTTAAGGCTTTTAGGGGTCCAATTGTTATGAAATTTGAACCTTGGGTCCAAGATATAATTATGTTATAGATAAATTAGTATTTCCAGGTGCATGGACTGCATAAGTCCTGGAAATTGTATTTTGGTCCTCAAGTTTAATCTTTTACAATTTGGTCCCTCAAATTTTATAAAATTACTTTCCAAGCTCTAAACACTTGGATTTTTGGAATACACTTAAAATATGTTATTTCCAGTCCCTTAAGAGTTAAAATTTCAAAATTTAAAATTAGGGTCTGGTACAGTTTCGAAAATTGCAAAATAGCCCTTAAACTTCTAGAATTTTACAATCTAGTCCTTGGGCTTTTAAGGGTTGATTTTATTTATCTAAAAACTCTTAAAACTTTATTAAAATGTCAAAGCATAATTTTTGAACTTGAGTTCAGTCCCAAAAATCGAAAATTACAGAGGGGTCCCTTAAGTTTTATTTTCTTGCAATTAAGTCCACCAACTTTCCATTTTTGCATTTTAAGTCCAAAAGTTGAAATTTAATCAATTATGCTCGACTTGTCCAGGTTATAAATCATTCAAAACATAGATTTCAAGAGTCATACACATACATATCCTTCTCATACAAAATTTCATCAAGTATAACAATAAAATGTGCATGTATGCCCTATTTTTCGATAAATCACATTTTTTAGCAACACTTGAGAATTTTTCCAACTTGATACAAGAAAAAAGCATGCAATACATAATATATATCTCAAGTGCTCAATAACAAAATACTACATGCATATTTTCAATTTAAAACACCTAGAAGTTGAAAGAATTTTTCCACCCACCTCGTAGTAGTTTCTCGGGTTGATCTAAAATGTGGTCTTCTTCCTTGAATCAACTTCTTGACTAAAACTCTTGAAGATCAGCCCCTAAATGGTATCCAAACCATATTTTGGTGTTAAAATTAAAGTCTCAAGTCTAAAAAAATATACTAGTACCAAATGGTTACTACTCACCTTAATATCTTCAAGTAGTCTCAAAATGGAAATTTTCCTTCAAGCCTCTAACCTCCACTTGAGATGATGTAGGTCAGCCCCTAAACTCCAAAAATTTATATTCTTGAGTCAAAAATTAATTCTTCATGTTGTCAAGAGAAAAATACTAAAACCATAATTTTCTCACCTTAATAATATGTAATCTTGAATTTCCTCTTCAAGCTTGTAGTCAAATCTAGGTCTCTAATTCTTCAAGAATTTTCTCTAGGAGTACCTCAACAAGAAGGATTCAACATCATTAGATGGTGAAGGTATAAGGTTGAGGATTGGAGAAGAAAAATAGAGTTGGGAGAAATGAAGACATTCTTACCTTATGCTTGAAGAATTTGATCCTTTAGAGAGGAAAATGGAAGCAAGTCTTGTGTTTTTATGATAATTATGAAATGAATAATATTGGTAGATAAAGAAAAAAATAACAAAAATGATTGATTCCCTAAGACAAGGAGCCAAAAGTTGGAGGAATAATAATCATGGTGTTGGTATTTTTATTTATTAGAATTTGGTGGAAAGAAAAGTTTGTCCATCCTTTAAGCATGTGACCAAAAGTTGAGAAAAATATATATATATATGTAAATATATATATATATATATATACATATATAATTGTAGGTCTTGAAAAGAATATGAAACAACCTCCCCATTTATGGTAATTTTCAAATTTTTTAAAAATATAAAAAAATATTTTTTTTTTTAAAAATTGATTGGGAAATTGGTTGGGATAAATTATAGAATAAGATAAAATATTAGGATAAGGATTGGAATGTACTCCTAAATTGTTGGAGGTCTAATATTCCTAAAGTAGTAGTCATTCGATCAAGTATTAATACTAGAGGAAGAATATAAAATTGTTAAGCTCTAAAAATGCGAAATGCGTAATTGACGTGGGAAGAAATAAATAAAAATAGAGTCGAGTTTCATTAATAATAGGTGTAAGTCCAGCGCTACGATAATCTGAGGGGGTGAATAGATTATCTCCATCTTTTCGATTTCGCCCTCTTTTTATAATCGAATGCTCAAACACAATAATAAAGGTGCGGAATGTAAACAA
Organism: Rehmannia glutinosa; assembly: GCA_016081115.2. Lineage (NCBI taxonomy): Eukaryota > Viridiplantae > Streptophyta > Magnoliopsida > Lamiales > Orobanchaceae > Rehmannia > Rehmannia glutinosa. The sequence continues at coordinate 201,152 of JABTTQ020002727.1, read as the reverse complement.
CACACGTCGATTTAAAGAGGTTCAACCCACCTAGGGCCTAATCCTCTACCACCTCGATATCCGGATGGATTTCAAAAGAAAAAAAAATTTATTAATTACCAAAATTAATACAAATTCAACTTACAACACTTTGAAGAGCACCACACTCTTCTTCAACACCACCTTTGAGATTACCACAATCTCACTTGAAGATTACCACAATCTCCAAACGGCACCTTGTGAAGATTACCACAATCTTCACCCTTGAAGAGCACCACACTCTTCAACACCTCAACAAGAAGATTACCACAATCTTCTTACACCTATCACCTAGATCACCCAAGTGTGTTCTGTTTACCAAGAACACTCACAAGGATATCTTGTGTTTGAATGACGACCACAAATTCAAGATTACAACTCGATAATTGATAATACAATAGAGTGCAAGTGTAATCAAGAATAGCCTAGACCTCAAGGATGTGAAAGTGATAAGCTAGGCAAATTACAACAAGAAATATGACAATGTAAAAACAAGTGTATTCTTGAGTGTATCTTGTTGTGTTGTAGTTTTCTCTCATATTGTTGTGCTTCAAAACTTCCTCTATTTATAGGAGATGATTGATACTTGATAGGCTCCTCTTGGAATCTGATTTCTACAAAAATTGCAATTAAAAACAAGATTATAGTCATTAGAAATCAATCCCACAATTTAGGGAAAACCTGTCTGCCGCACAACGGTTAGAATTTTCTTTGTCAAAAGCATAGAGCGACGGCCGCACGAAATAGAAGTTTTAAAATGAGAATACACATTTACACAGGGCGACCGTCGACGTAGGGTTCGACCGGTCGTCCGACTTCCAACCGGTCGCACAACCTCAAAAAACGGGGGCGACGCGTCGCTTTTAATTTTTGCTCCCGTGCACGGCCGCCCAAGGGGTCGACCGTCGACGCCACCGCTGCCCTATAGGGCGACCGATTGTCCCGACCATTTTCTCGCAAACATGAAGTTTTTGTTTTTCTCAACTTTCAGGTACGGGTTGCCCTATACGGCGACCGGTTGACCTCAAAACAAAAGTGTTGTCCAATTTTATATCGAAAATAGACTTCAAGAAATACTCCGAAAAATAGTGAAAACATTTTAGACCGATCGGGAGTATTAGGACAATATTTAGAAACATTGTTTTGGTGTAAAAATACATTAAGAAAATCATTAAAAGTGTTGTCCAATTTTGTCGAAAATAAAACTTGAAGTTATACTCCGGAAAATATTAAAACCATTTTAAATCATTTAGGAGTATTTGGACAACCTTTAAAACCATTGTTTTGGTATAAAACAAAATCATCAAAATCATGATAAAACCATTTATCAAACAATCTCCCCACTTTGATGATTACGAACCAAAACAATTTGACAAGGCCGATTGTGAAAACAAAACAATTTTGAGAGGCGATTTTGAAAACAAAACAATTTTACCTAAGTTAAAAAGAACTATCCGTTGTGAGCGACAACATTCCATGTAATATAAACACAAGGATGGGAGTAGAGATATTTAAACACTTATAGCAAATGCTCCCCTATCAACATGCACAACAAGAGTAATAGAGAAGCAACTTCAACATAAGCTAAAATCTTAGCTTTTCGATATTGAGCTTAAGTATCAAAAACTTAAAAGCTCCCCTGTCAAAGATACATCATTAGAATCGTATATAAGTACATACTACAACCAAAGGACCATGATTCATACATAACCATAATGCACCAAGTGGACTAAATATGATCCACAACTTACGGCTTTATGAAGCCACAACTTATAACTTCTTTTCGTTAGGCATGACTTAGCTTTTATGAGCTAAAGAGTTTATAACCTGTTTCTCCACCTGTTTCTCCCCTTTGGAATCATCAAAAAGAATGTTAGCACGATAAATACATCATATATTCATATCAAAGAGTACAACTAAACCGATGTATCGAGCTATTTGAGCATTGAAGCTTATAAACCAAATAGAGGGAAAAGTCGAATCATACGACTTGTAGAGGTTTATGAAAACTCATTTGATTACCAAAACATGATCTCTATAAATGTATAAGACTTTTGAAATCGAGAGAATCATGTAGGTGATGAATTTTTCATTGAAACGTTTTATCGAACACTTGGCGGGCGTCAAAAATAGAAAAAGTTATATATAGTCCTTGTAAATGAAATCAAGCCAAGAGTTTCATCACCAAATACAATTTAACAAATATCATTCATCAACAATCAATAAGCTCATCACAAACATATATGAATCACATCAAGAAAATACATATAAGCCACAAGCTCAAGGTTCAACCCAATTGAGCTAAAGATAGTGAAATTCTTACCATTCAATCGGTAAAGACGAGCAATGATGATGATAGTCGAGCTAGATAATCCCCAAAATATATAATTCATGCATCAAAACTCATTTGAAGTGAATTGTGTGTGAAATTTGCAAAGGGGACGAAAAATGGCCAAAAGAAGTTAAACTTGCGAATGCTGAAGACAGAACCATTTTAATCCAAGATTTTGCTTAGGGCGACCGGTTGCCCTCAACCCTTTCAGCCCACTGTCTGTCAGTTTTTCCAAAATCCGAATTTTCAACCAAAAATCCGATTTTTTGCCCCTAAGTTTTAAAAACGTGCAAAATGCAAACGTAGACTTCATTCAATATACATTATGTCATAATCAAGCTCGAAATGAGGTAAAATACTCGGTGGTTAACGATCAAAAAGTCCGCGAGTTATCCTTGAGACGGAATTAAACACATCTCAAGTTTTTGTTAAAAAATCACAATCCCTTAAAAAATATATCGAATCTCAATATGTTTAGTTCGATTATGACGAACCAAATTTTGAATATGAATAACCGTATAATAGATACTTGAACTTGTTATCCCAAAAAAATAAGAACGTTTTAAAGCTTTTGGATACAACAAGTCATACGAAGAAGTGCCTTTCAAATATTTGAAAATTTCTTTTAATGGCACTTTAATGAGATTCGTTGGGATAGTTTTTGAAGTCGAGCATATAGACATAAGGCATATGGAATGTCGAGTCTATAAAAATAATACAAGAAAACATACCTCGAATTTAATTGTCGACCGACATGCCTTTCTCAACCTTTGTCAATCTTTAGCCATAGAGGTTGAGATAGTTCTTCTTTCTTCAATGCCTAACTCCTTCAAGACCACTTGTAAGTCCAAGAAATAAATTGAGCTCCCCATCAAGCTCATCTCGAGTTCACCTAGTATCAACTTAGAAAAATATCTTGCACAAATATTCATTAGTAGCACCAAAAATATTCTCATAAATATGCACAAGTTTAAACAATCTTGCCCTTTTTCTCAAACAAAGAGAGTAGTATCAACTTTACCTCTTGTAAAATCATTTAGCAAAAATAGTTAAGTCTATCATACCATACATGGGGTACTTGTTTTAAATCATACAGGGCCTTTTATAAAAATCATTTGGCCTAAAATTTTAAACTCCGATAGACTTTTATTTGAATGAAATCATTTACAAAAATTGGATTTAACATCCATTTGGTAAAGCTTGAAATTTTCTTAAAACAAGAATGAGCAAGTAAAGTGCAAATATTACATCAAAATCAATTACCTTCTTTTTGAAAATACCTTCGAGCCACTAACCTCACCTTAGTTCGACCATTGTTGCCTTGGTCATCGAGTTTGTTCCTAATACCCCTTTTTGTCTTCTTCATCACTATCATCATAGGGCATCCAATTGATCTAAGGTGTTCATAATAGAACATTTACATCCAAATATTTTGAGGTAACAATATTTGGAGTACTTCATTTCTCATCTACATAACTTTAACAAACTCATTGACGGCATCGCTTATATAAGCAAGAGAAAAATAGCCCAAGTGTGAAAACATGCCTCAATCATCAATCACAAAATATCTTGCATAAGGGCATAGTTGAAATAGACACTATATATATATAGTCCATGAAGCAAGAAACACATACTATGCTTTTAGAATATCATCAAGAGTCTAATAAATCATGCAAGTTCAAATAAGCTTAAGAAGGCTATAAAAGGTCTCTTTTGAGATTTGAAAATCCGATAGCATATAGTTGAGACCTCATTTAAAAGAAGTATTTGAACAAGAGTTGACAAAGCAAATATGTGCAATCAAATATCGAATAGTGCCTTTCAAAAATCTAAAAATCCTCTTAATGGCACTTGTATGAAACACTATGAAAAAACAAGCACATAGGCATATGGCAATACATATATCGAGTCTATAAGAGTAAGAATAACACAAGTAAACGTACCTCGATAATTTATGCCTTTCTTGACAAATAATGACGTAAATGGCCATTTGTGAAAATATGTAAATCCTACACAATTCTTAAAACATATCTAGCACAAATCATAATGATAAAAGTGTAGGCTAAGAGATATCACAAGTAAGCTCATGCCATAAAAATCCATAAAAGATGATAACACACTTTAGTCTACAAAAATGCACAAGAGTTTTAAAAACATCATATAAGGTCTTCTTTTTCAAAAAAATATTTTAAAAGCACAAATATATATTGAAGACCTTAAAAAAAAATAAATACTAGAAAACTCATTTTGCAATTAAGACACAAATAAAAGCATGCATAATAACAAAATAAAATGCATATTTAACTAGGGAGGCGGGTTACCAATTACGCCATTTCAATGGGTTGTGCCGTTCCCATTGTTGATGATATCTTCCCCTTGAGAAGTCACTTTGTTGATGATGACTTTTTGATTTCTCCATTTCAAGGTTTGTTGCCTTCCCATTGTTGAAAGTCTCTTCTTCTTTGAAAATCATCTTGTTGATGATGTCTTTGCCATTTCCAAGGATTGTGTTCTTCCCATTTTTGATTATATCCTCTTCTTGAAATTGGCTTTGTTTAAAATAGTTTCTCCTTTGATCAAATGAAACGGTCATTTGATGTCTTCGTATGATAAATTTTCTTCGATCATTATTTCACGGGTACCTAATATGACATTGTTTTGTGGTACCCTCATGTGTTTGGGTCCTTTAGGATTAGCTTTGAGACTTTTAGGTCTCCAACAATAATTAGAGCTATTTCTAGCCCGACAAGTATTTACCGTATGACCCTTTTTATCGCAATAAAAGCATGTAATAATTCTAGGAGCATAATGACCAACGTGCTTAGAGATTTGATTCTTTTTCATGTGATTGACACCCTTAGGCTTATGATCAAGTTCTAGTTTGAATTATCACAACAATCAACAATATTGGTCATTCTATCGGCACTCAAGTTGGATTTAGATAAATCATTTTTCAAGCAATTTATATCCTCAACAAGAGTACTATTTTCTTTCTCAAGGTTTCTAACCTTGTCAAGAGTGGTGGTGTGAGCACATGATAGTGATTCATAGGAAGTAAACAAACTATCCTTATCATTTTTCAAAACAATGAATTCCTTTTTCAATTTTTTGTATTTAACAAGTAAGTTTTGGAATTCATCTTGTAGCTCATCATAATCATTTTGCAAATCACTATATTCATTTTGCAATTCATTGTCATAAGAAGTAGAGGTTTTAGAACTTACCTCATTTTCTTCTTCGATGCCCATGAGGCATTGTTCAACTTGTTCATCATGGGAGGTTGTAGAAGGCTTATCCCATGTTGTTGGATTTGATGTTGTATCCATTTGTGAAGTAGATGCTTTTGAGTTGCTCCTTTCATTTGCATATACTTCATAGATGGCTTCTAATTTTGCCATACTTCATGTGCCGATCGAATACCTACAACATGATCAAATTCCAAAGTGGTAAGTGAACAATGTAAAATATTAAGAGCTTTACCATTTAAGGAGATAATTTTTTTCTTCATCATTGAGCTTTTGAAGCCTTTTGAGGTGTGTGGTGTATCTTTCATCGGAATGGATTCTCCATTAATGACGGTGTTCCAAATGTCAAACCCGCAACCTTGTAAATAGCATTCCATTCTTTCTTTCCAAAATATAAAATTTTTGGAATCAAACCGAGGTGGCTTGGTGGTGGAGGTGCGGAAAGTTGAGCTTCGTTCGTAGGCCGACGATCGTTTCTCTACACTCGCGATGTGAAACGAGCTTGCCAAAGAGTTTGGCTCACGATACCACTTGTAAGTCCAAGCGGCTCACGATAATCTAGAGGGGGTGAATAGATTATCTCCATCTTTTCGATTTCGCCTCTTTTTTATAATCGAATGCTCAAACACAATAATAAAGGTGCGGAATGTAAACAACACACGTCGATTTAAAGAGGTTCAACCCACCTAGGGCCTAATCCTCTACCACCTCAAGATATCCGGATGGATTTCGAAAAGAAAAAGAATTTTATTAATTACCAAAATTAATACAAATTCAACTTACAACACTTTGAAGAGCACCACACTCTTCTTCAACACCACCTTTGAGATTACCACAATCTCACTTGAAGATTACCACAATCTCCAAACGGCACCTTGTGAAGATTACCACAATCTTCACCCTTGAAGAGCACCACACTCTTCAACACCTCAACAAGAAGATTACCACAATCTTCTTACACCTAACACCTAGTTCACCCAAGTGTGTTCTTACCACAAGAACACTCACAAGGATATCTTGTGTTTGAATGACGACCACAAATTCAAGATTACAACTCGATAATTGATAATACAATAGAGTGCAAGTGTAATCAAGAATAGCCTAGACCTCAAGGATGTGAAAGTGATAAGCTAGGCAAATTACAACAAGAAATATGACAATGTAAAAACAAGTGTATTCTTGAGTGTATCTTGTTGTGTTGTAGTTTTCTCTCATATTGTTGTGCTTCAAAACTTCCTCTATTTATAGGAGATGATTGATACTTGATAGGCTCCTCTTGGAATCTGATTTCTACAAAAAATTGCAATTAAAAACAAGATTATAGCTGTTAGAAATCAATCCCACAATTTAGGGAAAACCTGTCTGCTGCACAACGGTTAGAATTTTGCTGTCAAAGCATAGGGCGACCGGTCGCACAGAAATAGAAGTTTGAAAATGAGAATACACATTTACACAGGGCGACCGGTCGACGTAGGGTTCGACCGGTCGTCCCTGACTTCAACCGGTCGCACAACCTCAAAAACGGGGGCGACGTTCTGTTTCAATTTTTGCTCCCAGTGCACGGCCGCCCAAGGGGTCGATCGGCCGACGCCACCGCCGGTTGCCCTATAGGGCGACCGGTTGCCACGACCATTTTCTCGCAAACATGAAGTTTTGTTTTTCTCAACTTTCGTGCGGGTTGCCCTATACTACGGCGACCAGGTTGACCTCAAAACAAAAGTGTTGTCCAATTTTATATCGAAAATAGACTTCAAGAAATACTCCAAAAATAGTGAAAACATTTTAGACCGATCGGGAGTATTAGGACAATATTTAGAAACATTGTTTTGGTGTAAAAATACATTAATGAAAATCATTAAAAGTGTTGTCCAATTTTGTCGAAAATAAAACTTGAAGTTATACTCCGGAAAATATTAAAACCATTTTAAATCATTTAGGAGTATTTGGACAACCTTTAAAACCATTGTTTTGGTATAAAATAAAATCATCAAAATCATGATAAAACCATTTATCAAACAATAGGTTTGTGATACATAGCCGAATAAATAATCACTACATAACACCGAATCTCACGTTAAAATTCGGGGTCTCACAGAGGTACAATTATTAAAACATGTTAAAATCAATATGTTATTAAGGGCAATTTTGTCCATGCATTAAATTCTAGTTTGATTGAGGGGGTATTGTTATATTTACAAGTTCGAGAGGTAAATGAGACAGAGGGCCAAGTTTAGGGGGTGTTATTGTATTTTGCCCTAAGAAAATTAATAATAAATAAATTTGATCACCAACGACCAATTCTTGGCCATATTTGACGTTTATCCTGTTTTGGACTAGTTCAACAACCGGCTCCCGGTGCAACTAATCAAACCAGTCAGTCGATTCGATTTTTAAAACATGGGTATTAATTTGAATGACAAATAATATCTTAATGTTGGCTAGTTATAATAAATCTTTTCATATTAGTGTCATTTTGAAAGTTAGGTATTGTGTTGCCCTCCCTTGTAATCTTCATATGCTCAAGCCAGTTCAAATAATATGAGGTTATTTCAGATTGTATAGTTAATTTAAGTACGAAGAAGATGTTGTACCTAATCATTATAGGCAAAAAGTGCGCATTTTCACTAATTACGTTGATAATTGCAATCACAAATCAATAAAGTTGGCATGGGGTAATTGGATTTTACCCAAATTAAATTTTATCCGAGTAGATATATTCAACGGTGGGTTTTTTTAGTTATTCCTATCAAATTAAGATGTTTTTTCATCATCTTTGCAAACAAATTTTTTAGCCATTTTTGGGTGTGAAAAACTCGGTTTGTCCTCGAGTAATTTAATCGCATAAAGACACACATTATCGTGACTTCTTATCGAAGTTAATGTGACTCGACATAGAGTTTCTTGAATTTGACATCAGATTGTAACTTGATGTCGAAATTCTTGTGGCTCGACTTCGACATCGAGTCACATTAACCCGACATTCGATTCTCTCACTTATTATAACCCAATAATTTTTTTTTTTCCTAAAAACTTTGAATTCACATAACTTTTTCGTTTTAAATCTTTTGCATGTATAATATATCAAATTAATTCTCTTTTCGATATCTATAATTCAACACTCATATTGCATATTTAAAAATAAAAATACAGATTCAAAAAGCTTGAAAGAAAGAGTAAGAGGATATATATAGAGATAAGTGAAAGAGAAAAATAATCCAAATATCAAACAAATATATAAAAGGATATAAATATCATTTTACAACCCAAAATAACTAAAAATATGTATTTACAAAATATGGCTATTTTGACCCATTTCCACTATATTCAATCTAAACTTTAGTTAATACACTTCTCTCTCTAATAGTGTTTATTAGTCTAGCTATATATGAGGGCCAATCACGAAAAATCTAAAAACAATTGACAATAGTCATATCTTAAAAAAATGAACAATAGTCTATAGTACTAAAAGTCCTAATTATTAATTATAAATGACCAAGTCCATCTAAGTGATCTCACTAAAGTTTTTTATTCCGCCATGCAATCACAATATCACATGTAACTATGTTGACTATGACTTCCTTATTATTATATTTTTTCAGAAAATGACTTGCCTATTAAAAGTATCAACCCCGTTCTTGAGCTATCACCTTTCTTTCTTGCTTTTGTGGAGGAGATAAATCGCGGGATATGCCTCAACAAGTCAATGTCCTGAGCTGCCATAGATTGAGTCACCACACCAGAAGTCCTCCTTCACCCTATTACCGGAGATTTGAACCTCCACGCTATGAAAATGTGTCAAGCCAGTTACAGACAACACATCACTCCTTTATCACTGAAATGCGCCTGGACAAATGACTTGCTTATTAATTTAAGATATGAGTTCATTTATTTGCGGGCGCCCAAGTCAATGTAAGTAACTTATATCACGGTATAGCACTGGATTTACACGCCTCAAGCACAGACTTATTACAAACTTCAGAATTTTGTTAACGTTGGAGGGCGTGACAAATTGACAATGTCCAAATACAAACAAGTTAAAAACATGTTTATAGGTACACGATTGGGCGTTAGACAGCTAAGGACAACTAAGGCAAGCACCGTCGAATCTTTTCACCTACTAATTTTTCTTGTTACTAACTTTTAACTGTCCTTGTCCTTCTTAATTCTTACCGATGTCACATTATTACTATCCATTGAAATTTTGTACGTGGGAGAATGAGCTATGGATTTACCATGACATTACTAGTGACATTATAATCCAGTTGACTTTTTAAAACGAAAATTGTATAATTAAAAGAAAAAGTAATACAGGATTTGGGTTAATTATAAAAATATAAAGATTTTTTAAATTACAAAAACTCCTTGACTCCCTTGATGTCGATTTTCTCTTATATTTTCCTCTCCATAAGCAAAAATATTTCGAAATTCCACCAATATTTATAGAAGTATTATAGTTTTTTTTAATTTAAGATAAAATCAAACCTCAAGAGGGTTTTTGTAATTTTTAAAAAATTGGGGTTTTTTTTTTAATTAGCCCATACCTCAGGGTTATTTTTTTATGATTATGCCAAGATAATATTTCATAATATTATGTAGTTCAAAATTTCACGATGGTCTATTAAACCGAAAATTTCATTTGATATTGTAGAGCTAGCTCTAAAGATATCCAAAAGGTGTAAGAAATTTAATTAGTTTCAGAATAAATTTTGGCAGATGGCAAACGTTGTATTTGATGTTTGCATAAATTGAATATATTACCAAATAATTGCACCCGTTGAGGATTCAATCGGGCCACTTGCCCCTTCAAATTAACACTAACTTTCAAAGGCGCTATCCTAATTAAACCCAACTATGAGGGTGTTTGGGTGAGCTTTTCTTTAATAAGTTGGGAGTAGTGGTTGGAAGGGAGGAGAAGTGATAAATATAAAATTAAAGAAATCGAAAGATACAAGGTTGAACCCCCACAACACTTTCACAAAGGGTGAGCGATATTACTTGATCCTACAAGCTCGTGGTTGTGTTTGGGTGAGCTTATAAGCTCTTAAAATTTATTTGGTAATTTTTTTTGAAAGAGCTTATAAGATCCAAAAAAAAAAATTGTCTAACATCTTGAGTGTTTTTTACTAAGCTTATTTAAAAGATCTTATAAGATAGATAAGACATTAGATTTTATTTTGAAATTAAATTTTTGAAGTGTTTGGATAAAATAAGATGGTTGAGACTTACAAGATATTAGTAATGAGTCTAATAACAATTTTATAATTAAAATAGTCAAAATCAAAGGAGATTGTTAAAATTAAGATCTTATTTTAAAAATAAGTTGGGATCTCAAATTTACGATATTTATTAGTATAATTGCAAAAAGGCCTAGCTATCTTCCAAAAATTTGTGTAAGACGGCCGCACTGTGCGACGGGTGATACTTTTAGTGTAAAAAGTGATATTTTGTACTTTTCAAACTAAAAGTATCACTTTTTACACTAAAAGTCAATAATCATGTCACACACGACCGTCTTACAAGAAACCTGCTCTAAAGAAAACTTATAAGCTCCTAACAATCTTAAATTGAGAACTTATAAGATCTTTTTAAAAAATATTACCAAATACCGTTGAGAGGTCTTATAAGCCCTGAAATATATTACAATAATTTTAATGAGCTTATTTATCGCAAAGTACTCAGTGTGTCTAGATCAGAATTTGGTGACCACTATACAGGGATCACGATTGTGTCTATCTTCTTAATATTTACTGAGAATAGCATATCATAATGATTTGGGATATTAACATAAATTTGTTATATTATCCTAAAGTAGTATTAATTTGTTCAAAGTATGACAGTCAAAAAGACTAACGGATACAATATATTGTATTTGACGTTCCTATATTTTTAAGTTTCGAATAGGAATTCTCCTCCTCCACGCTAAGCTTAAACTGCACAAGTAATTAGCCAGCTACTAGTGGAAGATTTATATTAAATATATAAAAATATATGGCTAGATATCAAGAAAGCTTCAATTCATGCTCGCCTTACTTTATTCCATATAATTTTAATTTGCATTGAACAACTCTTACACGGAAATCAAAAGTCGTCATATAACCCCTTACATTTGAATAGTACTGATTTTGATAGAATCAAGGAATGGTTCTACTTAAATTCCACATAAATATTAATTTAAATTAATATTTTTCACAAATCCTTCGACTTTTTTGCTTTTTATAAATTAAATTTGTTTTCATAATTCTCAATACCGTCCATTCGGTACTAATTTGATAAATTTACGACGACAAAAATTTGGTCCATGCATGTTGCCCAGAATTTATGCAGAAAACAAAACTCAATAAGCCGAAATCTAACTCACCAGAGTTGAACTGTTTATTCAAGGGATGATGATTGATGACAGGAAACAAAATTTCATATTATATATTTTAGCAATTACTTATTGATATGTTAGTTATATAAGTAAAGTTGACTAATGGTATATACAGACAATTATATTGCTACCAAATCCCGTTATTGTAGGGACAAATGATAGATTTAGAAGCCTAAGATTTTGAAAATTCATTACATTCTTGATCTTATTATCACATTTTCAACGGAATGGCAAAAACAAAAATGGGCACTTGCATGTGCTTGGGTTAGGGCGTGATGCTGATTTTCGTAAATCGCGTGCATGATATTTAGTCATGTAGTGCAAGTTGTTATGAATAATGGGATTTAGAAGCATGTTCTTTTAAGCTTAAACTTTTTGATGCTACGTCAAAATCCGTAGATCATTCGAGTCAGGGTATGTCATATGGAGGAGGCTCGTGTGCAACACAAACAAACAAGGTTAGAAGGGTCCTAAATTGTCACATGAAAGCTCATTTGATACTTAAGTCAGTATGAGATCTGATATTAATCCAAAGTCAAAAGGAACTTATCTATACTTATACTTATTATAAAAGTACGAATGAGTTGGAGGTTTATTGAAAATTTTGATTTGCCAAAAATATCCTTATAGTAAAATTAGTTTTAGGGGCAATTAAGTAGTATTCTATATTGATTTTGTTTTTGTTTTATAATATGATTTATGTCTCTTTGTATTCTATACTCTTCTTATATGCTTTCATTTAATTGTATTTCATAGAATATTTTGAATTTGTAAATAATATTAATGTCATATTAAACTAGATGTCGAGAGCTTTCCAATCATATGTCATAAGCATATATAAAACACTTCATATGAGATAGTTTTAGTCATTTAAAGTTGAGTGTTATGTAAAAATGTACATTTATAATATTTTTCTTTAATTTTCTTAATGACTAAATACAAAAAGAAACAAGAGTATGAATTTACAACCAAATGAAGATAAAATAAATAAATAAATAAGATTAATGTATTTAGTTTGATTTAAATAAGTAGGAAGATAAAATATAGTTTCTAAATTCATTTTTAATTGCAAATATCCCCTTAAAATAAATTTATCATCTATCACCCTCCCTAAACTGTGAGATAATTAAATGATAAATTTTTTAAATATGTGAAGATGGAGGTTTGAGATCACTGAGAATTACAGAGAAATATATGTATTTTCAATAAAAAGATAATTAGTTTTAAGATTAGTGAATATAAGTTATTATTAAAATTTTGAAAACAAAAATAGCTTGTTGTCCAAGCTTTATTCATTAATCTTTATCTATATTTTTTTCTTTTTTTGTAATAATGGATATACGATTTAACATGATTTAGATTCAATTTTTTATTAATGCAAAAACTTGGGTTATCAAATTTTAGCATGTACAATTACATGATTAATTATTTATAATGCATCCGAATGAAAAAATATTAGAAAAATATAAGAAAAAAAAGATGTCTCCAACCATCAAAATCAAACAAGAGAAAATTTGATTGTTAACTAAATATAGAAACCTATATCCTTATATAGTTTTATATTGTTTTAAGTTTTTCTTGAATTGAGTTATTTAAATAATTAGTTAATAATTCATCACGATCTATACTTACTAAAAATAAATTATATATTAGAACAATGTTAAAAATTTAACAATCATATCGACAATATTATACATGTATTCACAATCTATAATTAACTTGTGTTGTATATTAACTAATTTCTATTTGTCGGATATGTAATATTATTTCAAAAAATTATTGATAAAGCATAAAACAAAGCATACGTAAAGAAAATGCCACTTACAATAAATCTAACGTGGAAGGTTTTGAAATGACACCATGGTATTAATAATACTTGAAGTACTCAAATATTTTATTAATCCATCAAATACTAATCATTATTTCATGAATTTTAAATATAGATTACAATTGAATGTAGTACAAGGTGTTTTCATTTATGTTTGTTAGGCGTGACTATACATATTGAATCTCCAATAAGTGAATATTCAACATTGACAAAGACATGTGTAATAATATTATATTATATATTACTTATCTTTCTTCATATTTTTGTTTTTCCTTTTTATTAATATATAGTTTGCATAGATGAAAATGGATCATGGTTTAATAATTTATATGATATAAACATGCGATTTTTCTTTTAATTTTAATTTATGGACTATTTCCAATTGTATTGATTAGTTTACTTTTATCTTCATTTCTAATATATGAATATTTAATTTAATCGAGAACAAGAAGATGCGAGTGAGAACATTATATGAAGCTAAAGGCTCCTATGGCCATTGGCCACATTCAATATGGAATTTTCGTTTCCACTATTTTCCTTGAGAGTAAGTGTTGGTTTTCGCGTGAGAAATAAAAATATGTTTTGTTGAATGTAAAATTTTAGAAATAAATAAAAGTTTAGAGATGAATTGATATTTGGTTGAGTATTTCATTTAACTTTTTTTTACACAAAAACATGTCATACAAATAAAAAATATTTTTATGCGATCCTCGATAATGATGGAATTAGCTATACTTATCACAAATTTAATTGGATGCATGATGGAATGAATGTACATTTCGGTGTACATTTATTATGCAATAAAATTATAAAAGTTCGGGTAAGTAATAATTTATATATTTTGCAGACAATTATTACAAGTTTAATTAATTTTATAGCAATATGACTTATATTAATTTTCATTTAATAGATTAAATGCGGCAAAGCGGTTGGGCTTTGGTCCGATCGCTCTAATCATTTCCTGGATTTTTGACATTCTTTTTTTCCCACAGATATTTTAGAGTTTCATTAGCAGATGGGAACTTTGTCATCATTTCTTGTCTTTATTTCACCTTTGACCAATGTAGTAAGTGCAAGTTTACTTTCAAGAAAAAAAAAAACACATTGCTTAAATTTTATTTATTATTCACTTTGATCTTTTTTTTGTCATAGTTAAATGTTGTTCGAACTCATGATGCTCGAGCAATGTCCTTTTGGTTATCACTTGCTTTATCAATTAGTGGAGCACATGGACTACTTATGGATCAAACAAAAAGATTTTAGGGTTGCTGTTAGTAAATTTAGATATCAATTAGAGATTAAATTTTATTTTGTTACCGTATCCAGTAAATTTAGATAACACTTAGAAATTAAATTTTAAATAAATAACAATGTGTTATTTTTATATATCAATTTGTATGTGCAGATTCCGAACGTTTTTGGATTTTTCATTGGTTTAGTGCAAATGATATTGTATACGAAATATTATCACTTGTACAACAAGCGGATATGATGTTCTTTCTCCATTTTTTGATGGTTTTTTAGTAGATTAGTAATATGCACGTGTATTGCACGTGATTTATATAATTTTACAAATTTTATTTACTAATTTTATTGAAAGATTAATGTAAATTTAAGATGTATTATAAATATAATAAAAATCAAACAAATAACTAATTAAAACAAAATTTTGAGTCACTTTAAAATATTTTATTGTATAGATAATTTTAAATGATTAAATTCCTTTTAGTTAATCATTTAAAATTATCTATACAATAAAATATTTTGAAGTAACTTGAAATTTTTGTTCTAATTAGTTGTTTGGTTTTTATTATATTAATAATACTTCTTAAATTTACATTAATCTTTCAATAAATTTAGTAAATAATTTTTGTAGAATTATATGAATCACGTGTAACGCACGTGCGTATTACTAGTAACCATGAAAATGTGATGAACTTTCAAAGGAGTTGAGAGGGTTTTTTTATACCTGGAACTTTGGGTGTCATAGCCTCATAGACTTTGAGTAGTGAATTGGGCCTCATGGACCAATTGATAATTTGACCCAATAATTAATAATTGTGGACTAATAAATAAATATTTTTTTATTAACTAATGTAAACAAAACGAACGACAATGTAAAGTTGATTTTAACCCCATCACTTTTGTATAAGACGCGTCAACCAGGGGCGTAGCTAGGGGCTTCCCTAGCACCTGACGTAACCCAAATTTTTTTATCTCATATTTTTTGGGGGTGGGGAATATATGTTTTGACTAAGAAAATCATAATTGGGTTAGCGACAATCCGGCGTGCTAGCCCCTAGTGTCAACTATAGGATGTAAAAACCCAAATATTAAAGATAAAAAGATCTTGAACTTGGATTTACTACCAATGATTTAAGAGAAAAATGTCCTTAGAATGCCCCTCATGGGCGGCCTAGCCAGTGGCTAGGGTGGATTCTTGAGGTTAGATATTTTAATAAGTTCAAATTCCCATCTCGATTTGCATCACTTGGTAGATTATGTCGCATAGAGCTTATCTAGTGCATTTTACATGGTTGGCATGTAATAGCTAATGCATCGATCAACCCAAATTTACAAAGTTTGCACCCAAAGGATAAAATAGTGGCAGCAAGTTCCTCGTTATAAAAAATAAATGTCCTTGTAACAAAGTATCCTTAATTACCATTGAGTCATGTTAGAGAGAATAAAATGTTGAATATTTATCTGTCATATAATTAAACCTTTTCAAATAGAGACATATGGAAGACTTTACACTAGTTTACATATTCGTGTAGATGGATCAATCAATCTCTTCTTCTCTAATTATTAGACTGATGAATGTGAAGTCATTCTGATCATATGCATAGTTAATCTCAATTTAACTTTATGTAGACTTTCAATTGAAATATTATTGTGTGGAGTTTAAAGTAATATCAACATTTCACGCATCCGTACGTGTCTTTCCAACTTAGGAGAATATTCACTGCCAGTATTATGACTGCCTAGCTACAATTAACTGTACAAGCTTGTCCGGGTGTTTTATTTTAGAGCAAATTATAAAAGTTAATATTGATATTCAATCTAATAAATATATAAAAAGAAAAAACCAATTTTCTATACTCAGGAGAAAAAATCAATTATCTTTCAAGATTACAATTACACCATTGAGATTTATTTTTATTTTACAAATTGTACATTTTGAGTTTTGACTGTGATATTTGTAAAACAAACACAAATGTTATCAAAGAGGTAATTGAAAAACATGAAGTAGTATTTGTAATTCTTAAAGATAATTGGAATTTTTCATTACTTAGGCATGCAAATGTAAATGTGAACAAATATACAAACTCACCTCACACATTGATTCTATAATATCGTAAGAAGACAATAATTGAGAGAATAATCTCGAGTTTTAACTCAATAATCAACAACTCTCAAAATAATAACAAAACATATATTTATAGAATTAAACTCCTACTATTGAAAACTCTTAAAAGATATCATGTACATATATATAACCCACTAAAACTAATACTTGTTGATACTAAGATATCTTTAAATAATATCTCAAATCTTATCTCTATCACTATATATCAGGGATAAATTAATATTATAATTTACCACTTGTTTTAATTTGATGTTTCATTTAATATAATATATAATACATGCATTCATATAACTGTATATATATAAACAATGTTTTTGTAAATAGCAATTAGTATTAATTATATACATATATGAAAATAATTAATGTACATAAAATAGGAGAGACAAAATCAAATTAACACCAAATCAAAGTATAAGTACTATATCAAACTTCTCTTGTTATTTATATCCTTTTGACTCTAAAATTAGTAGTTAAATATTAGTTTTCAACCAATGTCATTACTTTATCCTTCGCATTATTAGCTGTACGTAAGAAAATATCGACTTCTTATCTTTATAAAATGCCCACGTCCATTTTTTTGACAAAAACCCATTTGAATATGCCAAAAAAACCCTTACCATACATAAACAAAGACCAAATCCACCTCAA
Source organism: Rehmannia glutinosa (assembly GCA_016081115.2). Taxonomy (NCBI): domain Eukaryota; kingdom Viridiplantae; phylum Streptophyta; class Magnoliopsida; order Lamiales; family Orobanchaceae; genus Rehmannia; species Rehmannia glutinosa. The sequence continues at coordinate 183,341 of JABTTQ020002727.1, read as the reverse complement.
CTGGGGCAAACACTATTTGAATTTCACAAATTAACCAACATATTAATAGAAATAAAATAAACAATCTTATGGAAGCAACGCGTTTTACTAGTCAAAAATAGTGACCAAAGCCACTATAAATTCATGCCTTGTTCTCAATCATCAACTTCATCCCCAAGCAAAACAAGTACAAAGATTCTTGCTTTTGTTTGCTCTAAATTTCAAATATGGATAACATAAGATCCATAACTCTAACTATAACACTATCCCTTTTCCTATTTTTCACTACCATACCAAGTGAAGCACAACTATCTCCCACATTTTACGATAGTAGATGCGCGAACGCAACTTCTATCATCCGATCGGTCATCCGGTCATCAAGTAGATGATCTGGGCCGAGGGATGGGCGGCATCCTCATCCGTCTCCATTTCCCACGATTGCTTCGTTCAGGGCTGTGATGCTTCAATCTTACTCGACAATGCCGATGGGATCCAAAGTGAGAAGGATGCGGGCCCTAATGCTAATTCAGTAAGAGGGTTCGAAGTGATAGAGGCCGCCAGCGTGAGGTCGAGCGTGGGTGCCTAGAATTGTTTCTTGCGCCGATATTCTAACGTTAGCGGCCGTGATGCCTCTGTTCTTTGTAAGTTCAACAATATTTCCTATCCGACCTGCGATATTTCATCTCATATTTCAATTCACCGATTATGATGTCATTATTGCAAATATGACATTGATATGGTATATTGAAATATCGAGATGGAACATTATTGGAGAATATAAAATCCATAGAGTGACGGAGCTTGGGGTTGGCGGGCTCCCTTTTAAAATTTAGTATCGAATATTATACATAAATTTCTTAAATTTAATTAAGACCTTGCTCATCAAAAATTGAAAATATCTCCGTGTATTATTAAATTAAATTGTATATTATGTTATTATACAATAATTATTTATTATTAAACCTTGCATGCATCTTCTATATATAGAAGCAGAAAAGAAATTAATTAAGGTGTGTTTGGTACAATATTTATAGGTTGGTGGTCCAACATGGACTGTGAGGCTTGGGAGAAGGGATTCCACCACAGCTAACCGTGCTCAAGCAAACACGGATCTTCCTGGTCCTTTTTCTACTCTCGCTCAACTCATCTCTGCCTTCGGCAACAAGGGACTCAGCCCAACGGATATGGTTGCCCTATCAGGTACAAAACAAATTTAATATACACCATAAATAAATAAAATGATAATTACCAACAAAAAAATACCCTTGAAATTTAATCTAGTTACAAAACAACTCAGTTATCTTTCAAAATAACAAATACCCTTGATATTTGTTCTATTTGCAAACTACATCCTCAAGAGGTCAGGGCGGGAGTATTTGTTAAATGGACTATTTGTAATACCTTAAGGGGATATTTGTAATTTTGAAAGATAAATAAATTAATCTGCTTGTAATTAAGTAAACCTTACAGTAGCTTTATCATTAATTATCTACTAATAAGTGTTTCAAATGTGAATATCACGTGAATAAAATGATGTCATAATCGTCTCATGAATTAAAACACGTACAAGATGAAACACAATAAGAAAACAGAAATATCCAGAGTACTCCTCTTGTGTTGCACTATCAGAAATATTTCCGGTCCAAATATTCAACTGATGGAAATAGTTTTATGATATGATAGATTTTTTTTTTTTATAATAAGGTTGGAAATGGGAGGCTTATTTTTGTAGGTGTAATATAGTATGTAGTGTAAGTGAAGAATGGAGGAACTAAGGCAAAGAGAGGTTTGAACTTTGAAGTAGAAGTTTTATTGTTTGGTCTTTGATTTTGCTTACTTGTCTACAAGAATGCCTCCATATCTATTTATACTTAGTCTAAGGAGGCTTCTAGTACTTGTTCTAGATTTTTCTAGTTTCATTTAGCAATTTACATGCTTCTAGATTTGTTCTTCTCTAATCTAGATTTTATATGTTTGTTCTAGATTTTTCTTTTTACTACTACAATTTTCATATGCTAGAATAATCTAGAAATGTGCACCAATTTCTAATACTCCTCCTTGGTGCATATTTACGTGACTCTATCATATCTCGTAATATCTCAAACTTTCCTCGAGGTAATGCTTTTGTGAAAATATCTCGCTAATTGTTCGTCGGTCTTGCAATGCTCAATTCAATTTCACCGTTTGCATTTCCCTGATGAAGTGATACTTGATTTTGATGTGTTTAGTTACATTTGTGGAACACGGATTTTTGCCATTGCTATAGCGACTTTACCGTCGAGAAAAAATTTTGTGTAGCCTTTTCTTGTACTTCTCCCATGTCTTCAAGTATGCGCTTCAACCATATTGCTTGATTGGTAGTCATTGATCTTTGCTATATATTCAAACCTGGCGATGATTGTCGATCGGCTTGTTGCGTCTTTTTGGATGCCCAAGAAAATATTCCTAACCCAATGTGAATGCATAAACGATGTGCTTTTCATGTCGTCGATTGATCCCGCCCGATCATTATCAGATAGCCTATTAGTTTTGAGTGCATCACGATTCATACCAAATACCATAGTTCTTTGTTCCTTCCAGATATATCGGAGTACTCGCTTTCTTTGCTCCGTAATGAATTTGACTTGGATTAATGAATCTTGATAGGAAGCTAGTTGCGTACATAATGTCGGGTCGAGTTGCGGTTAGATAGAGTAAGCTTCCAATTAGACTTGAAATTGTGAGTTATCCGCCTTGGTGAGCCATCTTCCTTTTTGAGTGCCTTGTTGTTGTCAAGTGGAGTTGCTACGATCTTGCATCCTTCCATCTTGAACCTTTTAAGTAAGCTTTCTGCGTATTTCTTTTGTGAGATAAGATACCATCTTTTCTTTGATGTATCTCGATACCAAGAAAATAGTGCAGCAAACCCAAGTCCGTCATCTCGAATGTCTTCATCATGTCTTCTTTGAACTCCATAATCATATGTTCATTATTTCCTGTGAAAATGAGATCATCTACGTATAAAGAGACAATGAGTGTATTGTTCGTACCTTGGTCTTGATATATAGTGTTGGCTCACTCTGGCTCCTCCTGAATCCAAGCTCAGTGAAGTAGTCATCAATTCTGCTATATCAGGCTCGCGGGGCTTGCTTTAATCCATATAGTGCTTTTTTTAGTCTGAGAACTTTATCTTCTTTCCTTGTACCACGAACCTCGAGGTTGTTCGACGTAGATTTCTTCTTCAAGATAACCATTAAGGAATGCGGACTTCACATCGAGTTGATATATCTTCCATTGTTTTACGAGTGCTAATGCAATAAGTGCTCGTATCGTGTCGAGTCGGACTCTCTGGAGCGAAAGTCTCACCGTAGTCGATGCCATCTTGTTGTGCATATCCTTTTGCAACAAGTCTTGCTTTGTATTTTTGTATCTTGAACCATCTTAAGTTTTGTCTTATAGACCCACTTAACTCCAATGGCTTCTTTATCTTGCGGAAGATCCGTGAGCTCCCACGTCTCATTTTTCTCGATCATTTTTATTTCTTCCTCCATTGCTTTTACCCGCACTTCTTGTTTAGCAAATACCGCTTCGTAGCTATCCGGCTCCATAATCGTCAAATTGCATGTTTGATATATTTCTCCAGCGATCCGGTCCTTTTTGGTGTTGAGTCCGGAGATGTGTCGGGATCTCTAGTTGTTGCTCGCTCGCGTCTCCGGCGGATCATTGCTGGTTTCTTCTTGTTCATGAGTTAGTTTAGGAAGGTTGATACTCCTCTTTTCCACTTGGTTTGTCTCCCAATTGTATGCAACATCTTCATCGAACATTACGTCTCGACTGATGATCAACTTTCTTGTGCTTAAGCTATAGACTCGATAACCTTTGGATTGAGTGCTATAGCCTAAGAATATACATTTTTCAGTCTTCTCATCCAACTTGCCCCTTTTTTGTTGAGGAATATGAACATAGCAGATGCATCCAAATACTCGTAGATGTTTAGGCGATGGTTTTCGTCCGCTCCAAGCTTCGATCGTGTCTTGTCTTGTCTGACTTTGGTAGGACATCTATTTAGTAGATAGATCGATTTAAGATTACGACTTCGCCCCAAAAGGATTTGGGAAGACCTTTCTCCATTAGCATAGATCTTGCAGTCTCCATTACTGTTCTATTCTTTCTTTCTGAGACGCCATTTTGTTCTGGTGCGTATCCGACTGTGAGTTGATGCTCCACGCCTTCATCTTCACAAAATTTTGTGAATTGAGTAGAAGTGTATTCTTTTCCACGGTCACTCCTTATTGTTTTGATTTTGTGACCACTTTGCTTTTCGACATATGCCTTGAATTTCTTGAAAATATCGAATACCTGCGATTTTTCTCGTAGAAAATAAACCCATGTCATTCTAGTATAATCATCGATAAAGAGTATGAAGTACCTGTTTTGTTCATTTGAAGGAGTACGCATCGGACCGCAAATGTCTGTGTGTACTAGCTCCAATGGCTTTTTGGCTCTCCAAGCTTTTCCTGGATGGAAAAGGTTGCCGTGTTGTTTCCGAGCATGCACCCTTCACGCACTCCATCAAGCTCTTTGATTGTTGGCAAGTCACGCATCATGTTCTTCGATTTAGGATCTTTAATCCTTGTAAATTGAAATGTCCGAACCTTCTATGCCATAGCCAAGTATCGTTAACTTGGGCCGTCATTGCGGCGTCGTTTGCATATCTCCATTGGATGGGAAAACATCTATTTTCCCTCATTTTAACTTTTGTAATTACGAGGATTTATCCTTTTTATCATAGATTGTGCAAGAATCTCCTCAAATACAAAGAGTATCCTTTCTCCATCATTTGTCTCACACTAAGTAGATTTTGATCTATTGTATGGACTAAGAGAACTTCATTAATATATCTCTTACCCTTTTTCGTGTCTATAGCAATAGTGCCTTTGCGATTCTTCCATATAATCACCATTTCCAATTTTTATCTTTGTACTTATTTTATCAAGTTGGCGAAAATACTTTCATTTTTAGTCATGTGGTTGCTACAACCACTTTGTCCAAATACCAAGTATCTTTGTTTTCTTCTGCGGCAGCGGACATAAAAGAGATTATTCTCGAATTCCGTATTTTTCGAGAAATTAGCCTGGTGTCTTTGCTTTAACCGACATGATTTCTCTACATGTTCAAACTTCTTACAATTTTGACATTGTGGTTTTCCTTAAACCAACAATCTTTCTCCAAGTGACTTTTCCTTTTGCATATACCACATGGAGAAACTTGTCATTATTATCCATTGGTTTCCCTTCATTATATTTTCTCCCATTTTTCTTATTTTTCTCGAGATCGCATACTTAATTTTGATTGAAATACATTATCTATGTCTTTTTAAGTAACGTCTTTCTAATCTTTTCTCGTGAGCCTCAAGTGATCCCATTAATTCAGAAAGATTAATTTTTCTATATCTTTGGATTCTTCAATAGCCGCAATTATGGGATCATATTTTTACGTGCAAGTAATTAAAATTTTGGAAACAATTTTACTTTAAAAATTTTCTCCATAGGCTCGTAATTGGTTTACCACTTCATTTACTCTTGAATAATAGTCTTTAGCGTCTCGAGAATCTAACATTTTTAAATTCTCAAACTTCCTTCTCAAAGTTTGAAGTCTAGTAGCACGTACCTTTTCATTGCCTTGAAACTCCTCCCGCAACTTATCTCATGCCTCTTTGCGCTTTTTGCTCCCATGATCCTTGGAAAATATTAAATCCGCCAAGCTCATCTCAAGAGCAAGGAGTGCTTGAGAATCCTTCTCGTTGATTCTCCTTAAATTCCTTCTTTTGTACCGCGGATAATGTGGAAATATCGTTTGGAATAATATATCCATTATTAACAATATCCCACAAATCTTGAGCACAAAAGTAGGTCTTCATTTTAATAGACCGAGAAATCGTAGTTTTCACCACGAAAGACCGAATTGGAATAGATGAGCGGAATGTGTCGGCCATTGTATCGCCCGATAATCGAACTAGGCTCGATGCCACCGATGGAAATAGTTTTATGATATGATATATTTTTTTATTTTATAATAAGGTTGGAAATGGGAGGCTTATTTTTGTAGGTGTAATATAGTATGTAGTGTAAGTGAAGAATGGAGGAACTAAGGCAAAGAGATGTTTGAACTTTGAAGTAGAAGTTTTATTGTTTGGTCTTTGATTTTGCTTACTTGTCTACAAGAATGCCTCCATATCTATTTATACTAGTCTAAGGAGGCTTCTAGTACTTGTTCTAGATTTTTCTAGTTTCATTTAGCAATTTACATGCTTCTAGATTTGTTCTTCTCTAATCTAGATTTTATATGTTTGTTCTAGATTTTTCTTTTTACTACTACAATTTTCATATGCTAGAATAATCTAGAAATGTGCACCAATTTCTAATATCAACAATACGTGCTTATCTTATAGACACATGCCAAAAATTAAAAAAAAAGAATAAAACACAGATAAAAACTTTGAAACGACAAAAACTTTTCATGGGAAAATTTACAATTGTTATTAAATACTTGAATGTTTGGCGGAGACACGGGCAACCTGCACCCCACTCCCCACCCTCCGCCTCAAAAAGATTATACTAAGAAATTTTTATAAAAATATTTTAGTTAAAATTTATATAATTTGTTTTCGTATTCTATTGGTCCATCCACTAATTTCATGTATTGGCTCATCCTAATATATTTCTTGATTGTGCGGATCACACACAATAGGTCAAGCACAATGTGTCACGTTCCGTACTAGGATTTACAAAGAACGGAACGGACATCGACCCTAACCGCCCGGACGCTGAGACGCACGTGCCCTCAAACCGGCGGCAACAATAATTTGGCGCCGCTCGATTTGGTGACGCCGGTGTCCTTCGACAACAACTACTTTCGGAATCTGGTACAATTGAGGGGACTTCTTCAGTCGGATCAAGTCCTGTTCACTGATTCCACAAGACAACTCGTGACTGATTATAGTAATAACCCACAACGTTTTGCATCAGATTTCGCTAGTGCAATGGTCCGAATGTCGGAGATCCAACCCCTCCTCGGACAAAATGGAATCATAAGAAGGGTTTGTAATGTCATTAACTAGTTATATGGCATAGTTATGGTTAGAGTCTTGGGATTAATAAAGCATGTAAATATGCTGTTCCGATCCCCTAATTGTAAATCCAGTTTGTTTCAGTCATGTTGCGTGTGATGTTGTTGTTTATCAATAATGTTGTGAAATAATGATATCGAATATAATTGTCATATTTTAATTTGTGTCGAACAATAATGTTGGATGTGTTTTATAAGTTCTATATATCTTTCTTCACAAATTGTTGTATCGCATTAAGAAACTTAAAAAAGCCAATTTGTACTGCATATGAAAGAAATCAGGAAATCCCTACATAAATTAATGGGTCCAGACTCCAAATCTGTTCACTACAAAAAATACCATTTTATCTACAGAATTTACTTGTGAAATGATTTTGTTTTTACGATTATTTACTGAGAATACCGCTTATTTTTTTCTCAAATTATACCGACAAATTAACGACGATAACCGACAGCTTTTTAAATTTATCGGCCAAATACTTGTAGTAATTTACTAACAATTTTAGATTCTGTAGTTAAATATTTACCTATAATAATATTACCCACAATGATTTTACCTACATTTTACAATTATCTTAATATTTACCTCTGATTTTTTTTTGTATATATGTAAACCGATTTTTTCTTGTAGTGTTTTTCTATATTTGTATTTGATTTCCTATTCCATTGTATTGAATATATAATTGATTGTGTACAATAATGACATATAGATATATATGTGATAATATATATGTGTGTTTATACAAAGATTTAAATGTGTGGAATATATATACTTGCATTGATATAAATGTATATTATAATTTAGAAACATAATTGCATTGATATAAAATGGGACAAATTAACAGAATAAAAAAGAAATTGGATAACAAAGAACTAGAAAAAATTGACCAACTTTCTAAATATTTTAAGAGGAGACTACTTACTTTTAAAATAAGGTTTTTCTTGTCATTCAATAATAATATACTAACTCATAAATTTATTTAAAGCTTGAATTTAAGTAATATTTTTTTGTCTTTTTATTAAATTTTTGATAATTTAAATACTTTATAATTTTTATTACAAGTTATTTTAAAAATTTATAAAACAATACTTTTGTGTAATGATTATTATATACATATATTTATGCTAATTATATTAATTATTTAAAAAAATATCTATGAAAGAAAACTAAGTGTTTGGTTGAGCATATAAGCTCTTAAAAATAGCTTATAAGATGTTTAAGAGCTTATAAGCTCTTAAACCTGTTTTAGTAATTTTTTTCCAAAAGAGCTTATAAGCTCTAAAAAAAGTGTCGAGAGCCTATAAGCTCCTAAAAAAAAAAAAAGTACCTCAAGGAGCTCACCCCAACTTTTTAAAAAGAGCTCATAAGCTCCTTATTTTAAATATTCAAAAGACAAAAATATACTTAATAATTTTATAAAATATAAAAACAAATTTTATAAGCTCAACTATCTTATTTCATCCAAACACTCGACAACTTATTTTTAAAATAAGATCTAACATCTTATAAGCTCCTAAAACAAACTTATCGGATGTAGGAGCTTATAAGATGTTTTAAATAAGCTTAGCCAAACACCCTAATTTATTTGTTTTGCCAAAATGCCAAGTTTTTTCCCCCTTGCAAACTAATCGCGTAAACTGTCAACTCAATAATTTACCTCCAAAATAATATTTTTTTATTTTGTCAAGTCACCCAACATGCAAGCTTTACATGCTATTATCTTTAATAAGTTGAGAGTCTTGGTACGGAGGGAAGGGGATAAATTTTAAAGAAATTGAAAGATACGAGTTCGAACCCGGTCAATACCCTTAGAAAGAGTGAGTCTACCACTTGAGCTACAAGCTCGTGGTGCAAACTTTACATACATGCTATAGCAAGTTATATGACTAAATCGTTGGTTTTTCCAACTTAAAGAACATAAATCAAAATAAAGAGAAAAAAAAAAGACTCAATCTATTAATTTACAGAACTAACAAAATTATTTTTTCCTACAATAGTGATTAAAAAAAATTACGTGCTAACATGTTTTGTGGAGTGAAATATGAGATAAAGCATCATATTAAAATAGAAATTCCAATATACAATTACAGGGAGGTGATTGAAGAAAAGACAATTAAATTAATTGAGTTTAATAATAGATTATAATTGAGTTTCTTCCTCCAAAGCACAATACTTACCGTATATTACGGTCAAAATATATACAACAACTAGTACGTTCTTTCTAAATTTTATTAATATCACTTCGGGATCAATCTCGTGTTTTGTGGTAGAAGTTTTGTGTTGTCAAAGTGATTCGATTTGGATTCGATACCATATGAGTGATCGATCTCCTCCCCTATTATATATCATCCCCACTATACTACAAAAATTGATCTCATTTCCTATGAAACATCTCAAAATTAAAATTTATTTCTTAAATATAATTTAAACTACTCTTTTATTTAAAAATAATGATGTAATACCATTGACTCCTAACTACTACTTTAACAGAAACAGTACGTCAAAATATAAAATATAGTATATCTTTCTCAATAATTATCTAAGTTTTGTATTATATTAGGTCAAAAACTACTTAATCTAAAATATGTGCGGAATAGATAATTAAGTTACAACCGTTGTAAATATACTTTAAAATCAAATATTTCTTCTTTTCCTATACAATCCCCTAATTTAATTGGAAGTGAACCTGTATGAAAGATGATGAAAGGAATGCATGTAATCGCCATTGTCCAAACATTTTAATGTTATTGCACAACAATCAAATTTTGACAAATTGGCAGGCCAAATGTCTAAATAAGCCAAATTAACGGACAAATTCTACAACCCCATTGAGGTTATTAGAACGAATATTATGCTACAATATTGAAATTAGTATTTGCTCATTCAACAAACAAATAATTAATTTAATGAAACCATGTGGAAATTCGGAACATTCATGAAACATATCTGTACTACGTTAGTTTAGAAAAGATTTATATTCATGGGTATAATCATTTTATTTTGGAACGTAGTTTGTAAAACAAGAAATTGTCCGGGTCTTTCACACGCACTATAAAAAGTTGTAATTCATTGTCCCAATAATATTAAAAAAGAACCCCTCAGGAAAATAATATTAAAAAAGAAAATATTATATACAACTAACATGATAGAGTCATACTGAAGTGGAAGATTATACAAAATTCCGAACTAAAAATCGAATATCTAATAATATGGGGAGGTGATGAGAAAAGGAAACTAAATTAATCACTTATTGTACTGCAGGTAGTAATGGAGTTTCTTCCTCGAAATGCACTTCTCACGTTAGGTACGTTATGTATATTGTAATAATAATATAAAAACAAATAATACATTATTTCTCAAATCTATTAATCTAATTTCCTCTTCGAAATGTCTCAAAATTTAAAAATTTATTTCTAAAAAATTTAAAATACTCTTCGATATCTATATCTATACTTATTATAAAAGTATGAATGAGTTTGAAGGTTTCTTAAAAAATTTGATTTGCGAAAAATATCCTTATAGTAAAGTTAGTTTTAGGGGCAATTAAGTAGTATTCTATATTGATTTTGTTTTTGTTTTATAATATGATTAATGTCTCTTTGTATTCTATACTCTTCTTATATGCTTTCATTTAATTGTATTTCATAGAATATTTTAAATTTGTAAATAATATTAATTTCATATTAAACTAGATGTCCAGAGCCTTCCAATCATATGTCATAAGCATATATAAAAGACTTCATATGAGATAGTTTTAGCCATTTAAAGTTGAGTGTTATGTAAAAATGTACATTTATATTATTTTTCTTTAATTTTCTTTATGACTAAATACATCTACAATAAGAAACAAGAGTATGAATTTACAACCAAATGAAGATAAAAAAATAAATAAATAAAATTAATGTATTTAGTTTGATTTAAATAATTAGTAGGAAGATAAAATATAGTTTCTAAATTCACTTTTAATTGCAAATATCCCATTAAAATAAATTATCATCTATCACCCTCCCTAAACTATGAGATAATTAAATGATACATTTTTTAAATATGTGAAGATGGAGGTTTGAGATCATTGAGAATTACAGAGAAATATATGTATTTTCAATAAAAAGGTAATTAGTTTTAAGATCGTGAAATATAAGTTATTATTAAAATTTTGAAAAAAATAGTTTGTTGTCCAAGTTTTATTTATTAATCTTTATCTATATTTTTCTTTTCTTTTTTTTTGTAATAATGGATATACAATTTAACATGATTTAGATTCAATTTTTTTATTAATGTAAAAACTTGGGTTATCAAATTTTAGCATGTAAAATTACATGATTAATTATTTATAATGCATCCGAATGAAAAATATTAAAAGAAATATAAAAAAGATGTCTCCAACCATCAAAATCAAACAAGAGAAAATTTGATTGTTAACTAAATATAGAAACCTATATACTTATATAGTTTTATATTGTTTTTAAGTTTGAGAATTGAATTATTTAAATAATTAGTTAATAATACATCCCGATCTATACTTACTAAAAATAAATTATATATTAGAACAATGTTAAAAATTTAACAATCATATCGACAATGTTATACATGTATTCACAATCTATAATTAACTTGTGTTGTATATTAACTAATTTCTATTTACCTGGATATGTAATATTATTTCAAAAACATTATTGATAAAGCATAAAACAAAGCATACGTAAAGAAAATGCCACTTACAATAAATCTAACGATGAAGGTTTTGAAATGACACCATGGTATTAATAATACTTGAAGTACTCAAATATTTTATTAATCCGTCAAATACTAATCATTATTTCATGAATTTCAAATATAGATTATAATTGAATGTAGTACAAGGTGTTTTCATTTATGTTTTAGTAGGCAATGACTATACATATTGAATCTCCAATAAATGAATATTCAACATTGATTTGCATATGTAATAATATTATATTATATATTACTTATCTTTCTTCATATTTTTGTTTTTCCTTTTTATTAATATATAGTTTGCATAGTATGAAAATGGATCGTGGTTTAATAATTTATATGATATAAACATGCGACTTTTCTTTCAATTTAATTTATGGACTATTTCCAATTGTATTGATTAGTTTACTTTTATCTTCATTTCTAATATATGAATATTTAATTTAATCAGAACAAGATGTGAGTGAGAACATTATATGAAGCTAAAGGCTCCTATGGCCATTGGCCACATTCAATACGAATTATTGTTTCCACTATTTTCCTTGAGAGTAAGTGTTGGTTTTCGCGTGAGAAATAAAAATATGTTTTGTTGAATGTAAAATTTTAGAAATAAATAAAAGTTTAGAAATAAATTAATATTTGGTTGAGTATTTCTTTTAATTTTTTTACACAAAAACATGTCATACAAATAAAAAACATTTATGCGATCCTCGATAATGTGGACTTAGCTATACTTATCACAAACTTAATTGGATGCATGATGGAATCAATGTACATTTCGGTACATTTATTATGCAATAAAATTATAAAAGTTCCTAAGTAAGTAATAATTTATATATTTTGCGAGACAATTATTACAAGTTCAATTAATTTTATAGTACTATAACTTCAATTAATTTGCATTTAATAGATTTGTTGTTAAGTTGGTATTTTACCAACTTATTTGATATTTTAGAGTAGAATTTGGTTTTATTTTGGGTGTTTTTAGAGTCGTTAGAGTCCTATTTATTTCAATTAGAGTCGATGTAGAGTCAATACAGATTTGGTAGCCGAGAAATGAAGAAAACGGTGAAAAACGGCTTGAAGAAAGAAGAAATCGCGTAGAAAGAAGGAAAAAATCGCACTTTGGCCAAGGACGGGCGGGCGCTGCAGCGCCCGGCCCTGGGCGCCACAGCGCCCGTGACAGGGAATGAGAGTTCGGAAGCAGGCATGTGGGCGCTGCAGCGTCCAACGCCCGGCAGCGCCCGGGCGGAAGATATTGTTGATGCGGGTGGGCGCTGCAGCGCCCGGGCGGCAATTGTGCGGAAGAAATGATGGCGCCCGCAATGCTCTTGGCGCCAGCCATGCCAGTCGCGTGCGATAAACTGGGACGAGATTGCTGGGCGCCGCAGCGCCCGGGGGCGGAAAAACCTATGTTCACCTACCCCTTCTTGGACTTTTGTGTACTATAAATACCATCCTTGGGGCTTGAAATTAGGGCATCTTGGAACCCTTGGGAAGGCATAAAACAATAAAGCAAGGGGAGAAGAATTTGAGCATTTTGAGAAGAATTTGGAGAAGAAGATTGGAGGCTTCTATCATCTAGAAATAGAGAAGATCCCTCAACTCTTGTTCTTATTTTGTTGCTTTCTTCATATCTTGTAAGATGTATTGTTGTATTTTCATGGATTCATTTTCTTTAAGAGCTAAACACTATAATTCTAGAGGATTGATGTAATCTATGTTTGAACTTATGTTTTGAGATTGTGGTTTGTCAATCTAGATCTATCAATTTATTTGTGCTATTTGGATCTATTGCTTCTAAATTACTTGATCAATAATTTAGATTGTTTGGTGTATTTGATTTGACACTTGAGAGAGGTAATTGAATACATGACCTTGGAATAGCATAACCTAGGATTTCATAGAATTGAGAGATTTATGAATCCTTTGAAGTCATTTATCAAGATTCATAGCTTTTATTGAGATTTTAATTGGTGATTTTTATAGAGATATTGATTTCCCAATTGAATCTAAAATCATTTAGCACTTGAGAGAGGGAATGATTATTGTAGAAATCTTGACTTATAAATTGATAATTGATGATTGATAAACCATATTGACAACATAAAGGATAACTAGATTCATCATACCTCTAGAATTCATTTAATCATTTGGATAAACTCATTGATATTTTCATAGTCTTAATTTATTTTTAGTATTTTTAGTATAATCAACTCCATCAAATATTGAATTTCTAAATAAAGTTAGACTACTATATTATAGTACTTAGCAATAATTCGATAATTATTCCCTGTGGATTCGACAACCTTACTACTCTATATTAAAACTTGACACCGTAGACTTGCGGTTAGAAAAATCTCTAACAAGTTTTTGGCGCCGTTGCCGGGGAATAATTCATCTTATTTGCGCTAATATTATTACTTAGTAGTTTTACTTTAATTTAGATTGGTTTCTTTTGTTACAATAGGGTCATTGTCATTTTTGTGTTTTCTTGTTGATGCGGAAAAATAAAAGTGTTAATTTAATCTTATTTGATCCAAAAATTGAAAGAACGCTTGAAAGATTAGAGCGCACGAAGAATCGAATTCACAAAAATGGCAGAATCGGTAATGATGAAGACCGCATACCTATTGTTGCACCACCGGAAAGGGCCATTCGGGACTATTTTCGACCAACCACAAATCAAAACTATTCGGACATTGTTCGCCAACCTATCAATGCGAATAATTTTGAATTGATGCCGCCCTAATAAATATGGTGCAACAAAATTAGTTTGGGGGTAGTGCGTAGAGACGACCCGAATGCTCATTTGGCTATTTTTCTCGAGATATGTGATACTATCAAAATGAATGGGGTCCCCGATGAAGCTATTCGGTTGAGGTTATTTCCGTTTTCACTTCGTGATAAAGCTAGACAAAGTGGTTTCAAACCTTTCCACCGGAAGTATCACTAGTTGGAATGATCTCACCGAAAAATTAATGGCAAAATTCTTTCCACCTAGTAAGACACTTCAACTCGAAAAGTGAGATTGCTTTCATCAACTCGACTTTGAGCCACTCTACGAAGCTTGGGAGCGATTCAAAGAATTATTGAGGAGGTGTCCACAACACGGTACGCAGATTGGCAAAAGGTTCAATATTTCTACAATGGTATGAATGGGCATTCAAGAACTATTATAGATCTTTAGCAGAGGTACATTGATGGCTAAAACTCCAAGTGAAGCCATGCTTTTACTCGAAGAAATGGCTGCCAATAGTTATCAATGGCCGTCTGAAAGATCTACGCCAAGAAAAGTTGTCGGTGTTCTTGAACTTGATACTATGTCCGCATTGGCCTCTCAAATTTCCGCCTTGTCAAAGCAAATTGCTACACTAAGTCCAGGTGGAAAACAACAATCGGAGGCAGTCATGGAGATAAGTCAAGAAATTGTGAATCCCAATACGGAACAAGCGAATTATGTGAATAATCGGGGTTTCAACAATAGAGGGAATCAATTGCCGACACATTATCATCCCGACTTCGCAATCATGAAAACTTCTCGTATAGCAATACGAGAAATGTGTTGCAACCACCTCGGGATATCAGAATCAAGCAAGTACGAGCACACATGTGGGAGAACAAAAGCCATCTTTGGAGGAATTACTTAGTTCATTCCTTGTAGAATCAAGAGCAAGGATGAACAAGGCCGATTCTAACATAGAAAATTTGGGTTCAAGGGTTACAACCATTGAAAGTCATTTCAAATCTTTGGGGACACATGTGGGTCAATTGGCCACGGCTATTAATTCACAACGAGAAAGTTGATACGTTTCCAAGTAACACCGAGGTGAACCGGGAACATTGCAAGACCATTAAGTTGAGAAGTGGGATGGAATATGATGAACCAAAGATGCTGCTCATGCTACCAAAGAACCCCGGAAGCAAGCTCAAACACTCCAAAATGAAGAGGGCATTGATAAGCAATCGAAAAAGGCAAAATTGAGGTAAAACCAATTTCCAATTCGATAATGTGTTACCAAATGCTCTTCCTTTTCCACGAGATTTCGAAAGAAAAAGTTGGGCGCTCAATTTTCCAAGTTTTTGGAAATATTCAAGAAAATTCACATCAACATCCCTTTTGCCGATGCACTTGAGCAAATGCCAAACTATGAAAAATTCATGAAGGATGTGATGTCGAGAAAGAAGAAGGTTGGAGGAATACGAGATGGTCGGTCTCACGAAAGAGTGTAGCGCCATTTTGCAAAGAAAGCTACCACAAAAATTAAGAGATCCTAGGAGTTTCACTATCCTTGCACTATTGGTGATTCTTATTTTAATAAAGCTCTTTGTGATTTAGGTGCTAGCATTAATCTTATGTCGTTGTCTGCATTTCGGAAACTTGGCCTTGGAGAAATAACGCCATCCACCATCACATTGCAATTAGCCGATAGATCACTCACCTACCCAAGAGGAGTGATTGAAGATGTGTTGATCAAAGTGGATAAATTCATATTTCCTCCGGGACTTTGTGGTGTTGGATATGGAGGAAGATCATGAAATGCCATTGATTCTTGGGAGACCTTTTCTATCAACGGGATGAGCTTTAATTGATGTGCAACGAGGAGAGTTAACATTACGGGTAAATGATGATGAGGTACTATTTAACATTTATAAAGCAATGAAATTTCAAGAGGAACCTCACACATGTCATTTTAATGATAAGATCGAACAATGTGATCAAACGGAAGTTATAAAACAAGATTTAAAAGATCCGTTAGAACATTGTTTCATTAATTCAATAATGAAATGTGATGAGGAAGATAGTGATGATATTGATTTGCTTGAGTTTATTCTTTCCTTGAGGCTAAAGAAATTGTAAAAGAAAAACAAAAGGAAGCATTAGAAAATGTCAATATTGAAAATATTCCGAAGGTACTTTAGAACTAAAGGAACTTAGGAACATCTTCAATATGCATTTTTGGGAAAAGATAAAACTTACCCGTAATTGTTTCTCGCTTCATTATCTTCATCCGAATTGGATAAGTTGTTGCGTGTGCTTCGTGAACATAAGTCGGCCTTGGGTTGGTATATTTCGATTTGAAAGGTATAAGTCCTTCCATTGCAATGCACAAAATTTTAATGGAAGAATCTTATAAACCATCTATTGAACACCAAAGACGACTTAATCCCGCAATGAAAGAAGTCGTGAGAAATGAGGTTTTAAAGTGGCTAAAGGCGGTATTATTTATGCCATTTACGATAGTTCATGGGTGAGTCCTAAGATGCGTTGTCCCTAAAAAGGGAGGTATGACAGGTTGTGAAAAATGATAACAATGAATTAATTTCTACACGAATCACAGGATGGCGAGTATGTATTGACTATAGAAAATTGAATAAAGCTACTCGTAAGGATCACTTTCCCTTTCCCTTTATTGATCAAATGTTGGACAGGTTGGCGGAGTTACGAATATTATTGTTTTCTTGATGGCTATTCAGATACAATCAAATCTCCATTGCCCCGGAAGACCAAGAAAAGACTATTTTTACATGTCCATATGGTACTTTTGCATTTCGCAGGATGCCATTTGGATTATGTAATGCACCGCTACTTTTCGGAGGTGTATGATGGCGATTTTTCATGGTATGGTTGAGGAAATCATGGAAATTTTTATGGACGATTTTTCTATTTTTGGTACTTCTTTTGACCATTGTTTGCATAACTTATCTATGGTTTTGCAACGTTGTGAGAAACTAATCTTGTACTTAATTGGGAAAAATGTCACTTTATGGTCAAAGAAGGGATTGTACTTGGGCATCGTATTTCTTGCGAGGTTTGGAAGTTGACGGGCGAAGGTTGTGGCTATTGAAAAGCTACTCCCACCTTCAAATGTGAAATGCATAAGAAGCTTTTTAGGGCATGCGAGGATTTTATAGGAGATTCATAAAAGATTTTTCAAAAATTGTTAAACCACTTTGTAATCTCCTTGAAAAAGATGCTATCTTTTTGCTTTGATGAGTTGTGTTTGCGGGCATTTGAACAGATAAAAAAGGCACTTATTTCAACTCGATTATGATAGTCTTTGGATTGGACTCAACCATTTGAGCTCATGTGCGATGCAAGTGATTATGCAGGTGGGTGCCGTTCTTGGTCAAAGCGAGATAGAATTTTAAAGCTATTTACTACGCAAGCGGGACCATGGACAACGCCCAACAAAACTACACCACCACGAAAAAAGAGATGTTGGCGGTAGTTTTTGCATTTGATAAATTCGAGCTTACTTGGTGGGTACAAAGGTGATTGTTTATACGGATCATGCGGCAATCCGATATCTTTTCTCCAAAAAGGATGCAAAACCTCGGTTAATTCGATGGATTTTGCTCTTGCAAGAATTTGATATTGAGATTAGGGATAAAAAAGGAAGTGAAAATGTGGTTGCCGACCATCTATCCCGCTTGAGCAACCTCACGAGGTGATTGAGAGTCCAATAAAAGAATCATTTCCTAATGAACAAATTATGCGTCTTGAGACATCATTACCTTGGTACGCAGATTTTGTTAATTACCTCGGAGGAGTTTTGCCACGGACTTGACTTCACACCAAAAGAAAAAATTCCTACATGATGTTAAGTCTTATTTGTGGGATGATCCGTTACTGTTCAAGAGATGCGCGGATTCTATCATTCGCCGTTGTGTTCCTAAGGAAAAAATTGGAGAGATTCTTCAACATTGTCATTCATCATCTTATGGGGGACATTTCGGGCCAACCCGAACTTACCGCAAAGGTATTACAATCTGGTTTTAGTGGCCAACATTATTCAAGGATTGTTATGCCTTTGTGAAAACTTGTCATCGATGCCAAAGGGTTGGTAATATTTCACGGCGTCATGAGCTTCCTTTGACAAACATAATGGAGGTGGAGTTATTTGATGTATGGGGTATTGACTTTATGGGGCCATTTCCCGCGTCTTATGGAAACTTGTACATTTTGCTTGCGGTTGATTATGTCTCCAAGTGGGTTGAGGCGATTGCTACACCAACAAATGATGCTAAGGTAGTACTCAAATTCTTGCACAAGCATATTTTCACTCGGTTCGGTACTCCTCGAGCTATTGTAAGTGATAAAGGTACGCATTTTTGTAATAAATTATTTAACAACCTTCTTGCTAAATTTGGTGTGCGTCATAAGATTGCGCTTGGTTACCATCCTCAATTTAATGGTCAAGCCGAAATTTCCAATCGTGAAGTGAAACAAATTCTTGAAAAACGGTGAGTTTTAATCGAAAGATTGGGCACAAAAGCTCGATGATGCTTTGTGGGCTTATCGCCGCGACTTATAAAACACCCATTGGTATGTCACCATATCGATTGGTGTTTGGTAAAGCGTGTCATTTGCCGGTTGAACTTGAGCATCGAGCTTATTGGGCAATTAAGAAATTGAATTTTAACTTGAAAGAGGCCGGTGAAAACCGATTACTTCAATTAAATGAAATGGAAGAATTTAAAGAATCATATGAAAATGCCAAATGTATAAGGAAAAAATAAAAAAATGGCATGATCAAATGATTTTGCGGCGTGAATTCTTACCCGGCCAACAAGTGTTATTGTTCAACTCTCGATTGAAACTCTTTCCAGGTAAACTCAAATCACGATGGTCCGGACCATTTGTGGTTGAACGTGTGTTTCCGTATGGTGCCGTCGAGTTAAGAGGGAACGATGGGAATTCGTTCCAAGTGAATGGACAACGATTGAAACATTATTTCGGGAACGGCGAAGTAAGGAAGGTTTTAAATCTTCCGCTTGGTGATGATATTTCTTGAGCCTGAATAGTTGAGTCCTAACGACTATAAATTTAGCGCTTCTTGGGAGGCAACCTGAAGTGATTTTCGTGTGATCGAATTTTTGTGTGATTTTATTTTTTTAAGTTTGTTGGGTGTTTATTTGAATTTTGGTGTGATTTTTGTGTGAATTAATTTGTGTGTGATTTTTAAATTTTTAGTTAAATTGTGATTTTTAAATTTAAAAAAAAAATTCGAGTTGAGTCGAGTCGGGTAGTTTGTTGAACTATAGAACTACGTGACTAAGTAGATTTGTTGATCACGAGTTGAACTGTCACGAAAGCATGCTTTTAAGTAGTGATCTATATTTTGCTTCATTGATTTCATATTCATGCATAATTCTTTAAATTATTTGAAAATGATTAATGAAGTCGAGTGTTGCTTGTATGATCCCACCGGATTCTAGAACTTGTTTGATCACTAATTGAGGCGAAATCCTAGGTGAAATAACATAAGAAAATGATTTAGGCCATCTTTGAATAAAAGCTAGAGCCAAAATGACTACCTTTATGCGATATAATTTCACTAGTGTCCCCTTTTGAGCCTATTAAACCTGTTCTTTGGCAACCAATGTTTTTACCTTGAGCTTACATGTGAAAATCCTAATTACCCATCACTCATACACACAAAATGATTGAAGGTTGAGGGGATGTGATAAGTAAGATAGATGTTCACTCGCATGAAATTGCAGAGAACAAGAAAATATGAAACCCCATTTGTTAAAATATGCAAAAGATTAAGTTTGGGGGTTTCAAAAAAGAAAAAAAAAAAAAAAAAAATAAATGTTGAAAATGGAGGCTCGTAAAGGGAGAATAATTGAAAATTCAACAAAGAGTGAAAGTAGCCATTTTGTTTGGCAATTGGTGATTTGAAGAGGTAATTGTGTATTTGGGTGAGTTGAGCCACTTAATCCTAAATTTTCATACCCGACCCTAAGCCACATTACAAGCTTTGGAAGTCCTATTGATCCATGTGTTATATTAGCCTACATTAGTGGAGATTAGTGGGAATAACAAGCCTATGGAATCCGGTAGTCATTATATTTTGATACTTAGCGAAAGGATCATCTTGATAACATTTGATTGCGTAAATCAATTTGAATAATGTAAACGGAATTTTCATGAATATTCAACACTTTTGATCACAATGATAAAATGCATGCTTGATTGATAGTGAAATGGGTTTTTAGACAAATTTTATTTGTTTATGGAGTTTTGTAGTTGCTTGAGTTGTTGTTTTGTTTGTCTTTCATTTTGGAGTTATAATTGTTTGAGGACAAACAATAGCTTAAGTTTGGGGGTATTTGTTAAGTTGGTATTTTACCAACTTATTTGATATTTTAGAGTAGAATTTGGTTTTATTTTGGGTGTTTTTAGAGTCGTTAGAGTCCTATTTATTTCAATTAGAGTCGATGTAGAGTCAATCTGATTTGGTAGCCGAGAAATGAAGAAAACGGTGAAAAACGGCTTGAAGAAAGAAGAAATCGCGTAGAAAAAGGAAAAAATCGCACTTTGGCCAGAGACGGGCGGCGATTTGTAGCGCCCCCTGGCACCACAAATGCGCCGTGACGAGGGAATGAGAGTTCGGAAGCGAGCATGTGCCGGCTAGCGCTGCAGCTGGCGCGAAGATATTGTTGATGCGGGTGGGCGCTGCAGCTGCCAACGCCCGGCAGGCGCGCCGGCGGCGGCAATTGTGCGGAAGAAATGATGGCGCCGCTTGGCGCCATGCCCATGGCGCCCGCAAACTACCGTGCGATAAATCGGGACGATAAACGGGGCGGAAAAACCTATGTTCACCTACCCCTTCTTGGACTTTTGTGTACTATAAATACCATCCTTGGGGCTTGAAATTAGGGCATCTTGGAACCCTTGGGAAGGCAATAAAACAAATTACAAGACAAGGAAGAAGAATTTGAGCATTTTGAGAAGAATTTGGAGAAAGATTGGAGGTTTCTATCATCTAGAAATAGAGAAGATCCCTCAACTCTTGTTCTTATTTTTTTGCTTTCTTCATATCTTGTAAGATGTATTGTTGTATTTTCATGGATTCATTTTCTTTAAGAGCTAAACACTATAATTCTAGAGGATTGATGTAATCTATGTTTGAACTTATGTTTTGAGATTGTGGTTTGTCAATCTAGATCTATCAATTTATTTGTGCTATTTGGATCTATTGCTTCTAAATTACTTGATCAATAATTTAGATTGTTTGGTGTATTTGATTTGACACTTGAGAGAGGTAATTGAATACATGACCTTGGAATAGCATAACCTAGGATTTCATAGAATTGAGAGATTTATGAATCCTTTGAAGTCATTTATCAAGATTCATAGCTTTTATTGAGATTTTAATTGGTGATTTTTATAGAGATATTGATTTCCCAATTGAATCTAAAATCATTTAGCACTTGAGAGAGGGAATGATTATTGTAGAAATCTTGACTTATAAATTGATAATTGATGATTGATAAACCATATTGACAACATAAAGGATAACTAGATTCATCATACCTCTAGAATTCATTTAATCATTTGGATAAACTCATTGATATTTTCATAGTCTTAATTTATTTTTAGTATTTTTAGTATAATCAACTCCATCAAATATTGAATTTCTAAATAAAGTTAGACTACTATATTATAGTACTTAGCAATAATTCGATAATTATTCCCTGTGGATTCGACAACCTTACTACTCTATATTAAAACTTGACACCGTAGACTTGCGGTTAGAAAAATCTCTAACATTTGTACGGCAAAGCGGTTGGGCTTTGGTCTAATCGCTCTCATCATTTCCGGATTTTTGACATTTTTTTATCCCACTGGATAGTTTAGAGTTTCATTCGCAGGATGATGGGAACTTTGTCATCATTTCTTGTCTTTATTTCACATTTGACCAATGTAGTAAGTGCAAGTTTACTTTCAAAAAAAAAAAAAACACATTGCTTTAATTTTATTTATTATTCACTTTGATCTTTTTTGTCATAGTTAAACGTTGTTCGAACTCGCGATGCTCGAGCAATGTCCTTTTAGTTATCACTTGCTTTATCAATTAGTGGAGCACATGGATTGCTTATGGATCGAACATAAATATTTTAGGGTTGTTGTAAGTAAATTTAGATATCATTTAGAGATTAAATTTTATTTCATTACCGTATCCGATGAAATTTTGATAACACTTAGAAATTAAATTTTAAATAAATAACAGTGTGTTATTTTTATATATCAATTTTATTGTGCGATTCCAAACGCTTTTGGATTTTTCATAGGTTTAGTGCAAATGATATTGTATACGAATATTATCTCTTGTACAATAAAGCGGACATGATGTTCTTTCTCCATTTTTTGATGGTTTTTTAGTAGATTAGTAATATGTGCGTGTATTGCACGTGATTTATATAATTTTACAAAATTTATTTACTAATTTTATTTAAAGATTAATGTAAATTTAAGATGTATTATAAATATAATAAAAATCAAACAAATAACTAATTAAAACAAAATTTTGAGTCACTTAAAATATTTTATTGTATAGATAATTTTAAATGATTAAATTCCTTTTAGTTAATCATTTAAAGTTATCTATACAATAAAATATTTTGAAGTAACTTGAAATTTTTGTTCTAATTAGTTGTTTGATTTTTTATTATATTAATAATACATCTTAAATTTACATTAATCATTCAATAAATTTAGTAAATATTTTTGTAGAATTATATGAATCACGTGCAACGCACGTGCGTATTACTAGTATATTAAAAAATAATGATGTGATATCATTGACTCATATAAGTTCTAACTATCTACTACTTTAAAAGCAATTGTGTCAAAATATGGGTTAATTGCGGTTTACCCTCCAAATTATAGCATTTTTTGCACTTTGTTCACTCAACTTTAAAAGTACATATTCGCCCTCTCGAACTATATGATTATTTGCACTTTACCCTCGAAACCAATCAAAAATTGACATGTGTCAACTCATAATAGGTCCAAATTAGCTCTTAGGGAGTTGAGTGAAAAGTATTCTAAGTTCGGCGTGTAAAAGAGAGATTTCCAAAGTTGAGTAGGTAAAGTAAAAAAGTCACTATAGTTTGGCAGGTAATAGTAATGCTAGTATCCCAATATAAAATATGGTCACTTTCTCAATAATTATCTATTATTTTGCATTATAATTCAAAAACTTAACCTATAAATATGTGGAGTAAGTAATTAACTAAGTCACAACGGTTCTAAGTAAGCATGCTATAAAATCAAATATTTCTTTTTTTCCCATACACATTACACTACACTAGTCCACTAACTTAGAAGAGAACATGCATGAAAGATGACGAAAAGAATGTATTTGATATCTTACCTACTGATGTTCATGAAGTAAATATTATTAAATAACCAACATTTATTCATCTTTAAAAATCAAAATTGTTTGTACTTCACTGTCATTTTCTCTACCAAATTACCAGAGTTAATAGTAAAAAAAAAAATTAAAGTGATAAAACCAAGGCCCTTAAAAGTATGAAATCTTGGATTAATGGAACCCCTAAAATTGTGGGTATTAGCTAGCTAGATATTAATTGATGATCACTTATAATTGATAGCTATTAATGAATGACTGTTAATTTCTTATTAATTTGATGGTTGATATCATACACGAAACGTGGACAATTTGCATGTAATAATATATGTTGGCCAGTAAAATTCATTAGACAAACAAGTGACCACACCTTGCCCATGTACAAAAGAAGTGTCTTAGAATAGCAATAAACAACAGATATATTCTTACAGAAGCATCATTATTCCAGGAAAAATGATTTTTTCTTTAGATTAAATCAACCAGCTTTTTTGGGGGATTTTGCTTTAATATGGCAAAAATGGAATGGAATTGTGATTTTGTGGTGAAAATCGTAGCTCTTGTTTTTTTGCTCGGTGGCGCATACACGGTGTGCGCCAGATATACAGTTGGCGCACCTCCTTTTCGCGCCAGATTTTTTAATTTTTTTATTAAAATTAGGTGGCGCACATTGAATGTGCGCCAGAATTTTCAAATTATAAAAAAAAAAGCCTTTGGCACCTACAGTGCGCCCGGCCAAAGAGAATCCAATATTACGAATTACGAGGATATGCTTTGGATCGAGGACGACGAGAGTTGGGATTTGTTTTTGCGGTTTAGGCGCACCTACATGGTGCGCCCATTGATAAATCATGCTATCGTGGAGATTCACAATCCGGAGCGAGTGTTGAGGCGTTTGGCCTTAGACACATACTCCCGATCACAAACACACACATCACTCCATGATTTTACTCGCAAAGGCGATCCAGATGGGATTGGCCCACACCCATGCTACTACATGGGTCCAAAGATTGAGGATGGCACACCCGGTCCAATTGTTGGAGGTGATGTGATAGGTCGGGGTAGTAGCACAATTCGTGGATATCGGGCATGGTACAATCGTATTACACGATGATTAATAACTCCACGAACGAGCATATGACGGTCGGGTATCGGCCAGGCGACTCACTCGAGATGCCATGGTAATTTACCTATAAATTTACTATTATGCACATTTAAATTATAACATTATGTATCTATTTCGATATTTGTGTGTTACGAGACTACTCTACTCGATCGGATGTGGATTAGTATTCGGGATGTTAGTGCTTCCGATCCGCAGTCTGCTGATCACCGAGGCGTAATTTTATTCGAGATGTCTAGTGTGCGGCGTCTCCTGGGATGCCTCCACCGTGAGTCGTTTCGAGAGCAAATGATCCGTCACATGTGCATGATAGGGCACGCAAAGACGCGGACGACCACTCTTTGCGCCACATACACCTCACACACATGCCGCAGTCCATCCGGATATGCGTTGAGTCCATCTCGCATATGCGCCAGTCCATTTAGATATGGGGAGGTTCATCTAGATATGCGGCAGTCCCTCCACTTCGCATCACACACACCATATATGCCACAGTCTGTGAATTATGATCAGTTTATACCACCCCAGTTCACATCATTTACTGATTTGCTCAACACGGATGTGGGAATAGCAGGTCCATCTACATATGCACGTTCAAGTTTTCAACATTCGCCCGTACCATTTCCCGGTGGATTTCGGTGGAATTATATGGACATGGATCTCGAGCCCGTCTACTTCCAACCAACGGGGATCGATAATCCTAAATATGGTCTTAAAGGCGGAGCCGGCAGAGAGACATCCTCCGGGATGTGGCATCGGTGGTTAGAGTTGTCAAACGGGTCGGGCCCGTCGGGCCGCCCGCTCCGCCTCCGCCCGCCTAAGGTGGGGGTGAATTAAGTATTTAGTAGCACCCAAAGGACGGACCGCGGGCTTGGCGGGGCGGGCGGTGGAGGGGCGGGCTAGCCCGCCATAAATTAAAAAAAAAAAAAAAAGAAAAAATTAGATAAAATAGACAAAAAAAAAATAGTATAATTGATATTTTATATTTATATTTCTTATAAAAGTGTATATAATATTTTTATAAAATATGTACTTGTTATCCATTAGTATATTTAATTCATTAAAATTAATAATATAAATAAAAAATAATTTTTTTCATTTTTTTTTTTTTTTATTTTTAGCGGTGCTGCCCAACCCGCAGCCCAAGGCAGGTTGGGTTGGGTTGAGGGTTTCTCGGCCCGCCATCTTGGCGGGCCAACCCGCCCCGCCCTGTCAAGTGGTAGGGTTTGGCGGGCCAACCCCCCGTCAAGTGGGGGGTTTGGCGGACAGCGGGCCGCCCGCCTCCGTCGCCCGTTTCGACAGACTCTAACGGTGGTCATAATATTAGGATTAGCATTAGTCAAAATTATGTATTTAGTAATTGATTTTGTTAAGACATATTAATTTTGAATGCAAATTTATAGTTAATGGACATATTTCGATTAATTTGTGTATCAATAAGTTAGTTATAATAATAGTTAAAATTAGTCAAAATTCTCTTATTGATATTTGGAATACTTGCCTTCATTTTGTGAAGATAGTTTTCACTTTTCACCATTCATTTTGTATTATACTTACAATCATTTATAGACTTACAATTATTAGTCAATTAATTGTTGGGTTTGCTATACCACATTACACGGGTTCGCAGACAATAAAATTAAAAAATTTTAATCTAATTAAAACAAGTGCATTCATCAAAATAAATACTAACCCCGTAGTTCACGTAGCGATTGTAACGATCAACGTTTTTCGTTATCATGCGAGAAAACAAATTTTTTTCGTAAGTGATAAAAAGAAATTACCCTCGTAGAGTCTTCTCCTTTTAGCGAAGATTGAGAGGTAATCAATTCCCTGGATATATGGCAATCACCTAAACTCCAAATGCTCGCCAATAGGGATTCGGATGTCTCCCCTCTAATCGAGTCCACCTTTTGATTGTAGACACCGGAATGAATCTTTCGCTAGTAAAATTTATCCCGTTTTTCGAATTGAAGATAAGTGTTTTGAGAAAAGAAATGAGGAAGAAAAACCAAGGAACACTTTCGTGTTTTCTCCTCAAAAACACACGACTCTTTTTATTTTTTTCTCTTATATATATATATATATATCACATTTATATATGTATATAAATAAATCTTCAATTATCTAGTGGGCTTCTACAATTAGGCCTACTAGATTATGATATGGATTTGGACTTTATAGTCCAATTAATTAATTCAAATAATTAATACCCCAAAGCCCAAATTAATCAATCCAATTGATTAATAATTTATTTTATTCCTTTCATTGAGCTTTCTAATCAAATTAGATTTAATTAGATAATCATATTATTTAATTAAATATTTAATTCAACTATTGAATTAAATAAACTCTAATTAATTAATCTATATTAATTAATTGCATCCAACTATTGAATTTATCAATTTCAAATGTCAACAACCAAAATTATGTGTGAGCCTTTTAGGTTCACAACTAACACTAGCAAAGAAGGCTTACAACTTTTGTAACTTTCGAATAAAATAATGTATTCTACTAATTAATCATATTAATTAATATACTTAAAACTAACTCTTTAATTTCAAGAACCTACAAATCATGGTAACATCTAGCAAGTAGCATGATTACCTAGTATTAGGTGAAATAGCGAGTAAACCTATTTCAATTGCAATTGCATATATGTACAATCCTTTCGACAACTAATTTCCCGATTAAATCTTGGGTATAGATTTATCAAACCCAATTGATTTAATAACTCGTGATTCCATTTCAAGTTCTAATGATTCTTTTATGAATCAAATTCATCGTGTCTTGGGCAAGGTCTTTGAATCACAAACTATGAAAACACAGGAGATTCCTTGTCAAAAGACAAGTGTCGAATTCTATGTTGGCCGCACAGACATGCCTCCATGTACATCAGGTCAATACCCAAAGTACCCTTTTGTGATCGTCAAGCAATCAAAAGATAAATCAAAATATTGCGGGATAGACACAAAGCTACTATCGTGCCTCAAGTACGAGGATTAATCATGTACTATTGCAATATGAAAATTCTTATTCGACAAACAAAGTTTCCATATAAGAATTTCCATTGGGTCATGTTCGATGAACTTGTTCGCCAACAAGCACCCGCATATATGCATTTGCGTCTCAACGCTAATGTTAATGGAATGTAACATTCTTGTCTCACGAGCATGCATCATATACTCAAGTCTTACGGGGTTATTCAATGTCCTATCTTGAAAAACCCGTTGACTTGAACTATTTTAAGATCAAAGCCTTGAGGCATGTTCCATGATCGCCATCAAATGCGCAATCATACCCCATAGCTTAAAATGATCTAAGGACTTTATCTATGAACAATTAAATAATAAATGCAAAACATAAGATAAAGAAAAATGCCTTTATATTAATATAATTCCCAATAAAATTGTTTTCACAAGTAGGATAAATCCATTCTAATTGGAGTGCGGGGCACCCTACTCTAACAATCTCCGACTTGCCCTAGCTCCAATTGCCCATGTATTTTAGGCCCATCTTCTCGAGATGTCCATCGAATACCTTTTGTGCTAAGGGCTTAGTCAATAGTCTGCTACATTTTTTTCTCGGCGACTCGATCCACAACGACGTTGCCCCTACCAATGATCTCTCCGATCGGTGGTATCGCCTCATTATGTGCTTGGATCTTTGATGAGATCTTGGCTCTTTTGCTTGCTATAGCCCGTTGTTGTCACAATAAATCATTATTGGATCAACTACGGATGGAACAACACCCAACCACTTTGGCTCTTTGATGAGATCTTGGCTCTTTGATGAAGTTTCGTATCAAACACTTTTTTTCTTTGTCGATCTCGATGCGGTATATATTCAGCCTCGATGTTGGAGTCTGCGGTCGTTTCTTGTTTAGAACTCTTCCAACTAATCGCTCATCCATTCAAGGTGAATATATATCCGGACATCGACTTTGAGTCGAATATATCGATCGAAAACTAGAGTCGGTGAATCCCTCTAGTTTCAATTCTCCATTTCCATATATTAAAAAGATATCCTTAGTCCTTCTCAAGTATTTAAGGATCATCTTAACGGCCTTCCAGTGATCATCCCCGGATTAGAATGATATCCGCTCGTGACACTCGAGCATGTGCGACATCGAGGCCTAGTACATAACATTGCATACATTATAATCCCAATAGCGGATGCATAAGGTATGCGAGACATTCTTTCTCTTTTCTTCAAGTGTCTTGGGAGACATAGCCTTAGAAAGTGAAATGCCATGACTCATTGGCGGTATCCTCGCTGGATTCCTCCATGCTAAACCTTTTAGCACTTTGTCTATGTACATTGACCGGAATAGTCCGATCATCCTTCGAGATCTATCTCTATAGATCTTTATCCCTAGGATAAAGGATGTTTCTCCAAAGTTCTTCATGGAGAATGTTTAGACAACCAAGTCCTCGTTGATTGCATCATGCCTACATCATTACCAATGAGTAGAATGTCGTCAACATAGAGCACAACAAAATGCAATCGCTCCCACTAACCTTCTTGTAGACACATGGTTCATCCGGATTCTTGTGAAAATCAAACATTTTGATCGTTTCATCAAATTGGATGTTCCAACTCCTCGGCTTTGTTTGAGTCCATAAATGGACCTCTGGAGTTTGCAAACCTTTTGCTCGCTCCCACCGGATATGAAGCCCTATGGGTCGCTTCATGTAGATTTCTTCCTTAATGTTTCCATTAAGAAAAGCGATCTTCACATCCATTTTCCATATCTCATAATCATAATATGTTGATATGGCTAATAGCATCCGAATGGATTTAAGCATCACTACTTGGTGAAAAAGTTTCCTCATAGTCATTCCTTGCTTCGAGTATAACCTTTTGCAACCAAACGTGCTTTGTAGGTCGCTACTTCTCCATTTACTCCAAGCTTCCGCTTGTAGACCCATTGCGACCAATGGGAACAATTCCATGTGGTGGGTCCACCAAGGTCCATACCTTGTTGGAGTACATGGAATCCATTTTCGGATTGCATTGCTTCTTGCCATTTCTTTGAGTCAATATCCTGACATAGCCTCTCCATAGCTTCTTGGATCATTATCCAAAAGGAGACCCTCTTCTTTGTTTTCTAACAAAAGGTTCACCTCTCGGGCACCCTTAAAACCCTTATGGATTTCCTGGAGAGGTTGTGCTTGAGATGGTCCAGCTTTGGCGTGATATCTGCGGCAACATCCGGGAAATTCTGTGGTTCTTGAATTTCTTCAAGTTCTACTACTCCACCATTCCTCTCGAGAGAGAAATTCATCTTCAAGGAAAGTAGCATTCCTCGAAACAAACACCTTTTGTTCCAAAGGATCATAGAAATAATACCCTATGACATCGTCTTGGATATCCCATGAATTTACATAAGATAGATCTCATATCTAACTTATCTCCCATTTGTTGTTTCACATAAGCGAAGACACCCCCATGCTCGAGGTACTTGTAGGAGGGTGTCTTGCCACACCACATTTCGTATGGTGTATTGGGTGCGACTTTAGATGGCACCCTATTCAATAGGTATGTCGCCGTCTCTAAGGCATAGCCGAAATGAAAGAGGTAATGTAGTGAAACTCATCATAGATCGAACCATGTCTAACAATGTTCGATTCCTACGCTCCGAAACTCCGTTGAGTTGTGGAGTACCAGGAGGAGTCCACTGTGAGAGAATCCCATTCTCTTTTAAATAATCAAGAAACTCATTGTTCAAGTATTCGCCTCCTCGATCTGATCGAAGAGTCTTAATACTACGACCAGTTTGTTTCTCCACCTCATATCTAAACTCTTTGAACTTTTCAAAAGCTTCAGATTTGAGCCTCATAAGGTATACATAACCATACCTAGAATAATCATCGGTAAAAGTTATGAAGTAGTGATAGTTCCCTCGTGCACTAACGCTTAGTGGTCCACAAACATCCATATGGATCAAATCCAACAGATTTTTGGCTCGCTCCACTTGTCCAACAAATGGTGATTTAGTCATTTTTCCTTTAAGACATGATTCACATGTTGGCAATTTTTGCTCTCCCCTAAGGTCGAGTTTTTCCGCCAACTTGTGTATCCTCTTTTCAGAAATATGACCTAATCTAGCATGCCAAAGAGTGAAAGAACTATGATTATCTAATTTTCTTTTATTTTGTTGAATTGTGAGTATGGGTTTATGGGGAGTAATAGTGTACAAACAATTCGCCAAATAACTTAGAATATATAAGTGCATAATCTTTAAAAATGGAACAACTTCCATTCTCAATGACAAATTTAAAACCTTCTCTATCCAAAATAGGAATAGAGATAATGTTTCTAATAATATCCTAACATAAAGACAATTGTTCAAACACAATTTAAAACCATTCTCTAAAGCTAGATAAACAATCCACATAGCTAATGCAGCAACTCTTGCTCCATTCCCCATCCTAAGGATGTCTCCTTTCTATCAAGCTTCTTCCTGCTTTTGTCATTATCTGCAAATCATTGCAAATGTGTGAGCCACAACCGTATCCAATACCCGAAGCATCATTAATCGATAAGTTAACTTCAACAAAATATATACCTGAACGTTTCGGGCTGCAAGGTACTCCTTGCAATTCTTCTTCCAAAGGCCCCATTTTGCCGATTATGGCATTTGTCATTGGCTTGAGAATTAACCTTTTTCTTGCCATTGTCATTTGCCTTCTTGTTGGGCTTAGAGGAACCCTTTCCTTTCCATTTCCTTTTCTTAGACTTTGCAGCCTTTGATCCTAAGGAAGTGGATCCAACAAGCAAGACAGCTTATCCTTTTTGATAGTGAATTGGCCGTCTTTAACATGTTCACCAATTCAGGGAGACTAGTCTCCATGGAGTGCATGTTAAAGTTGACAACAAATGTGTTAAATGAGGAGGCGGATGCGGCAAAAGGTCCACATAGAGTTCATTGTCCATAACGACTCCAAGGGGCGAGAGCCTTTCAATGAGAGATATCATCTTGACCCATGGTCTTGGTGAAGAGCCCTCGATCATACGACATCCGAAAAGGTCTTTCGATAGGCGATATCTCATTTGCCTGGTTGTTTCACCATACAACTCTTGTAGGCGAATAAGGATCTCAGCGACATGATCTAGACCCTCATTCTCGCCTCTGCGACTCATTTGACATTGATGCTAACATATAGCACCGAGCACGAAGATTGTCATCGATATGACGGAGATATTCTCCATAGGCATCGATGTCTTATCCTCGGGGAGGTGGAGGAGGCACTTTGTCAAGTACATAAGCCCTCTTCTCCGATCAAGGACAATTTTTAGTTTTCTCAACCAATCGACAAAATTTGGGCCGATTAATTTGTTTTGCTCAAGTATGGATGCAAGTGGATTTTTAGCCATTTTAGTAGAGATATCTACAAAATAAACGAAGCATAAAATGAGTAAACTATGGAGAATATATTCATTCAATATAAGGTCTTCAATATTAAATGTCTCCCACTATTTTATTCAAATTTTATTAACCCCATAATAAAAATTCGGAAAATCTAATTTTAAGTAATGGGCTTGAAGCCCAACAAATATTTCATACCCCAATTTTATGAGCGCATGAGATATTTCCATTGGTAGTCAACTCTTTGACAATTGTATCATTTATACAACCCTCAAGATTATTCTCCGCTTTTCCCATATACCCCAATTTTATGAGCCTATATGGTATTAGCGTCAAACGTAACCCATCAAACCTTTGTGTAGATGGAGCATCAAAATATCCCACGACTGCGTGGCCAACATAAAGACGAGTCTATCCCACAAGCATCTCAATGCTTGGTAGGGATCACGACTTTCGACCGCCAAAGACAAGGCCACTCCACGACTCATGGCCAAAGTGACCAAGTGTGGTAGCATCGTCATGTCGTCTACCTTTGATGGAAGGCATGGAACGATATGTCCAACATAGCTTGTCCATTTTGTTTGATATGGAATTAATTAAAAAAATCCTTATTAAGTTTCAAAAACTTAGGGTTTTCTTTTCAAGACCTCATCAACCTAATTATTAGGTGAGTTTTTATTTAACGCAATTCATCATATGAGCGCAAGCAAAAAAGCATTAAATAAATCTAACATGCATCCCATGCAAAAAGCGGTGGGATGATCATGGCCACGACTATGCGACCCATTTGAGCCAAACTTGGGTCGGTGGTCAATCTAAGGGACAAAATAAATAGAACTACATCTATTACATTTTATTAATGTACCCATTACACGCATGGGGCCAGTCTCCTATTCTATTACATTTGTAAAAATCTACCCACACAGGCGTGGGCCTTTAGCATCGAACGTCCTCCAATTACAATAAATGGATAACCTCACCACCTGGTCTACTCTCAATGCAAAAATTTAAAGAACTTACAAAAATAGAATAAGAGGCTTGCGCTGCGAAAACCCAAAAACCCAAAAAAAAAACACATCCAATCATATTGGTCATAGGCTCATGATCATCCCTAAATAAATCATGCTAAAACATTCAACTCATGAATTTAAAGTATATAAATTTACCAATTTTGTGTGTTGATTTCATTTATGGGATTAATTAATATAAAACTGAATAAATCGAAAAAGGAATTTTGTGAAGAAAAAGTAAAACACGGCACAACAGATACTTGTGCCTTTAGCTGCCAAAAGTACATCCACATAAGAAGAAACCCATTACAAAGTACAACAGATTGAAAACATGGAAACTCACTGCAATTTGAAAAAGCAAATTAACCTTTCTCAAATTTGCACATGGAACTAAAGCATGGAAACAATTCCATTTTTACAAACATTTTGGTACTTTGAGATTCTGGCAGACTAAAATTTCCAACTTTGTTTTTCAATTTTAGAAATACATAAAACTTAAACAAGAAACTAGTTTTCCTGATTTAAGAAATCATATATATATTTTTAATCCCACAACTTAAATCAAATAAAATATTTTTATCCCACACAAAATAATTATTAAAACAAATTTTAATAATTACAACATGCTTATCAAATAAACATAAAACGAATCAAAATCGATAATCGAAAATGCAAACCATGGTTCTGATACCCTTTGTTGGGTTCGCTATACCACCACTGGGGTTACAACATGAAATTAAAAAATTTTAATCTAATTAAAACAAGTGTATTCATCAAAATAAATACTAACCCCGTAGGTTCACGTAGCGATTGTAACGATCAACGCGTTTTTCGTTATCATGCGAGAAAACAAATTTTTTTTTCATAAGTGATAAAGAGAAATTACCCTCGTAGTCTTCTCCTCCTTTAGCGAAGATTGAGAGGGAATCAATTCCCTGGATATATGGCAATCACCTAAACTCCAAATGCCCGCCAATAGGGATTCGATGTCTCCCCTCTAATCGAGTCCACCTTTTGATTGTAGACACCGGAATGAATCTTTCGCTAGTAAAATTTATCCCATTTTTCGAATTGATAGTGGAATAGAATATTAATTCCACAATCAACAATTAATTGAAGAATAAATTATGTGGATGAATAATTATCAATTAATTATTATCCACAACAATTGAAGATAAGTGTTTTGAGAAAAGAAATGAGGAAGAAAAACCAAGGAACACTTTCAATGTTTTCTCCTCAAAAACACACGGCTCTGTATTTTTTCTTATATATATATATATATATATATATATATATATATATATATGTGTGTGTGTGTGTGTATATAAATAAATCTTCAATTATCTAGTGGGCTTCTATAATTAGGCCTACTAGATTATGATATGGATTTGGACTTTATAGTCCAATTAATTAATTCAAATAATTAATACCCAAAGCCCAAATTAATCAATCCAATTGATTAATAATTTATTCTATTCCTTTTATTGAGCTTTCTAATCAAATTAGATTTAATTAGATAATCATATTATTTAATTAAATATTTAATTCAACTATTGAATTAAATTAAAACTCTAATTAATTAATCTATATTAATTAATTGCATCCAACTATTGAATTTATCAATTTCGAAATGTCAACAACCAAAATTATGTGTGACCCTTTTAGGTTCACAACTAACACTAGCAACAGCTTACAACTTTTGTAACTTTCGAATAAAATAATTTATTCTACTAATTAATCATATTAATTAATATACTTAAAATTAACTCTTTAATTTCAAGAACCTACAAATCATGGTAACATCTAGAAAGTAGCATGATTACCTAAGTATTAGGTGAAATAGCGAGTAAACCTATTTCAATTGCAATTGCATATATGTACAATCATTTCGACAACTAATTTCTGATTAAATCTTGGGTATAGATTTATCGAAACCCAATTGATTTAATAACGTGATTCCATTTCAAGTTCTAATGATTCTTTTATGAATCAAATTCATCGTGCCTTGGCCAAGGTCTTTGAATCACAAACTATGAAAACACAGGAGATTCCCTTGTCAAAAGACAAGTGTCGAATTCTATGTTGGCCACAGACAAGCCTCCATG
This sequence comes from Rehmannia glutinosa, assembly GCA_016081115.2. Classification (NCBI taxonomy): domain Eukaryota; kingdom Viridiplantae; phylum Streptophyta; class Magnoliopsida; order Lamiales; family Orobanchaceae; genus Rehmannia; species Rehmannia glutinosa. The sequence goes on along the minus strand of JABTTQ020002727.1, from coordinate 147,764 downwards.
TACATCAGTGCAATACCCAAAGTACCCCTTTTGTGATCGTCAAGCAATCAAAAGATAAATCAAAATATTGCGGGATAGACACATAGGCTACTATCGTGCCTCAAGACGAGGATTAATCATGTACTATTGCAATATGAAAATTCTTATTCGACAAACAAAGTTTCCATATAAGAATTTCAATTGGTCATATTCATGAACTTGTTCGCCAACAAGCACCCGCATATATGCATTTGCGTCTCAACGCTAATGTTAATGGAATGTAACATTCTCGTCTCACGAGCATGCATCATATACACAAGTCTTACGGGGTTATTCAATGTCCTATCTTGAAAAACCCATTGACTTGGAACTATTTTAAGATCAAAGCGCTTAGGCGTGTTCGGGATCGCCATCAAATGCTTGCAATCATACCACATAGCTTAAAATGATCTAAGGACTTATCTATGAGCAATTAAATAATAAATGCAAAACATAAGATAAAGAAAAATGCCTTTATATTAATATAATTCCCAATAAAATTGTTTTTACAAGTAGGATAAATCCAATTCTAATTGGAGTGCGGGGCACCCTACTCTAACATTAATATCTAATAATTTGGACAAATTTAACTAATTCTTTTTTTTTTAATTTAAACAATCTGCAATTTATCAGTTAATTATCTCATCATTCGGACAAACATAACGAATTCTTTTTTTTTAAATTTAACATGCTGGCGCATAGAACAACTGCGCCAGCCTTAGAAATTAAAAAAAAAAAAAAATATTGGTCCTGGCGCACATGGTTGGTGCGCCAAGCAGATGCTTGGCGCACGGGGGTGTGCGCCAACGTGTAATACCACGAATACTTCAAAATTTACCACATTTTGACGATTTAATTTGAGTTTTGCTATATTAATGCAAATTACCCCGCTTTTTTGTACCTTCAAAGAAAAAAAAATCCTTTTATGTCTCTGTACACTAGAAGGCGTCAATTGGACAACTATATATATTCCAAGCTAGCCCAGTCATCTACCCGTCATTCACATACATTACAAGATTACATGATCCTCTCCAAAAACAAAAATGAACGAATCAAATCTAATTCATGTACAAAAGAATATTTTCCTATAACCAGTTGCCTACACTAATCTTTCACGGACGCTTTCCATGAGGATCTAACCCGGGGTTTGTAAAGCTCGATGTACTTGCTGTTAGCGTAGCCGTTTGTGACCGTGTGGACCCAAAGGATCCAGAACTCGATCCGTCTGAAGTTCCGGAAACCGTTGATGTAGTTCCCCTACGATTTCTTCTATATCTGGACCCAGGGTATCCAGGTCTAATCGGTTCTTCAAGATTGCTCGGCTTTCTTGATAGTATCGTAACCACACGATCCATATCTGGCCGGAGTTGCGGGTCGGATTGGACGCAAAGCAACCCTATCTGTACGCACATTTCTATTTGATCACGATCGGCTGATGACACCAATATTGGATCCATAATTTCAATGCTCCTTTGTTTCTTGTAAAGCTTGTATGCCTGCAGATACAACAATTATTTGGATAATGCATACAGATTAGGGATAATTACAAAAAGTACCCTGAGGTTCAATCTAATTACAAAAAAATAATAATAAACCAACAATATTTCAAAATTATGAATACACCCTCGTGGCATTACAAACACCCCCTTGAGGTTTTTGTATTTGCTTAGCAAACCTCTCTCTTGAGGATGCAATTTGTAAAATAGAAATAAATATCGATGGGGTATTTGTAATTGTGAAAGATAACTCGATTTTTTTGTAATCAGGCTAAACCTTAGGGGTAATTTTTGTAATTATCCCTACAGATTATATATCTTATTATGACATCATGGTAACAACATAGATATAGATTTTATTGCTTTTATATGTGGAGACTATCTCCTTTAGGCTGCTTAGCACAAGAAATCAAGAGCATCAACACCATTGACACAATGAATACAAGGTGAGTTCAGTGCTTTCATTCAGCGGTTATTTGAAAATTTGAAATTGTTTCTAAATCCAAATCAAAGTGCGTGATAAAAATGAAAATCACCAAAAACATAATTGTTTCACCACTTGATTTTTTGGACTTGAAGGTTGCATGTAACACGATTCTACAGCGTAACTCCTCCCTTAGTTCCATTACAAGAGAAGAGAGAGTTTTAACTTCATCACCTGATGCACAGTTTAAACATATGCATTTTTCTACGAGATTAACCGAGTGTTAGTAGGTGTTGGCACGCAGCAAGCATATTAGTCCAGACAGGAACAGAACTAAGTAACTTTCAAGCATTCACCGTTACTTTTTAACAAAAGGACAAACAAGATAGAGACAAGTTAAAGGCATATCTTATTTCTCCACGTCCCATTTTGGAGAAATGTCTCCAATGAATATCCCAAAACGTTCAAGTACAGATGAATTAATATTAATCACACAGATGGGCCCAAGGTTCAATAACAGCTCCATTGACCTTTATAGCTGAAACGGTTATTTCCATTCCGAACACTTCAAATGTGGTCCGATTCTTTTGTTCAATCAAGAAATATTTATATGGTCTAGTTCAGGATACTGGCATAAGCCGTCTTATGAAAATGTCCACAAGGAACTGCCAATACTCCAAAATTTTAAATAGCTAAAACGGTTATTTCCAATCCGAACACTTCAATATGGTCTGATTATTTTATTATTATTATTATTATTATTATTATTATTATTATTATTATTATTATTATTATTATTATTATTATTATATATGGTCTAACTCAGAATAGTGATAGCATTTCCAACCGACAAGTCAATCATGGGTGTGGACAAAAGGGCCAAAGGCATTTGGAACCATCATATTGGAAACAAAAAGTCAATCACGAGTCCGGACAGACCATTATTTTTTTATTTTTTTAAAAAGGAACCTTAATCGATGCTTTTGAAAATATTCTAAATAAGCCTTATAAGCATTCATTTATATGTGGGCTCATAGGGACAAGCTAACTGTTTGCCTTATGCTAAGAAATAGTATCCTACTAGTTTAGTTCTATTGGTAGAAGATATAGAAAACATCAAATTGTCTTTCTTTTTTTGTTCTGCTTGAATTTCGTTGTCATTGCTCTTCTTAACAAGGCAGACAAACATGCCCTTGTTTTCCCAAATTGTTAGTGCACATCAAAGCACTGGAAAAATTATGAACTTCACCAAATAGGCCCTTTAATTGTCCGCAGAATAATATTGTTCGGAAGAAAATGTGATCTGTTTGACTGTTCAAGTCCTTCATATTTCCATAATAAATAACCCTATGACAAAATTTAGCAATTGACAGTTTTCAATTACCAGTAGAGCAGGTTAGAGTTTCAATTCTGAATAGTGTGGTACCCCGAAATTCAATTTCTTACCCAGTCAAGCAGGTTCTGCGAATCAGGATCTCGGTTAAAAGCCGAGTTTTTCTGTCCACTTATCAGCTCCAAAACCACAACCCCAAAGCTGAAAACATCTGCTTTTTTAGAAAGATTGCCATGCATGAGATACTCTGGCGCCATGTAACCACTGTAATCAAATTAATGCATCATTGCATCCATATCAGTTTTCGCCACTTTCGCATAATTTAGTTGAACATTGTGATCTAACTCTAACTTAGAGGGCTATATAAAATACGCTTTAAAAAGAGGGGTAATTACAAAACTACCCCTTAACATCCGGCTATCTTGCAAAATTACAAATACCCCCTTAACATTTGTTTCTCTTTTACAAATTCATCCTCAAGAGGTGGGTATTTTTTAGGTGAGTATAAAGCTCAAGGAGGTGTTTGTATCACTTTAAGGGGTATTTGTAATTTTGAACGATAACTGGGTTTTTTTTTGTAATTAGACTAAAGGTCAGGGGTGGTTTCTATACTTATTCCTTAAATATATTCAAAGGTAAGAAAAACATACTTGGTACCAGCTATACGGGTGTTAACATGTGTTTGATCTTCAGGAAAGAGACGAGCCATGCCGAAATCAGCAATCTTGGGAACCCACTTATCATCTAGCAGGATATTGCTGGCTTTGATGTCCCGGTGAATGATGGAACAGTGGGCCTGTTCATGAAGATAAAGCAAGCCCTTTGCAACGCCTGTTATCACGTCGTGCCTTCTCTTCCAGTCGAGCAATTCTCGTTTATCAGATTCTAAATATACCACATTAATTAGTCTCAATGTCACTTGTAATCTCGCGCTTCCATGCTACATGCAGCTACTAAAGCTTAGTTTACACTTTTAAATGTAACAAATTATTAATCACTAGTTGAAATAATTCATTAACATAGGAAATCGTCAGAAACTCGATTCAGAATATTATTTTAAATATTATAAACCGTTAGTTTTCAGGATTGGAACTCTAAGGGCGCGATTGGATATGCTTTCATTTTGAAAATTTTTCTTTTACTAGAGAATAGTAGTAATAATATATTTGGAAGAAAAAAGATGAATTTTGATAATGTGATTGGATGTGAGATGAAAAAGTAATGATGATAGTTGATTTGATTTTAAAATAGTAAAATAATGATTGGTAGTTAGAAATGTGTGAGTGAGTGAATAATGAAATTTGTGGGAGAATGTGTAATAATGATTAGTTTTTGTGAAAAAATGTGTAGATGTGATTGGTAAAAAAAAATGAGAAAAAGTGAAAGTGAGATAATAGTATATATTCTGAAAATTTTAATAAACAATTGTATGTTTGGTTAAAAAAATCTCTAGTAGAACGAAAATGGATTTCATTTCATTTCATATCCAATCGCGGCCTAACCCACTCTATTGGTAATCCATTTCGAGATTGGAACAATATAAGAAAACGAGAGAAATTCACAATTACCATTCTAAAAATCCGATCCATTTCGAATTTCATCAGGTTAAAGTTTACTTCACATCATACATATTGAATTCCTCAATGCAGCATTTGGCAGCAAAATATTGAACCCAGAAATAAAGCTATAATTACAATGCAATTGGAAATAATGTAAAGATTACAATCTAAGTCCTCACAATCCATATATGATACTAAACTTACATGAACATAATATGAAAAAATGCATCTCAATGATGAATAATTGTGTTACATTAGACAACACATCAATGCTAAACATCCTCATTATCTTCTTCATTAATTCCGGGCATTCGATTTTCAAAACGGAAAAGAGAAAAAGATAACTTGTGCTTTCCTAAATCACCTATGGAAAGCTCTGTTGTAAAAATCTCCGCCAGCCCCGATTAGTCTCGCCACGCGCTCTCCCTTGTCTGCCTACATTTTTTTTTCCGATTAGGCGCCGCCAACCCCGCCTGTGTCCCGCTAATCCCGCCAAGGCGAAACGTCTGGCGCTTCTTTGACTGCCGCTTCAAGACTTAGCGCTTTTTTACAACATTGATGGAAAGTGAAACAAAATGGCAAAAATCAACAACAAAACTTACTGAAAAGAAGCTTGTCAAGGCTCTCATTAGCCACATATTCATAAACGAGCAACCTTTCAGCATCATGAACACAATATCCCACCAAATTCACCACATTTTTATGCTGCACACGTGCCAATAATTTTGCCTCGTTCTGAAACTCTTTCTTCCCCTGATCTGATCTCTGTGATAGCCTCTTCACAGCTATTTCTCTCCCATCTTTCAATTTTCCCTAATAAAAAAACCCACAAGCCAAAATTCACATTTCGTATCCCCAATTCATTTCTGGTAAAATTAATAAAAAAAAAACACCCACAAAATTGATTAATATTATTTCACCTGGAAAACTGGACCAAAACCCCTTCACCAAGCTTCTGAGTAGGGTTAAAATTGTTGGTTGCCGCAACAAGAGCCGCAAATGAAAAATGTTTTTGCTCTTGTTCTGCAATTTTCTCCAAGTCCACTTCGTTTTGGTCTTTGTCACATTTAAAGAACACACATCCGACAAAACCCATCAGATATTATCGAAAACTGAAAGCAAATGCTACAAAAAAAATTAAAAAAAAATTATAACTGACCTCTAGTTGAGTTGGATGTCAAGGGCTTGATGAGGTTTTTGAAGAAGTTTTTGGGTTTACTCATTTCATCCTAAACATTTCAAAAGAAAAAAAAAAAAAAAATTCGAGGGGAAAAAAATTGGGGAATTGGTAGTGAAATGATTTTTTAAATATGAGCTTCAATTCTCATTTTATGGTCGTGCCAAACAGCAACACGCGTGTTGACTGGACGTAGAATTGAAGAATTATTTATTAATAAGAATTTAGTTCTTGCACACAACGGTAGCATATTTTCTAAAAGGATCCGTGTCTTGATTTTCATTTATTTAAGAATGACATATTTCATCACTTATTTTCAGTTGTTCTAACTTTCATCATATTTAGGCGTAAACAAGTCAATGAAATCGGAAATAAACATAAAGATTATTCAAATTTGTTTGAATTTTAATCGACCTTCAAAAATCGTGTTTAAACTTCGTTTGATTATTGATCGAATCGATCTCGAACGAGCTTTTAGTTTAGCCAAATAAATCGAGTTCGAGTAGCGATATTTTTACACGTATTTAATTTATTTTTTACTAATCGAGCCGAATTTTATATCTTAACGAACGCAAAAATGTGTTCAAGCTTTGCTTCGTTATATTAATGAACATTTAAACGAATTTTTTTAACGATCGATCTTAAATCAAGTATCGAGTAGCTTGGTTCATTTTCCAGCCCTAATCATATTCACAAAATGCGCCCATGTTTCCAAAGTAGCATAATTCATTACCTAAAGTTATTAAAAGTCTTGCTAAATAAGCGTGAACTAGCTTGAATTTTACATTGCAATCCGTATTTTGTTGAAAGTACTTCATGGTATTATTTGTTGGAATTTTGGTTTTATAAAGTGGGCTATTATCCGACTTTGACCATTATTTTTGTGGCTAAATATTTAATTTGTTGAAAGTAGCTTGGTTCATTGACCATTATTTTTAATTTATGTTCCGAGTAGATGATCTTAGACAGTTAAGTCTTTAAAAACAAATTTCGGTGAGTGAAAATTTAATACACGGTGTTGGTCATACAAATGGGCATTATGTAAACTTGTAAAGGGAGTTGAAATATTTAAACTTTATCCCACATTAGTTTTTGAGTTTTGTTTATCCTTGTATATATACTAGAAGGTGTTATGACTTAGATAAATCATAATACATGTGGATGACCACTAGTAGGTCATACGTGTGCCCACCAACCAACCTAATTATGGTTCACCTAGTCTTGCCACACACGAAAATGAGCTCGGTCCGACTCAAGTAATAATTTGTTGGCTTAATAATTGCGGTTGTCCATATTCATGTAGTTGTAATATCTTGGTTAGTTATGCCTTTAATGCCCCTATATATAGGCTTAGTTGCGCTTTGCAAAGAGGTTACATGACAATTTATGCAGACATATAGAGTAGGGATGACAATGGGGCGGGTCGACCCGTCATGGATCGCGGGCGGGACAGGTCGGCCCGTTCTGCCCCGTTTTAAATTAAATGAAATGAAAAAAATATCTTTATAAAATATTATTTATAAAATATTATTTACAAATTTTATTATTATCAATTTATAAATATTAGATATAATATATGAATACATAAAAATTTATATTATTATATATATTATATATGCAAAATAAATATTAAAATAAAAATATTAGGTGGGGCGGGGCGGAAGTGATACCCAAACCCGTCCGCTCCGGATCACGGGACGAGGTGACCCAAACGAGACGGGCCAAGGCGGGTACCCGCGGGCAGAGCAATAGATAGGTACACATAGGTGTTACATTAGTTGTGTAAATTATTTTATCTTTGGAGACATTGCATCAATCACGATCATGTGAGGACTAATGAGACATATTTGTCTTGCGGACATGCAGAGGATCCAAAAGCATTGTAATAGCTACGTTTTGTTTGTATTTTCATTTTTCGTAAGCCATTGTTGTAGGCATTCCCTGTAATATCTAGTTTTGTACTGCTTGTAATCAATATTATTTAATATTTATATATTTCAGGTGCATTGATAGTATCCTAATTGAATTTTAATAAAAGATTCAAAGTAAAATTGAATTTGTAGTCCATAAATAAGGAATGCCAGATTGCATAGATGAAATTGGTGGCTTTTGTTGAGACGAATCGGAACTTTTTTGACTAAGAACTTAATCCTATGTCTTCTTGAGGAAAAATGGAGGTTAATAGATTGTACATTTTTACCATGCAGGTTGAATAAATAGGTACACCCTTTTCTTGGATGCATAAATAACTGCCAAAATCAAAAATGAAAATGATATACATAGGAAAATACTAAAGCTATATATATACTAAGTGAGATATTGTTAGAAAACCAAAATTCAGAAATATTGCTTTGAGTCGCGATGGAAATTCACTTTCCTAATGGTAATATTTCTCTTACTGTTTTAATGGAAATTAGCCTCCAAGATAAAACGAAGACAGTGATTTTTATTTGAAGATTGTCGCAGAAAAATTATAAGAAGGCATCTAACCTTCATCATAATTCTTTCTTTTATAATGAACAAATGTGCCTTTTCATGGATCTTTTGTATTTTCTTATGAGATAAACACACGCACTCATATAGGATGAAATAAGCGCTTAATTAATTCTTCCGACAATACAAGCTTTGGCCATCAAGACAAGGTTGATCTAGATCTTTTATATGTTTCAATTTTAGGGTATAATAAATATCATAATGATAAAAATGAAATCTTTTACCTGAAAATTGAAATGCACAATATAGTGGGCGGGCGGGCTTATTTTCCAGAGTTCCCAACTGTCACTTGCACGACTTTATTTGACCTAGTAAAGCACGCTTCTCATAATCTCGTTCATGGGACCATGTTACTTTCTTATTGGACAAGTGACTCATTTATGGATAGGATTTCAAGTGAAATTCCTACCATCCGTTTCAAGTGAAATTTCTACAATCCATTTTATGATAATGACTAGTATATCGTCACAATGCACAAAATGTAATATAATAATATATTATACAATTTTAATATTAAAAAATTGATATATGAATCGTAATGGAGAGTGGTAGGGGATATCTCAAATTCTCAATGCTCATCCCAGCCATATCCATTAAATTAGGAAGAATTACAAATTTAACTCAAACAAAATAATTTAGAATTTATTAAATTATTATTCTATTATACTAATTTCATATAGTTTCACAAAATATTATGTTAAATATAACAACAATAAATTAAAATTTTAGAAAAATAAAAAATAAAGAAAAAAAATTTGATTATATATTTGAAGCGAGTTTATACACCTATTTGAAAACATTTGTTAAGTAGCCTAAAACTTTAAAAATAAGGTATTTACTTAATAATTTTCGACAACTAAATTCAAATTAGATCAACTGAGACATAGTTGAAATAGATACCAACAAATTACTATATACGTTAAATTGAATAAATAAAATCAGAGTATCATTTGATTTATCAATAAGAATATCATTCTACTCAAATCATGATTATTTGAGAAACTATCATATAACATAAGAGACTATTGTTTGATAATAACAAATAAATATAATACAAGTAATAGAGCAAATAAAGAGCATTTCTTTTATGTATAAGTATTTGCTTATTATATGTTCAAAAAAGTATGTATAATATATTATTTGAATTATATATAATTTAAATTATCTTTGTGTAATTATATATATATGATTTCAATATTTCATGTATTTAATATATTGAATTATTTTATTAGATAATATACATAGTACGAAGAATTATACATATTTAGGATTTCCATATTTTAGGTATTTTTTGTAATACTATGGTGGATTATTTTTTTGAAATATAATACATACATGCGTACAATTATATATATAATTATATATTTATTCACGTTTTCGGAATTTAGTTTTTTATTTTCAATGTTGTTGTCAAGATTATTATTCCATGTTCAGCTTTTTGAAGTGTTACTTATTTTACAGATTTTGTTGTGTATTTTTCATTTTTTTTGGAAATTATAATTAGATATTTTGTGTTTTTCATATTTTTGATAAGAGAAACACGACCAGATATATAATTATCCAGTAAAAATAATGTTTTGGTAAGAAAACAAACAAAATAAATATTGTTTTGTTAATAAAAAATTATTTATTAAATATTAAATTATGGTTCAGAATATGCCTAAATACTTATCAATCACAATAAATAAGCATTCATCATGTTCTATTATATTGATTTTAATTATTTTTTGGAGATGAAAATATAAAATTATTTATGTTTAAATTAGGAAAGTATGAATTATGTGAAAATTTGATTCACTGAAACTAATATATTTTAATTTTTTAAAATTAAGAAAATATAAAAGTTGTTGTCAAAATAATTTTACATTAATAATTAGAACTTACCAAATTATGATAAGTGTGAAAACCGATTTACTAAAAATAAGAAGTTACAATAGTCAATATATATAAATATACAAATTGATGTTCAATAGCCCAAATGCATAATTTTTAAACCCCGCTACAAAATAAAATTTTGGGTAAATATATTTTTTTATTTTTTATTTATTATGTTTATTATTTATTTTATATAAAATAATTAATTTGATATATTAAACGTCAAAAACTAATCAAAAATAAAAAAAAATAAATTAAAAAAACAAATATAACAATTAATGCAATATACACACTGATTTGGAAAACCAACTAATGCAGTACACATAGATTTGGGAACCATGAAATTACAAAGAATTTTTTATATATCTTCTTTTTTCCCATACTGTTGTTGCTTTTTATAGCAATGATATATATATATATATATATATATATATATATATAGATAAATAATGACACTCATCCAACTAAGAATCACATCTCACTAGTTTAATATGATACTTTATGATATGTTGTATCAATTTATTTTTACTTTTTGTTATCACTTTCCCTTGTTTGCAAGGTGAGAGTTTATTTGGTCTTTTCTTATTTAGCTTCATGATGTTGTATTTTGGTTGTTTCAATATTGATTAATAAAAATACAATTTTTTAATTGTAAAAAATGATATTAATTATTTTTTCTTTTGAAAGTAAATTACTGGAAAAGGTCCAACACCGTTTGAGATTGATTAACTATAATGGTCAACTCATTTGCTATAAGTTTGGTTTCAAATATTTTATTATTGATGGTCAATTCATTTGCTACAAGATTGATTTCATTTTTTAATTTCCTTCTTTTGAGATTGATTTGCTATATATAGTGGTCAATTCATTTGCTATAAGATTAGTTTTCAAATATATTGTTATTCAGGTCAATTCTTTTGCTGCAAGATTGATTTCAAATATTTTATTTTCTTCTATTTGTATCTTATTTTATATTCATTCTTTGAATTTTCTTATTGCTTTTGAAGAAGCAGTCTTTGAATTTGTAACATATGTTTTCGAAAAAAGAAATATTCAAACATTCTAATAAAATATGTTTCTGACTTTTTGTAAACGCGTATCTCGAATTATATTGTAAATCTCATTAAGAATGTTGCTGCAAATTGCCTAACGTAATGAATTTTTTTTTTTATAACTCAGCTTTCAGGCTTACATCTGACTATACAAATCAAATAATTTAGTTGATGAATGATGAATAATTATACAAATTTAAGAAATTTATTGGTTGTATTTGCATTTATTTGTTGTTTTAATTTAGTTGATGAATGATGATAATCTATAGTGACTTGCAAAATTGAAATGGTTAATAGTTATACTTATTACGAATTTAACATATTGGACATTTTCTTGTATAATAATTAGTTTTTGGTAGATAGTTATTTAAATATTCATATAATTATAAGTTTTTATAAATAAATAAACGAGTTTTGGGCGGATACATGAGGGGTAGTATGCGGGTATCAACAATTAGATTTGAGATGGGTACGAGTAATAGATGTAGTTTCTTAATCGGATTTGAGATAGGTACATGTGGGTATTAATACTCTTAAATGGGTGAGCACCCTACTCATTTCATCACTGATTCAAACAAAACCATGTAACAAATTTCCTTTTTGGTGTCTGATTCGTATATGAAGGAAAGAAAAAAAAAAGGAGTAAAGAATTATAAAATTAAATCAGTTAACAGAATTGCTTACTTTATCTTTCTGTCTATACATATGTATCCCAGATACTTAGTAAATATAGCTATGAAACTGGCCAAATCTTTTTCTAAAATATACCAATATGTTAAGATCGAGTTTTATAAATAATTAATTCTTAATAATAGCACACTAGTAATCTAAATGATGTGGTAAATGGTAATATGAACTCTATCTAGATCGGGGATCTTATGAATGAATCCTTACCCGATCGGTATACAATTGATCTATAGATAAATTATTCATAAAGAATGACAGACAACTTCAAACAGTGCAGATTGAAAGTACTTATATCCAGGGATGGAGCCAAGGGGGTGGCCACCCCCCTCAACCTAAATTTTCTTTCCTAATTCTTATAAATTTTATATATAAAATTATTAAATTTTATAATTTTCCCCCGCTCTAATAATAAAAAATGTCTCTTTATTTATTAGTTTCAAGAAAAAATAAATATCATCCCCTCATTTTCATTTTCTGGCTCTTTCCTTATTTATATACAAATAACCTGAAAGTTTAATTATATCGTGTTAACTGTGTTGCATGCGCATGTGGGATTCTGTCTTGTGTGCTTTGTGAACTTGGCTTAAGCATTTCGCCTCATTATCTTTGTTGACTTATGAACCTCCTGAATTAAATGTTTTGGGCCTTATGAACCATTACCATGTAACATCAATTATATATTCTAATTATTACATAGCAAAAATGATTATTGGGAGAATAATAGTTAAGAGTAAGTTATTATTATTATTATTATTATTATTATTATTATTATTATTATTAGGTGGCTTAGTTGATCTAAATTTTATTCTTAATGGCGGCACCTTAAGAATCTTTTATTGTTTCTTTTGCATTAGAGTATATTAAAAAATATCGTAAGCAGGTTTATTGTTGTGATTAAAACTAATCTTAGCTAAATATTTCAAGAATATTCGGTAATCATGAGGGAAACGAGTTTAGTGATTTAAGTACATGTATTTAAATGAATCTAATATATAGCATAGCTGGGCTTGAGTCATTTAATTATGTCTTAAAATTAATCTACTTTATTGCATAGCTGCACTATCCAACAAGGCCCAATGATGGAGTTAAATTGGACTTTTCTCAATTTCCAGCAGTGTTACAGGTTGTAATCTGGAAAGAAAATCAAAAGGAAAATGTATATTCATCAATGATCAAGAGTAAAAACGAACCAAATTACTTGATATTGAATTGAAGATCAATCGTAAAAAGTTTATTTGAGCTCGGTTCATTAATATAACAATCCAAACTTGAACAAATTTTTCCGTTAGATAAGATGTAAAAAAGCCGAAATTCGACGATTAGCAAAAAAAAACAAAATATGTGAGCTACTCAAGCTTGATTTGCGTCCAGACTAAAGCTCATTTGAGCCGATTCGATAAATAACCAAACCAAGCTCTAACACAATTTTTGAAACTCGATTCGATTCAAACAAACTTGAACATTATTAGTTAGACTATTTACTCGACTCGACTCGTTTATACCCCTAATGATCGATGATATTCATAAAGCTAAAAAGTTGGGGTGAAAATGCTGAAATATAAATTTTCTCCATTTTTTAAACGGAAGGTACCAAGAATTTTTTTTCTCAGGATATAATATTAGAGGATATTTTGTTGTTTTGTTTATTATTCATAATATTCGAAAAAATTCATAACTGATGCATATGTTTACCGAAACGAAAATGTGATGAAATTTAGTTCTCATGCTTTACATCTTTTTTTCCCCCCCACTAAAATCCAATCGAGAACTTAGAGGCCAAGAATACTATTTTTTATTATAATAAGCAAACAAAAATAACATGGACACTAATGAAGTCATTTTTTTTTACAACAAAAAATTTGTATTTCTCATTTATCAAATCAATACAACTAAGAATGTAGGGGAAAAACCCAAATTAAACTCTACTTTTCAAACAAAGGAATAGGAAAATACAAATAAAAATCTAAACAAATGCAATAAATCGGAAAACATCAGATCAAATTCAGTGGGTCGTGATACTTGATTGTTTGTACTTCTAAGCTAGACTTAGACGGTCCACAACAAACTTTTTTTTTACTCTAAATCTTCCAGAAAATGATGAAAAACTCCAAATGAGAGCCAATATACAAATCCACTTATATTGAATAGATAATGAAGACATTTTTATATCAAGAGAATGACTATCCCACTGTCTTTAATATTGTGGTTGGAATGATTAAATTGCATGTACTGGCTGCAATCATACCCTTAAGCAGCTGCACTTAGCCGTAAACTATTTTTTTTTTTTTTAAGCTAAACAGAAACTGCGCGCTTACGCCTATCCGGAGACAAAGGCAGCTCAGCCGCTCCTCATTCTTTGCCCGTCAAGGTAAACCGCGGGATGTCTGCACGCACGGCCGTTGTTACGACGGGTCTCGACGTAATCGATCCTCCTGTAAAGAGAACAATTATGTTCGACCCCCAATCTACTAATAACGATCTCTCCCGAATCGAACCCACACGGATGCTATTCAAGATGAGTTCCCACCAAATCTTCACCACTTCGTATATGCCCGGTGAGCATTTGATGGAAGCGAGGATAAACCCCGACCTCCACCCCACAAACATTTGATGGAGCGGGGTTTGACCTCCACCCCACAATTGTTTGTGGTGGCGGGGTGAGCTAAGCCACCTGTTGCTGTAAACTATATAATAATTATGCAAAGTGTAATTAATTTGAACATTTAATTTTACTAGTCTTTTTAAAGCATTGTCCTTGTCCTACCAAAAAGTTTGTTTATGCTTAAAGCACAATTCATTGTGAAAGCAATCTTTTACTTCATTTTTCAATTTAATTTACTATCAACAAAAAAAAAAATCAGTCTCTGTCTGAACATTACAACAAAGAAAGAATGAAAAGCTGACTCAAAAAACAATATACAAAACACACTTTTTATATACTTACAGATGGATACATGTAGTATACAACTAGACCAAACTTAGCCTTCCAAATAAATTAAAAAAAAAAAAAAAAAAAAAAAACTCTCCCATCATATGATCCAAAGATGAGGCTGGAAAAGGAGATTATTTACCCCTCTTTTCCTTGCCCTTCAAAAAAAAAATAAAAATAAAAAGAAATATTTGCTACTCCTAAATAGCTAATAACACTAATGCCCTTTTTTACTCACAAAACACACAAAATGACAGGGTGGCTAATAATTCTGCTCACTAGACTACAACATACATACATTCATCATCCCCTTTCCCTCAAAAGGAGGATAATAGATGGACACAAACCCACAAAAAATTGGGTCTATTAGGACAAAATGACTGGGAAACATAGGAGCAAAAGTTTTAAGCAGACTTCAACTTCTTGTCTGCACAAGAATACCACAAGACAAGATCAATTTTGGAGCATCCCACTTCATATTATTGGAACTTCCAACAGAATTCCACCGCTATTTTGTTCGAATGCTATCGTCGTCCGTTTGCAAGTCCATAGCTGCGAATGACCTTCGAAAATGGAATCTGTGGCAATAAGAACAAGAAGGGATATCAGAAAATGTAATCTAAGTAAATGTAATGTCATTTGCATTTCAGTTTTGAAATTAGGGCAAATTACAAAAACTACCCCTGAGGTTCAGCCTAATTACAAACGGTCTAGTTATCTTTCAAAATTACAAATACTCTCTTAAGATATTACAAACACTTAGAAATTAATGTTAATGGGGAATTTATAATTTTGAAGGAAAGCTGGATTTTTGTAATTAAACCGAACCTCAAGTGATTTTTTTGAGTTAACCCTTGAAATTATTACCAAACAATCTTCTGTGGAGCCAAATGCCTAGCCATAACTTCATATCATAGCACTGTCACCAAAGTTTCTCACTCGAAGCTCCACATTGCGAAGATCACGCAAATGTTGTAAGATTTCTTGAAGAAGATCCATCCCCTTATCACCTTTCTTTAGAGAGCTAATGCAATGCTTAAGGAACTCTCTATCTGCCTCGAGAGCTTGTAGCCTTTCATAAAGATGATCAACTTCCTCTTCCACAGCAAGTTTCTTGTTTTCCATTTCAAACTTCGATTCATAAGAATCGTGCGCTCCATTGGAATCAAATCCATTTCCATTCATCATCACATCTCCATTTTCATCGGAAATCGCATCGAAAAGAGGAAGAAGCGATTTTCCCCTCTGACCTACAATTCTTCTCTGTTGATGATGCTTCCCATTCATCAAAAGACCATTTGAATGCCCATTTGCTTCACCGTTGAAATGAGCATTTTCATCCACATGGTTTCCATTTTGTTCGTCGAAATTATCCAACGCTTTAACATCCTCAAAATGTTGTTCCTTGTCATCATCCAATGTCAAAAGTTTTTCTTCTAGAAACTTAAGCTGCTCAAGAATGGACAATCGCTCTTCCTCAAAATCCTCTAAAGATTCTTCCAAGTTGACAACTGCATCAACAGGCGTATTCTGATTCTTATAATCTGAATTGCCATAAAAGCCCTCGTCTTCCTTTGCTTCTTGATTCAAATCAATAGACAATCCATCACTATCCTCAGCATTACTACAAGAAGCAGACGAAAATCCACTCCTAACACTCCCATCTTTGCTTCTTTTCAATACCCTCATTTTTTCTTTCGTTTCGTAATCCGAAAGCTTCTTCCTATAAACTTCCAACTCTCGCTCCAGCTCTTGCTTTTCCTTCTCTCTCTTCACCATAAGTTCGTTCAAAAGCTGCAAAGCTTCTTGATCGTATTCAGACTGTTCCTCCATCATTCTCTGATACTGCAAAGCTTCCATTTGCATTGCTGCCTTCTCTTCTTGAAGTCTATTTATCATTGCCATTGTTTGATTTGTGGCCACTGCAGAAGCACTTCTTTCTTCTTCTAACTCGGCATACAATGCCTGCAAAGCCTTTCGTTCCGCTCTAAGTGCTGTTTTCAAGCGTTCGACTGTAACAACTCCATCACCGCCGTCCAATTCACTTGTTACGCTCCCATCCAAAGATTCTTCAATCCCAGAATCCCTTTTCTCGAGTAATAACAATTTCTTATCTTCTTCAATCTCATTTAGCTCCAAGAAATGATGTCTGATTGCTAGTCACGTGCTCATTATCATGAACTAACAAGGATTGTATTTCCACGTTTTGCTCCTCAATTTGAGTAGGGCCTAATAGAACAAATTTTAGAATTCAACTGAAAAAACACTAAGGAATTAGTGTCACTAAGTGAGAATTCAGAAATTACCATGATAGTCGGCTGTGTAAGGATTAGTAGAATTTGTCGAAGGATATTCATGAATGGATTCATATGAATGATGAGAATCTTGGATTTGTATTCCATCTGTTATATCTAAATCAGGAATTTCTGTCCCAATTGAGACATCTGCTTCGTTTTCATTGTTTGCCGGAGAAACTTCTTCCTCACATGCTACATTATCTATTGCAAAGGGCATTGTTTTAGTTTTATATTTCACATATCACACTTCAAATTTCAAATAATTCAAACATAAAGAAAATTGAAAAGGAAAACATATATACCTGTATGAACATCTGAATGCTGTTCCCTTGCCAGTTCCTGAACATCACCTGCCTCTTCAGAAGGCCACTGGGCTAGTGGAAAAACTTTAAAATCCTCAAACTCCTCTGTCACCAAATGACAATCTTTTGCATGAAAAACCAGAGAATTTTCATCATCTTCTATTTCCATGGAGTCAAGCATTGAATACTTAGGTTCCTCATTGATATCAATATCAAGAAATGTGTCCACTTTCTCCTCCATTCTGCTTCCACTCTCAAAAACCATGTCCTCTTTTTCATCAACCCGAGCTTCAGAATCTAGAGTAAAGTCTTGATCCTTGTTCCTATCATCATCATCTTCAATCTTAGCATTCTCCTCAATCTTATGTTCTTCTGTAACTGAATCAATCAATTCAACTGGAACCAACCTATGACCACTATAGTCCAGAAAAAATTCCAGATGTTGAGGTGAAATCTCAAGAGGAGCTTCTTCTTCAACACACACTTGAACAGACTTATCTTTCAGGATCAAAGTTGAATTTTCCTCCTCCAAAATCTCCTTATCTTTCAACTCATTCACAATTACAGAAATACAACCATTCTCTTCATTGTCCTTCTCTGTTACTTCCAAATTTCCATCAAATTCAAAAAGCATCTGATTTTCATTCTCATCTTCCAAGACCTTTTCATCACCAGCACAAAATTCTTGAACATGATTATCATCACAATCCCCTGCCTCAATAATCAAGTTTTCTTTCTGGGCACATTCCAAAACATCATCCCAAGATGATGTTTTCAGCAATATATAAGATGAATATTTATTATTAAAACTATCATCCAAGCTTACCCCACAACAAGTACAGTTCAAACTTACCTCACCATTCTCACCTACCTTTTCCTTACCATTCTGAAAAACCCCAAATCCTTTCATCAAACCAAAATTCTTCGATGAGTTCTCAAACTCCGGCCTCGAGGACAAGCAATCCTCACACATGCCTTGAGAATCAACCAACTTCCGATGATTTGAACAAAACCCTAATTTTGAAATCTCCTCGGCGTGAACTTCACAAAGAAGATCTCTATTCATGTTCTTATCCCCTTTTGCAGGATCAAAAATATGATCAAGCCTAGTACACCATGGGCACGGAGACTTCAGCCCAAAAAACTCAGCAAATTTGAAGATCAGATACGAAAACAAGGAATTTAAAAAAAGGAGGACTATCAAAATCCATTCGAGAACTGCATATATGAGAATAAGTGTAATTTTGTTGGTATTTCTGTGCAACATGGTCGCAAATCTGTTCGCCGCCATGTTTTGAAATACCCAGTTTCTGTTTTTCTTATGTACAGAGCTGATTAACAGAGAGACAGGACTGATTAATATTTCAGAAAATGAAGGAAGTAGAATCTAAACTGGTTTTAGAGAGAGAAAGAATCAGAAGAAGTAGATGGAAGAAGAAGAGTGGTTTTTATTTATTTATGTATTTTTTAGTATGAGAAAATGGGCGGTTTGAACAAGGAGAGACAGCCAAAGAAGACTTGGAAACTTTAGAAAAGAAGCAAAAATAATTTAAAGAAGGGACAATTACAAAAGACCCCATGAGGTTTAGGCTAATTACAGAAAAACCCAAAGATGTTTTAAATTTTCGAAATTTGATTATGCCTTAAATTTAAAGGATTAACTGTAATATTTCTAGAAATATGATGGAGGTTTTGAAATATTTGTTGTTTATTAAGGGAGTAAGATAGAACCAAATCTTGAGGGGTTTTTGTGATTTTGAAACATCGTTAGGTTGTTTTTGTAATTAACCCAAATCTCATGAATGTTTTTGTAATTATACCTTTAAAGAATTGTTAAGAAAGCAACGGAGCCTTGTGACTTTTGACGAAGTTTCATCAGATTTTTTCCTTTTTAGTGATAAATAATTTGTTAGCATTTTAAATTGTGGTTGTCCATGTCAAATTGAATATATAAATAATATTAACAGTATATTTAGGAAAAAGTATTAATAGTAAAAAAGTTAGCAGAGTAGTTGTGATTTTTGTTTATTGCAAATGTTAGTCCATTTGTATTAATTATCGGTAATTATAATATTTACAATTAATGACACAATATAATGTAAAATAAAAATGTGTGAGACATGCTGCTTTTTTTTTTACCTTTTCGCGGTTAACAATTTATTTAACCTTTCATATCATTATTTTTCTCATTTTTACTTTTTTCTTTAATAAGTTGGGAGTAGTCTTGTAGGGGGAATGATAGATTTCAAATAAATCGAAAGGTCATGCAACCTTTGAACCAACACCCTTATAAAGAAGTTAGCGATATCACTTAAACTACAAAGTTCGTGGTTTTTCTCCTTCTTACTTTCAGAAGTAGTTATTTGTTTATGTTTAATTTTTTGGGGTATATGATAGGCCCTTAAGCCAAGGTCCTAACTTCACGACAAAAGCTAGCTCTGATGTGGGGTCGTATCATTATCGACCCTTGACAAGCGGACGACCACGTATGGCTCTTATTCCGAGTCTTCTCGGACCAAGTTGCTCTTTTTCCCTTAGACGGTGGCACCAGATAACTCTTTTTTTCATTGGAAGACTTCAATTTGAACCTTATCAAGACTAAGAAGTATTTTTTCCCGCAAAACACATCGACTTCAATGAAAGCACAAATGATAGTGCCACAAACTAAGACCTTAATTCCACCACACAAGCTAGCTCAAGAGAGGAGGTTTGACCCAACTTTAATTATCAATCTACAATTGCTTGTGGATAAAATGTGGGATCGTGTCGAGACATATTTATGGAAAAGGAATGGTGATGAGAATCAAACCACGGGCATCCGTTTGGATTTATCACTTGAGAGTCTTATTGCGATGATATGCTTTCATTTTCTTTAAAGAATAGTTTTTAAAAAATTGGAAGAAAAAGATGAGTTTTGATAGTGTGATTGAATGTGAGATGAAAAAGTAATGATTAAAGTTGATTTGATTTAAAAATAGTAAAATAATGACCGAATATGATTGATAGTTAGAAATGTATGAGTGAGTGAATAGTAAAATTTGTGAGAGAATGTGTAATAATGATTATTTTTGTGAAAAAATGTGTAGATGTGATTGATAAGAGAAAAAATGAGAAAAAATGAAAGTGAGAGAATAATATATTTTAAAAATTTTAAACAATCGTTGCGTGTTTGGTCAAAAACAATTAAAAATGAACGAAAATGGAATCTCATCCTTATCCAATCGCAAATTTAACCACTCGCTACTATTTGATTCCCTCAAGGTGAGCTATTTACAACTAATGTATGTCATGTTCAATGAAAAATGTTTTCAGCAAGTTTGAATTTTAAGACATTTTTCTTTTTTCCATTATAGTTTTTGAAAAGAATTCCAGCAAACTCCTGTTTTTGATATCCTTTTTCTTTAAGACATATTTTTCCTTTTTCTCCTCAATCGTTCTCACATTTTTTTTAGATTTATACCCGATAGATAAAGTATAGAGTTATGTGGATCAAATTTCCCGTTTCATACTATTTAGTATTTATCATTAAACACACAACGTATAATACACTATAGTGCCAATGTGGCTCCAAACTCTCTATTCCATTTATTTATTTTTCCCCTTGTATTCCATTTTGTGAATTCTTAATATGTTTCATTTCATAAATACTGCATATTTGACCAAATTTATCAAATCAACACGTATGATAAACTCAAAGAGTGGAGAGCAAAAAGAAAAAATATATATATAAATTATTTAAATCCATGAATATTACCGTTATCATTCGTACGCTCTCCTCCTCATTTTTTAGGCTCATTTCAACTTGCATTTTTTCTATTTATTTTTTTAAATGATTATTTTTAATAAGAATAAATATTTTTTACAACTACATTATTGGGGTTGGCAATGAGAGACCCCCCAAAACCCCATGGGTGGTGTTGTCATCTTTGGATCCAAAACACCTTTTTTCTTTGCCAAAATCCTGCCAATGTCCAAAGCCTCCCCCACTCTAATTTTTCTTCATGGGCATCAAATTGGGTGGGCCCCACCAACCAAGAAAATGAGTTTATGGGCCAACCCCAAAAGCATGGTGGGGGCCCATAAAAGGATGCCAGATGCTTAACGCCATCATTATGTTCATCTTCTCTTTTTTGGGTTTTGGTCAATAATCAAATTTTTGTGCAATACTTTTATATTTCTCTCTTTTTTTTTTGGAAAGGAGTATACTTTTATATTTCAATACATCTCTGCAGCTACATGGAATTTTGAAAACTCAAATTTATTACTCCCTTCGTCCCAAATATATAGTCCAGTTTAATTTTTCACACATATTAAGAAAAGTATTGAAAACTACAAATATGCTAAATATTTCCTTAATTTATCCTCATTTAATGAACAATGTAAATTACAAAATGCATATTAAATAGGTTATAATAATAAAAGAATGGAGAAAATACTATTAAATATAGAAAGTGGATATATTTGGGACATCCTAAAAGAAATAGTGGTATATATTTGGGACGGATGTAGTATTTGCTTAACTTTTTCATTATTTTTCACTTTTGAGTATGGATCTACTTGGTTTATCTTTTTATTACTTGTAAAATCTCATTCCAAATGATGAAAACGTTTACAGAGTTAAATTGAAACAAAAGGCATTCTATTTTGAATTAATGTAAAGGGCATTTTAGATATTTGTTGTGTTATCCCACGTAATCCTTAATGCCAAAAATGAATTGTAATCAAACTCAAGAAATTAAATATATTGTTGTAAATGAATATAGCCTTCGATGAACAACTCGTGATAGAGTTCGGTTAGCATTCACTTATATTCGTTTTGTTAAGCAATAAACATAAATGAACAAGAAAATTTGTTCATTTATGTTCATTAACTTGCTCACGAACATGTTCATTTAGTGTAGTTTGATGTTTGTTTATTTTTATTTTTTTTTTTTATTAATTATATATTTACTATAATATTCGTTATTTTAAAATAAGCTTATTTTAGTTTAATATTACAACTCATTACATTTACAACTATCATTATATTCATTTATTTTGAGTTGAGTGTTCATGAATAAGTGTATCTAATTCTTTTATAAGCATGTTTATATAGTTGTTCATGAACAATTAATGAACATATTCGCAAACCTTTCGTGAACATGGTTGATTATTAAACAAACAAACACGAATAACCCTTTAAATAAACGAACACGAATAATCCCCATTCCTTAGAGCTCGATTCGTTTACGTTACTGTTTAAATACATTAATCCAATGACCCCACAAATCAAATTGCACCAAATTATATAATTCATGAACAATGCAATTCTACTCGATCCTAGATTTTTATCCAATGTCATCAACAAAATCAAATGAGGCATAAATTAAATATGTCAAGTGTGTATGAAAGTGTGCAATGACTGGTGGATGCAACAACAAAACCATTTTTTTTTTGGCAATTCGAACTTTCCGGATTACGTCGATTATGTTTGAGGATATGAGTTCTTGCCTCTCTTCTTGGCTTACTTAAAGGCCTTGTGCGAGCACAACAACAATCGAGTGGCTTGGAAAAAGGGAATAGGATAGGACTTGTTGACCCCTTATCGCTACTACACCAAGGTAAACCGCAAGTGGAAATGCACGACCCCAGGTGTTATGGTAGGGGTACTGACATACAACCGATCCTCCTGCGGGTAAAGAGAACAACTATGTCCAGGCCCCCAAGGCCCCAAGTCTAATTATAATTGATTTCTTCCCAAATCGAACTCTCACTGATGTTATTCAAGATGAGTTCCTCTAAATATTTATCACTCGTATATGCTTCGAAGAACAATTTGATGGAATAGAGATTTGAAACCCTGATTTCAGACTTTAAGTCCCTTGTGTGGCGAGTTGGGCTAAACCCCCGATTAAAATATGTCATGAGCGTGGATCGAACACGCAAACAAAACCATTCTCTTGGAATGATGGGGTATGCCCCTCCACCAACTTGTAAATTTTCATGTAAATCTCTCGCCACCCTTATTTGAGGTTCTCTTGGGAGTGATCGATCGTCATCGTCAACTTCCTTTTGCCCTCAATTAATTGGTTGGAGATCTTTCGTTGTTTTTTTTAGTAAACCTCTGTTGAGGTTTGGTTTGGGATTGTTGTTGATTTTTGTTATTTTGGTGTGTTTTTTGGGACTGTCCATTTTTACACACTTTTTCATTCACTGGGGTATACCCCTTTTAAATTTGTAAGTTTCTTTCACCTTTTTAATGAAATTTTCACATTTTCATAAAAAAAAAAAAACCATTCTCTTCTTAGTGCTAGAGGAGGTCCAAAACAAATGTCATTTTCTGGTCTTCAAGAAAATTATTGGATGTAAGAAAGTAAAATACATAAATATAACTCCGTGGTTCCATTTTGATCAGGAGATGTCAGAAAAAGCCCATCAAACTGCAATAGCCTTTCAGAAGCTGTTTGGTGTGGCAAATTTTTTATCTCGTGCTT
The DNA here is from genome assembly GCA_016081115.2 of Rehmannia glutinosa. Classification (NCBI taxonomy): domain Eukaryota; kingdom Viridiplantae; phylum Streptophyta; class Magnoliopsida; order Lamiales; family Orobanchaceae; genus Rehmannia; species Rehmannia glutinosa. The sequence goes on along the minus strand of JABTTQ020002727.1, from coordinate 123,649 downwards.
CTGCAAAATTCCTATGATAAAAAGCTCAAAAGGATTTATAAATTATAATATTCATTAGCAAATGTTCAATTTAATTTCATATTGTATTAAATGAGAAATCAAAACATTATTTCCTCCGTCTAAAATTATTGTTACACCTCATAACATAGAATTAAATGTGTATATACAATTCTAATGATTTTTTCCAAGAACTTTATCTTTTACTCTTTTAGTGTGTTGACGTGCGTTTTCTTCAAAGCAAAAATATGTAAAGGTTTGACACGAAATGTAAACGCGTGCGTAACGTGTGTTTATTTACTGGCTAATTCTGCGCTTTTTTTGTATAATGCCGAGCCGAATTATTGGGGTCGGTCTTTTCTTCTGATTCTTTTTCTCTCTTTTTCTATCTCCAAGTTTTCCCTCCATCGACTTTTTATACCCCTTCCAAAATGGGTTTACGATAGTCATCTTTTCACTAATTATTCATTAATTAGTAAAATAATTAAAGAAAGACACATGTCCTCTCTAATCGTGCATGTCGGTCAAATCTTGCCACTTGTCGACTTCTCTTTATAACTTTCGACATGTGGCGCTTTTATATCGATAAAGTGTTAAGTATGGGCAAGTGATTACTTCTTATGAATGTCATCATGCGCATGCGTTTCATGAAATTTGGGCTCGGGGCTCGGCGGCCGTGTTGCGGTTTGGGCTCGGTAATGGGCGAGCTGGTTAAATGACGTATCGTCGCGCACCATTGCTAACGCTCACTCGCAGTCGCTTACTCGGATGTGTGTTGGATCGATGACTTGGATTAATTTCTTCCACTCGGCTCGGGTATCATCAAAGGCCCCCAAGTTTGATTCCGAGAGAAGAATTTCTGAAGTCGGAGTTAAACTTTAATGCTAATGATGAACATTTAATGGGGAAACGGATTTCTCAAAGGTTTTGTTCTTTCCTGGCATCCGTCACGTAGTGATTAATGCCTAAACGGCGCGATTAATGGGTTGCCATAATGAGCGGACACGTGGCATCTTGTGGTTGGACCAATCTTGCGCAGAACCGGTATGTCGATTCACGGGGCGGCGTGGGGGGGACGCGACGTTTTTTACGACATGTTTGGCGGCTTTTGAGTTTTAAAAGGTGTGTCTTTTCGAATAAACGTCTCGTTTATCGAGAACCCCATCTATAAATACCTTTGTTCCCCCCCCATTATTCACTTTCGCAACCATTAACCTTTGAGCTAAAGTAACAAAACCGAAAGCGAGAAATTTCGGTCGGCTTCCCAAGTTCGTAGACTTCAATCTTAGGTATTTTTTCAAATACTCTCTTTTACCTATAAATGTCTTCTTTTGAGGATAGTAGAGTCGTAGTTATAGTGTAGAGGTTGAAATTGAAGATCCTCCTCCGAACCTTCATTTTTATTTCTCACCAAAGACGGCGATCTCCGTCTCATAGCCCGAGCATTATTCGAGATATCTTCTCCTGATTCTTCACGAGGTGGAACGTCCTTGGGGCGACGATACTATCTTTAATCCGACGCCCGATGTGGCCGTCTTTAGAGAGGAACGGTGTCACCGACCGGGCACAAGAGAGTTCCGACGGTTAACGAAGAATCCCCGAGTGTTGATTTTAGCGATGTCGGCAAGAAGAAGAAAATGGACCCATCGGAGCCGGAGCGTGATAACGTGGAGCGGGTAAACGAACCCTCCGGTGATTCGAGGCGGAGAGGCCACAAGGGCCTATGGGTCATCGTAATGGCGGCACGGCCGGAGGAGGAGGCCCTCGCCTTCGTGTTGAGTCTCGGTGGGCGCGAGCGATATAAACGATATTCCAAGCATCTTGATGATCCTGGAGATGGGAGAGCTCGGCCAAGGTATCGTATTCAAGTGGTATCCATTTAAAGTACCGGGGATGGCACTGAGTCCCCGGCACCCGCTTTGTGGGTTGCGTGGGTATACATACCGACCTTTCTATTCGGATCGCGGTTCCCGCCGGTTTTTCTCACGCGTGGCTTTGCAAGTGGGGTATGCATCCAACCCAAGTGCATCCCATTACGTGGGGTAGGATTATTGGCCTCTTGGTGATGTTCCACCTGAGAAGTACCTCGCCCTAAGTTCAAAGAGATGAATGAACTTTTAAATGCGCGAGCAACTCCTTCATCAAAGGTCAGCCGTCCGGGTGGTATTACGTACAAACCCGATTGGGGTACCCGGATAGTTTAGTAGAAGGTCTTCCTTCATCGTTGAAGGACTGGAAAGAAAAATGGCTCACGGGTGACGCGAGTGGCAAGCTCGTGGAGTGGACGGGCGAAGGAAGGGAGACTGTCCCTTTATCCTCCTTGATTTTGTTTTTGGTTATAGTAAGTCTATATCCTTTCTCCCTTCTCTCTCGCTTTTGCTATTTATCGTTTCTTTTTGTGATTGACTTTTGTCTTTTTACCTTTATAGAGAACCGCGCATCAAAAGGGCCTTTGTCCGGCCACCTTCATCCGCAGCCGAAAATATCCAGGCGGAGTGCGAGAGATAAGCGAATGAGAGATCGCCCAGAGGCCATTTGGCCGCTTGGCGCTTGGCTGCTCTCGCCGCCACCGAGACCGAGGGGCGGCTCGGGATGAGGCGGGCGAGCGGGAGGTGGAGGTTGAGAGAGAGCCTCGGAGGATCCTCACAGTAATGAACAAGTACGGACCCATTCTCCCGGAGCGGCGGCGAGAACAGGAGCGAGCTACGCCGTCCCTGCGACGGCTAGCCCCTGGCGAGATCATCTCGCGCCGTAGGGCAAACGCAGACTCCGAGGCGGTGCGACCTCCTCTTCAAAGGAGAAAAGGAGGAATTGTGATAGAGGAGCCGATCGGTCAAGGGGTTGGTCGAATCCGTACCGAACATCCTGAACAACCCCGGAAGAGAGGAGGTCCGCGAACTTTCTCGGATGACCTCGGCGAGGGAAGGTCACTTCATCCCTCCAAGTCAAGTGAGGGATGAATATTGCGAGGAATGATTGGACTACGCCCTCGATGGTTTGTGGAATTCGTTCGATGTGCCACGCCGACGGAGGAGCAAACGAGTCTTACTCGGAGGCAGAGGCAGTCGGGCGCGATGAGTGTCCCGCTGCGTGCGGACAAAGGCATCGAGCACTTACGCCGGAGACCGACTTGAAGAACAAATTCAAGTATGCCATGGCAATGTCCGGGCGGATGATTGGGCTCTTATGGCATGCGATTGGGGAACTCGCGAGCTAGAGAAAAAATATGCCGACACGGAAAGGCGGCACGGGGATCTCTGCAGGGAGGCCTATGCTACCTCCAAGAGGTACAAGAATCGTTCAAGACTCAGCGGATGAGGCTACGGCTCGGGCCAACTCGAGAGAGAAATCTGCTGCGAGGCCGGCGCAGAGCGAGATCGGGGCTGCGGGGTGAAGAAGAGCTTAGGGCTAAGGTCGCCGAGCCGAACGTCTTTGCCACGCCTTGCCCGTCAGGAAATGGAGAGGCGTCTAGCCGATGTCGCAGAGGAAGAAAGAAAGCGCCGTCGGCAAACCGAGGAAGTTCGTAGAGAGGCCGTTGAAGCTTACAAAGACTCAGGAGTATGCATTCATGTTAACTGCGGCCACGCGACCCGACCTCCGAGAAATTCTTGATTTAGTTAAGGGCGGGCGTCTTGTTGCTCGGCTTGAGGAAGATCCGGCCCTCCCGGAGGCCGATCTCGATACCCTTCGGCCGAACTTTGCCGAGGCTCCTAATGCGCAGGCTCTCCTCCTCTCGGACGTGGAAGAAGTCGCCTCTAGCGGTGCGCCGAAATTCCGCCCCTACTCGATCTTGATGCTTTCATATGTACCCATAGGTAGGTAATTTGGCTTCGTGCCTTAAGATGTAATGGGCTCCTCCTCCCTTATGTAAATACTTTTGAAGTAGAAATGAATTGTTATTCTCCTCACCACCGTATGTGTTTCAAGCTTTTTGTAGATGCTCGACTCTTTTCCTTTTTGTAAGATTGTTGCTGTCTTCTTTTTCCTTTTATATTCCCAAGTACGGGGCTCGGTTCCCGTCTTGAATAAGGGACTTTACTTTCTTTAATTGGTTCTCGTCTAGGTATATGAACCTGCTTTTATTTTGTTTGTTGGTACTTGGTGTATAAACCAATTTTTCATTTTCTGGTGTGTACATTGAATCTTTGATTTGTGCTTGCGTGCGTAACCAAATCTTTGATCGTAACGGTGCGTAACCAAGTCTTGGTATTATATTCGGTGCGTATCCGAGTCTTTATTGCGCTCGGTCGTAAATGAATCGAGTCTTTATTTTGTGCTTGCACGTGGCCAGTCTTTACTTTGTCCTCGGTGCGTAACCAAGTCTTGATTTGGTGCTTTCGATGCGTAACCAAGTCTTGATTTTGGTGCTCGGTGCATAACCAAGTCTTGATTTTGGTGCTCGGTGCGTAACCAAGTCTTGATTTTGGTGCTTTCGGTGCGTAACCAAGTCTTGATTTTGGTGCTCGGTGCGTAACAAGTCTTGACTTTGGTGCTTTCGGTGCGTAACCAAGTCTTGATTTTGTGCTTGTGCGTGGCCAAGTCTTTATTTTGTGCTTGTGCGTAGCGAGTCTTGATTTTGTGCTTGGTGCGTGACCAAGTCTTTATTTTGTGACGTCACGAGGTGACGTTTTGCCCTTGACTTAAGTCGAGGCGATTTTTCTTTGTCCTCGGCACATAGCCGAGGTGAGTAAAAACTTTGTTTCCTTTAGAGAGCTCACGAAATACCGGATGAAAGGATAATTCTTTGGAATCTATCGGATCACGAGGCGAGATCTTTATTGATAATACCGTTTCGGTATGCTACATTCCATGGATGCATAATTTTTCTCCACTCAAATATTCTAGCCGGTACGCCCCACCGGATAAGACGTGGTGACACGAAATGGGCCCTCCCAGTTCAGCTTCAATGGGGGTTGAATGCCCGTTATCTTTTTCAATACAAGATCGCCGACCAAATCTTCTTTCCTTTACTTTCGAATTGTAGTACCTTTCACTCCTTTGTTTATACACTCGCATTTTCATCTCAAGACCTTTGCACCTTTTTCTTCGAGCGAGTCTAGCTCGCTCGGAGCGCGCCTCATTCTGATCTTCTTCAAAATTTGCAATTCTCAAGGTAGGGCTCCAATCTCAACAGGAAATCACCGCGGCTCCATAAGCTAAAGAAAAAGGTGTTTCTCCGGTGGCGCTCGATGTGTCGTTACAGTATGACCATAGTACACCGGGTAGTTCCTCCGCCAATTACCTTTAGACTCTCCAATATCGCCTTCAAGGTATACTTGAGTATTTTATTAACGGCCTCAACTTGTCCGTTCGATCGGGGTGGTATGGAGTTGAGAAATAATTTTTATGCGAAACCTTCACAAAATTTGAAACCTTCGGTTATCGAATCGTTTCCCGTTATGTCCGTAACAATCGAATGTGGTATCCTCGATCTACGAGATAATGGATTTCCATACAAAGCTCACAATCTTTTCTTCATCTATTTTTGCGAGCTCGCCCGCCCATTTTGTGAAATAATCCACCGCCACAATGGCATACTTGACGCCCCTTTGCCGGTGGGGAGTGGTCCTATGAGGTCCATTCCCATTTGGCAAACGGCCATGGGCTAAATACGGAAGTTGTTCGTGGATGATATCGACTGCGGTGCAAATCTTTGCACCTTTCGCATCTTTTGACGAGGGTTGCGTCCTTTCTTAGGGATGGTCGAGAGTATCCTTCACCCGTATTAATTTATAGGCCAACGTTTGGCCCCAGCGTGGTTGCCGTATATTCCCTCATGAACCTCTCGAAGTGCATAATCTGCATCCTGTCTCGGAAAGGCAACGTAGGAGTGGGACGGAGTATCCTCGTTTGTATAGGGTGCCATCTATTAGTGTAAACCGAGCCGCTTGGGTTCGTAGTGTTAAGCTTGACTTTGTTTTCGAGTTGAATTCCTTTCTCTAAATACTTTGAACGATTGGAGTCATCGGTGCATTCGGCGGTTTTTTGTATATATCTTCTTTGCGCCAAGTGATGGGGCGGACAGGTTGTGTGACATGACATCTGCAATGGCATCCGTCCTGGCCGAAACCTAGCCTAGCTAAGGCATCTGCCGCATGTTTTCGCTCGGGGCACATGTAAGACTTTTGTCTTAAAGTGTGATAATCTTTTCTTGGCCAAATCTAAATATTGCGCGATTTTTTGCTCTTTTGCCTCATACTCACGTTGATTTGATGAGCGACCACCGAGAATCACTTTGTGTACCAATAGTTGTTTTAGGCCCATAGATCTTTGCCATATCTAAGCTGCCGCCAGCGCCTCATATTCGGCCGTTGTTCGTTGCGGGAATCGAAATCGTATGGACGATGACGAGAGCATTTTTCATTTGGATCGATTATCACGATTCCGCCCCTGCTTCGGCTGCGGTGGAAGAGCGTCAATGAATAATTTCCATTCTTGGTCTTCCATAACTTCCAATCGTATGGAAGGTGTGAATTCGCCAAAAAGTCGGCTAAAGCTCATCCTTTTATTGCGGTGCGTGGTTCGTATACAATATCAAATCGATCGAGTTCGATTCCGCCCACTTGATCATCCGGCCGAGTATCGATCGTCGGTGTAATATTTGTTTCATGGGTAGTTCGTTAATACTATAATCTTGTGTTCTAGGAAATATGGACGGAGTTTCCGCGCCGCAATGATTAATGAATAAGCCAACTTTTCCATTGGCGGGTATCGGGCTCGGCGTCATGTAACGCTTGATGTGTAATAGATCGGATGTTGAATAGAACCATCGGCTGATTAACACCGAGATGATGGCGTATTCGGATACCGCTAAGTACAAATACAAGTCCTCCCTCGGGTTGGTTTTTGCAATATAGGGATTGAAGAAAGGTCTTTGTTTGAGGGATTCAAAGGCAATCTGTGCTTGCTCGGTCCACTCAAATTTTTCTTTTCTTTATAATTTCAAAGAAAGGCTTGCACTTGTCGTGGATCGAGAAACAAATCGGTTAAGCGACCAATCGGCTGTTAGGCTTTGTACCTTTTTACGAGTTTGGGGATTCTAGATCGGTGATGACTTTTATTTTGTCCAGGTTAGCTTCGATTCCGTTTGGTGACCATATACCCCAAAAATTTACCCGAGCCGACCCCAAATGTGCACTTTCTCGGGTTTAACATCATCTTGTACTCTCTCAAAACAGCAAACATTTTATTAAGATCGTTTAGATGATCGGACATGTACAGTGATTTTACCAACATGTCATCTACATAGACTTCCATAGTGTGACCTATCATTTTCTCAAACATCTTATTTACTAACCTTTGATAGGTCGCACCAGCATTCTTCAATCCAAAGGGCATCATCTTGTAACAGTGAATTCCTCGAGCAGAGAAGAATGATGTATTTTCTTCATCTTCTGGGTGCATCCGTATTTGGTTGTAACCCGAGTATGCATCCATGAAGCTCATCAGCTCGTGTCTGCCGTGGCATCCACCATGTAATCAATATTTGGCAACGGATAAACTGTCCTTAGGGCATGCTTTGTTGAGGTCGGTAAAATCCACGCACAGGCGCCACTGGCCATTGCTTTTCTTTACCAAAACAGATTGGCGACCCATCGGGATAGAGGGCTTCCTGGATGAATTGATTGTCTAGTAGCTTGTTAACCTCGGTCTCGAAAGTCTCGTCTTTGTGTCTGTCGGGGGGCGAGTTTGCGCCTTTCTCGGATAATCTGGGCGAACGTTAGATCAATATTGAGGCGGTGGCACGCATACTTAGGGTCAATTCCGGGCATGTCTGCATGAGTCCATGCGAAGACGTCAAGATTATTTCCCAAAAACTCGATCAACTCGGTTCGATATGGTTCTGGGAGATCATGACCAATACGTAGTTGGCGCTCGCGATTGGCCTTCCGACATTGATTGTATCAACTTGTTCTCTGGTTCCGCCCATTTTATTTTCTTGCTTTGCCCCTCCTTGATCTGCAGGGGCAATTCGTCTTCGGCCGCGGCTCGTTCTTAACTCACGGCTCGCTTTTTCCATCATTGGCTCCTTCCCGCCGACGACCGGATTATCCTCCCGAACGATCACCACTTTTCGCTCGGACTCCTCCTTGGGCACGTGATCGTCTGTGTGGTTCCACTAGTTTGTCCTTGTTCCGCCACGTTAATCTCTACCGGAGTTTAAAAGAGCATTCTCGTGACTCCTTTGATTCCCTTTATGTATAGCTTCGCCATCGGATGTTGGGAACTTTATACAAAAGTGATATATTGAAACGGTTGCTTTTATATGATAAAGCAATGGCCTCCCAATGATAGCATTGTACTCCGAATCGGCATTGATTATTTTGAATGTTGTCAAGACGGTCCGTTTATGCAAACCTTGTCCCATTTGGATGGGCAAATCAACTTCTCCGAGCGGGACTATCCTTCCTCCTCCAAACCCCAGAATGCTATCGTTGCATGGACGGATATAACTATCGTCCACGTTCAATCTTCGAAATGCTCGGACATAAATGACTGACGAATAGCTTTCGGTGTCGATCAAAATTCTGGTGAACCTAATACCCAAAATCGGTGCGAGAATGACCGGAGGGTCGAAATGAGGATGGACCACCTGGTTGGCATCCGCATCCGAGAACACAAAGTGGCCGGTGGGTTGGCCTTCCTGATTTCCGCCACCCGAACTTGTCTTTCGGCATTGGTTGCCTGTCTAACATCGGCTTTTCTTTTCTGTTGGAGCGTCATCCTCTCTTTGTGTTAGTATTAATTCGACCGACACTCGACATCATGAGGATCTCCTCCCTGGTTTTCACCGGGGTGGCGGCGGAGAGATGGATTGATTACGCGCTCCGGATTGACACCTTGAGCGTCTTGGTGGGGGCGGTAGCTCATGAACGTACCTTTTGAGACCGCCTGTCGAACAACACGCATAATTTCCCTAATTAGATCTCGGCACTCATCAAGATCGTGACCTATCGATTTATGATAGGCACGAGAATCAACGCGAATCTAATTTTGACGGCTCAATTTTCAAAGGCCGAGCCGGAGGCAACAAATTCGGACCACTGTCTTTCATTCCATATGGCCGATGGAGTGTGGGTCAAAGTACTCCTCGTAGCGCGCAACTTGGCTCTCGCCTCTTGGCGAGCCCTAAATCCGGTGGTTGGGTTTTTCCAAAACGGCCGGAATCCCGACCCCGCCCAACCGCTGGTTCTTTCTTTCTTCCGTCCTTTCTTACGCCCCGGTGCTCGGGCGGTTACTTTGCCATGGCTTCTTCCACACAAATATGGCGTTCGCGCGGGATCGAAATTCTTGACGAGGTCACCCCGATTCGTGGATGGAGTAATTAAACCAAGTCTCGGGGCTAGTCCACCATGGCTTGCGATCAAAATGGCATCATCCGACACCGATTCCATTTCTCGAACTTGCTTGTTGAAACGAGAAATATAGCTTTTCAGGGGCTCGTCCTTTCCTTGTTTGATGTTCACGAGGAGTCCTTAGGTGCGGCTCGGACTTTGGGCGTCAAGAAGTGCGTCGTAAAGGCGGAGGCCGATCTCCCCATGCCGAATGGATCCCCGTGGTAGGGTCCTAAACCAACGGTGGGCTCGATCGCCGCCTAGTCGGGGGAAGGCCCCGCAGAGGATGGCATCACTAGGGATGCAGTTCCATCCATGCTAAGTACTTGTGAACGTGAGTGGTCGGGTCGGTTTCCCGTTGTAGAGACCAACCTGGGGATTAACTTTGGCGGTAATGGGGTCGCCCGAGAATTCGGGAAAATGGCGACATAACAATTGGGCCGGTTCATTACTTGAGCGGTCTTCGAGATCTGCTCGCCTTCCGGACGCCTTCCACCTTCGTTCGGAGGACGACGCAGGGCGGTGTATTTCTACATCCTGTTCCTTGCCATAGGCTAGGGCCTTGGATCCGATTGACCACTGAGCCGCTCCCGCTCATCCGAAAAACCGAGTCGGGAACTTATCGATCGAGCCGGGCGAAAAGGATCAACTCGGTCGTCCGGCGAACACCGAGTGGGCATGACGATGTCGTGTTGGCTCCTCGGTAGTGATTCTCGCTATCGACTTTGCCGCCCTCATCTTCTCGCGGTGCGTCTTCTATCACGACGGGACATGTTGTTCATTACCTCCGCTTCTGGGCTTCGTCATGAGGAAGCGAATTTGAGGATTAATGTTAACATTTAGTTGTGGGTTGAGTGGGTTGGTATTTGCAAGGAGTGGAGGAGGTGCTTGAGAGTTTGTGGTGGCGAGAGTTTGTGATATGAGTTGGTTCATTTCTTTGTACAAAAGTTGGGTTGGCCATTAGTGAGAGCAAAATGAAATAAAGTAGTGCTCCCCGCTTGTTTTGGAGCATGTTTTGGCCATTCGTAGTCCGGCCGCTTTGGTTGTTCAAATGTTGCTCTTGAAAACGGGCATTTCTCGGCAGTTGACTCATTTTTGTCTATTATGAAAAGGTTAAGCGTTAAACTTTACCTGGTTTTTACTTGACTTGCTTTTGATCGAACTCGATCGACCAATACGGGCCCTCCTTCTAGCGCCAATTTGTTGACGTGCGTTTTGGTCAACAAACAAAAATATGTAAAAGGTTTGACACGTAGAAATGTAAACGTGCGTAACGTGTGTTTATTTAAGCTAATTCGCTTTTTTGTATAATGCCGAGCCGAATTATTGGGGTCTTTTTCTTACGATTCTTTTTCCTCTCTTTTTTCTATCTCCAAGTTTTCCTCCCATCGACTTTTTATACCCCTTCCAAGTAAGTGGGTTTACGATGAGTCATCTTTTCACTAACTATTCATTAATTAGTAAAATAATTAAAGAAAGACACATGTCCTCTCTAATCTGTGCATGTCGATCAAATCTTGCCACTTGTCGACTTCTCTTTATAACTTTCGACGACATGTGGCGGTTTCGATATCGATAAAGTGTTAAGTATGGGCAAGTGATTATTTCTATGAATCTGTCAGCGCATGCGTTCCCGCCGAAATTTGGGCTCGGGGCTCGGCGGCCGTGTTGCGGTTTGGGCTCGTAATGGGCGAACCTGGTTCGTGACGTATCGTCGTGCACTATTGCTAACGCCACTCGCATTATTTCCTCCGTCTAAAATTATTGTTACACCTTATAACATAGAATTAAATGTGTATATACAATTCTAATGATTTTTTCCAAGAACTTTATCTTTTACTCTTTTAGTGAACTGTTAATTAACTCGTATATATACATACTTGTTTTTGGTTCATTAGAATTAACATTGTACGTACGAGTGATTTTTAAAATCTTCCCAAAGATTATACTAAAGTAATTAAAAGAAAATAAAGAATTAGGGACCACATTGTTAGAATTGTCTTGCCGACTTATATTTTTTTTTTCAAATAATCACATACTTTATCATTGTATCCAACTTTTACTGTGAAATTTGCTTCTTGAATCTTTGTTTAATAAATTGACAGCTACCCTCCAAATAAAACGATCTTTCACTGCCTGTGTACATTATCCTCTTTTTAAAATATTTAAAATAAATTTAGAAAAATAAATTATAATTATTATTATTTTAGATGACAAAATAATAATAATAGTAATAATTATTATTATTATTATTTTGACCGCTAAAGATGACACATTTCTTCCTGAAAGCCTAGGTGCCGCACTGAGTCGCCAACACGAAGGCATAGAAAAGAAAAGTTCTCTTTTGAAATTACATCATTTTTTGGTAACTCAGCTTTTAAGATTACGTCTAACTATTCTTGAGGATAACAACTCCAGACGAAGAATTTAATGTGATTACTGAAAACAAACAAAAAGAAAAATATTTTTGGTGCAATTCTTTTTTTTAGTACAACTTCTAGTAGGAAAATGAGTTAGATAGGAATCAAAATCAAATAGAAGCGACATGTCTGAGATTTAAAAATAACTTAGAACTACGCTACCAAATGGTTCCATTTTGGTGTAATACTTTATGTAGACCTTTTAATTAAACTATTGCTTTTTTAATCAGTTATAATACTATTTGTTTTTTCTTTTTTGTTGCCCGCATATGAGTACGGAATTTGTCTGCTTTTTGCCAAATCACATTATATTTACCCCTCTAAAGTGTAATTTCTACCAAATACCCTCTTAAACCATCTCAAGTAACATTTAATGATCTTGGAAATACTTACCCCATGTAGATTAATTTTTACTAGTATCCAAGATTAGGGATGTGAATGGAGAGGATACCCATCCACTTAAGGTATTCATGCCTAAACTTTGTAATGTTAATACTAGCTACTTGTACACATTACAAACCCAGTTAAGAAATTGCACCCATCATCCGTACTCATCCCAAATCTACTTGTGATATCCACATACTATCCGTGCCCGACCAAAACACGTTTATTTTATATAAATGCTTATAATTATATGAATATTTAAATGACTATTTAAATAAGTACCCTACCAAAAAATTGATAGTATATATAAGAAAATGTCTAATATGTTAAATTCAATAATAAACAAATAACCTTATTTAATTTTGCGAGGTAAGTACAAGCCATCATCATTCATCAATGAATCAAAAACAAAACATGAATATAAATGTAACCAATAATTTTCTTAAAAACTATGCAATCAACAACAATGTTAGGGATAGTGCCCTTAAAGCAATTGTAAATTATTTTTTGATTATTAATAGATGCGACATTTATTTTCGAACTCTTTTGCATATTGTATGTATTTTCTTTAACATCATGAAAATCTCTAGTTTATTTATTGTAACCACAATCTTAGTATATAAGAGTTATATACAAGAGGATTAAGATTATGAATAATAAACTAAAAATAAGTCAGTGATGAAATTAATTAAAGTATGAGATCTTTAATTAAAATATCATTAATGCGGCCCCCGAGAACATTTTGAATGTGATGCTTATCCGGACCGTCGATGTGGAGACATCTTAGTGGGGGCATTTATATATGGATTGATCATATAGGACTTGTACTGATTTAATTTGAATTTTTCATACAAATTCCGTTGTAGAAATGAAAAATCGAATTAAATCACAAGATGATCATATATGGATGAATCTTAATCCCGAGTGATTATAGACTCTATTTATTTACGTGTGATTCTTAATTTGCTCGTTTAAGTTTGTCCTACTATATTCCCAACACTTGCATTTTAGACTCACATTTGAATTAAATAGGCGGGAATATAAATTCAAAGATATGGAATCAATTCCTTTGCGGAAATAGAAAGACGATTCCCTCATTTGTTAATTCTGAACCGAATGGTTTGAGATCTCTAATTTATAATCCGATTATAAATTAACCATTCACTAGTGAATTAATGGTAAATGAGGATAAGATGTACTTGAAGGGGTTTAACGGATACTTCCTAGCTTCAATTACGAATTGTCTATGGAGGATTAATCTATATGTAATAATTATATCGATTAATTTCGCTCAATTCGTAGTAAGATATTCTATAATTATTCGAGTGCAATTTCGAATTTATAGTGGAGTAATATCGGAATTAATAAGTCGAATAAAAATTAAAGAGTTAATTATTTATTCGGTTTATTGGAGCTTATAATTATAGGTCCATGGTCCCCTGGTTCGCCTTCCTAGAGTAAATGAGTTGGAAATAATATTTTCGTTCTTAAGGGTTTATGGAAAAGAGTTTTCCAAAATATTTGGGCTAATATATTAATATTAGTTAATTCCGGAAATATATGATATTCTACAATTTTGATTGTATTGGGAATTAAATAAATATAAGATATTTATAATATTAATATAATTATTAAATTGATAATTATATTGAATAATTATCAATTAGAGTTTGAGTCTATCTAGAATTATGAATTCTAGATTAGATAGGAAACTAAATTAGAGTGGGAAACTGATTGAACAATGCCTATAAAAAGGGGACCACATCTCACAAATGAAAAATACAATTAACGCAAACAATTTTCAGCACCCTTCACGATAAGGATTTTGGCCGCCATATCTTCAATAGAAAAGTTATTCTTTTGGCTAAAAAACAATTGAACTGATTTTCAAAAAATCAGCCCACACCCAAAGATTGAACAATTAGTTCAATTGAATTGGTTTTACTTTCAAACGTTGAATTATGGAATTTGCCAATTCTATTTGAAAACCAATGAGTATCTCGCCAATACATCAAAGGGCGAAAGCTTATTTTAGTTTTGTTTCAAAGTAAGATTTTATGGTTTTATTTTAAGCCTAGTTCAATTCCCCCATCCGAGTTAGCCCAATCATACAATCTCATGAGTTGAGTAAATCGTAGGAAAATAAAAGTTAGGAACTTAGAATTATTATTTGGGTGCCCACACACACCGTTGATAGGGAGGATCGGGTGGAAGATCGTGGTGTCTACGAGCTTTGGGGATTCGAAGGATTAACGGAGAAAAGCGAAGAACAAGAAAATCGTCGAAAGAGGTAAATTTTCTTTTCTTCCTTTAGTTTGAATAAATTTAATAAGCATGATCTTGTATTCTTATATCTAAAACTCGATTTTTTAAATCTCACGCTTCCGCTTCCGTTCGATTAGATCGAAAAGTTGGATCTTATTTGGCTCGGATTAGATCCGGGACCCAAATAATTTCCAACAAATAGTATCGAGCCATTTGGTTTTCGATATAAGAACTAAATCATTATTAAATTTATTTTGGAGTGGGTTTAGGATTTGATCTTGCATGTTTTGATATGTGGATGCATGGACGTTTTTTGAATTTAAGGCATCGATCCAAATCATTATATTTATTATTTCGCGGATTAATATTTATGTGATATATGTGCCATACATATTGATATGTCATTCATGGAACCCACTCCCAAGCATGTCATGCATCATGATAATTGAATTGTTTAATTGTTATGATAGATCTATGAGATGGATTGAAATTGATATAAAAGTGTTTTTATATGGTTTTTAAAATTGATATAAAAGTGTTTTATTAATTTTTTAAATTTTGTATAAAAGTGTTTATATGATTTTATAATTGGGATAATTGTTTGGAATTAATTTTGTGAAAAAAAGGGATCCGTTTTTATGAAAAATCTCCGAATTACATGTTTTAGAAACAAAATAATTCATATTCGCGTTCGGGTAGCCCAAGCGGCGTCGAGCAGCCCTGAGCAGTCCGGGCAGGGGCCCAGGCAGCCTCGGGCAGGTCCCGGCAGCTCGGGCAGATCTCGGTCAGACTCGGGCAGTTTGGGCAGGGCTCGGGCAGGTCCCATTTTTAGTTGGCGCGTTGTTTCCTTTGTTCTTTCATGAAATTTTTTCGTTTTATCCCTATTCCTTAATTATTTTGATAATTTAGGGGTTTTTAAAGTTGATTAAAATTATGATTTAATTTCTAATAGTTAGATTTTTAAATTAGAGAATTTTAATCAAAAGACCAATAGATTGGACTTGACTTATTAAAACATAAGATGTTTTATAACTTAAATGTTTAGGAAACATTTATTATAAAATAGTGAGTGGGAGAAGGATTCATGACAATAAATCCTATGGCCTCCATTATTGATCAAAGCACCGTGAGATTTAAGTGCGCCTCGTGACGCTCCGGTTCGTCCCCCTACGGATGGTTTTCACTTAAATCAATAATCAAGGCTTAATCTCCGAAAGGATGGGGATTTAAAATTTAACTCTTAATTTTCCTACCCTACGGCGGCGATTTTGAGTTAATTTTAAAATCCGAAATAATGGGTAACACTCATAAGGATACAATCAAATAGTTTGGATGTATATAGGCTAAATTAAAAGGTGATTAATTAATAAATGAAGATATGAGATGTCTTGATTATTTATTTTATTAATCTGAGATGGTCTCGATTTAATCGTCATTTGATTTGACCTATCCTACGGCGGCTTTTCAAATGTGAGATTAAATTACCTTGGAATTGGTAAGATAAACTTTATTGCTTTCATGCATCATGTTTATGATTCCTAAATTGAATGCTCTATGATGTTCGTTAAACTTATTTATGTCGCTTTATTTAATTTTCAGCAATGATGTCTTGTCTATGTTTGCCTTTGTTAAATGATTCATTAACTGGAGAAAATTGTAACAAGTGGAATAGTAACATGAATATTGCACTCGTATGTGAAAATCTCAAAGGCAAGAAGCAAGGTTACTATAAACCAAAGGAAATTGTTTCCCTTGCGGTGAAGAGGACATTGGAAGAGAGACGCCCCAAGTTTCTCTCAAAGGAAAAACAAAAAAACGTAAATATGATTTACTTGTTCTTGAAAGTTGTTTGGTAGCTGGAGATTCTTCTACTTGGGTGGTTGACTCTGAGCTACTAATCATGTTTATTCTTCCTTACAAATGCTTAGCTCTTATGAAGAGCTTGCCGATGGGTCTTTCACAATGTGAGTTAGCAATGGTGCAAAGTGGTTTCGGAAAAAGCAAATGGGAGTTATTAAGCTTAATATTAGAAATAGAATATTAATTTTAAACGATGTTTATTATATTCCCGGTTTTAAAGTAGAAATTTGATTTTTGTTTCAAAATTGCATGAACATTTATTTTCACTATCTCTTAATGATAATTCGATTATTATTTCTAAAAATGGGCGTGATATTTGTACTTGCAAAATTGGAAAATGGACTCTATTTAATTAAGCCTAATGAACAACCACTGCTAAATGCCAAAATGTTTAAAATAGAACATCCTAAACCAAAAAGGCAAAAGGTTTCTCAAGATGATGAAACATATCTTTGGCATCTAAGGTTAGGGCATATTTCACTAGAAATGATAAATAGGCTTGCAAAGGATGTCCTTTGAGAGAGCTAAAAGTTGGCACTCTTCCTGTTTGTGAATCATGTCTAGAAGAAAAATGACTAAGAGACCTTTCTCTCGCAAATGGCAATAGAGCCAAAGAACCACTAGAGATTGTGCATAGTGATGTTTGTGGTCGCATGACCACACAAGCTAGAGGTGGCTTTGAGTACTTCGTCACTTTTATTGATGATTACTCGAGGTTTGGGTATGTTTATCTCATGCATAGAAAATTCGAGACTTCGAAAGTTCAAGGAATTTCATGCGGAAGTGAAAAGCGACTAGGAAAATCTTTAAAGTACCTTCGATCCGATCGAGGGGCGAGTATGTCGATACCGAGTTCAAAGATTATTTGCTAGAGCATGGTATTTTATACCAACTCACAAAGACTGCACCCTCAAAGAAAATGGTGTTGTTGAAAGGAGAAACCGAACGCGCTTGATATGGTTAGGTTGATGATGAGCTACGTGACACCGCTTATTTCGTTTTGGGGGTATGCATTGCAAACGACGGTTTACATTTTGAATGTAGTTCCGTTTAAGTCAATCCAAAAGATACCACTAGAATTGTGGAATGAGAGTAAAGATAGTTTACGCCACTTTCGCATATTGGGAGTGCCCAAAGACATGTCTTTGAAAGGAAAGACAGAAAGTTTCATCCACGTTGAAAGTGTATCTCATTAGTTGTATATCCCAAAGGAACGAGATGAGGTTTGTTTTATGATCCGCAAGAAAAAAGAAAGTAATAGTTTCGACTAATGCTATCTTTCTTGAGAACGATTATATAGAAAACTTCGACCTCAAGTAAAGTTGTACTCGAGGAGTTACTTTCCGATGAGATCGGACCACAACCAACAAGAGTTGTTGGGGAAATCGCTAAATACCACTATATCCGATCGAATGTCATGACACCTCGACGCAGTGGGATGGTGATTAGACCACCAATCCACTATCGTCAAATCGAAGAGGCAAATGTTGCGATCTTTGATGGGGTGGACGAAGATCTATTGTCTTTTCGGCAAGTGATAGAGGATTACGATATTGCGAGGTGGCTTGAAGCTATGAACCAAGAAATGGATTCGAACCATAGGGTTTTGTAGCCGAAGGTCAAGAGCGAAAGTCCGCAAATTGCATAGATCCATTTATGGGTTAAAGCAAGCCTCAAGGTCATGGAACCATAGATTTGATGAGATGATCAAGTCTTGGTTTTGACCAAAGTGTTGATGAGCCTTGTGTATACAAGCATATCAATGATGGTAAAGTGACAATTTTAGTGATTTACGTAGATGACATTCTACTAATTGAGAATGAAGTAGAGATGTTAGTGCGGTTAAAGGTTGGTTTACCAAGCAATTCCAAATGAAAGATTTGGATAAGCAAATTATGTTCTTGGAATTTGAATGGTCAAAATTACGAGAACAAATTATTGGCATCGTCTCAAGCTTCTTATATCGATAAGATGCGATTTGCATTATAGAATGCAAGATTCCAAGAAGGGTTACCTACCAACTTGATATGGAGTCGTTCTTTCCAAGAGGAGTGTTTAAAGACACATCGGGAGGAAAAGAACATGAGACGAATTCTCTATGCCTCTACAAGTATGCAATATTGTGTACTAGACTCGGTATTTATACGCGATAGGGATAGCCAACCGCTTTCTATCTAATCCGAGAAATATTTCATTTGATAATAGTCAAGAACCTTCTCAAATATATTTGAGATCAAGATGTTTGTCTATTTAAGTGGTTGACCTTAAAATAGACGATCGCACCGATTTTGACTTCTAGTCGGACAAGGATACTCGAAAGTCGATATTCCGGGTCAGTGTACATTCTTGTTGATCTTGTCAACAAGACCCGCCTAAAAAGTGTTTTAATGGCGAGAAGAACATAGGACTGGGAGACATGTCTCATATACTTTACGGCAAGTGGGAGATTGTTAGGGATAGTGCCCTTAAAGCAATTGTGAATTGTTTTTTTGATTATTAATAAATACGACATTTATTTTCGAACTCTTTTGCATATTGTATGCATTTTCTTGAACATCATGAAAATCCATAGTTTATTTATTGTAATCGTAATCTTAGTATATAAGAGTTATATACAAGAGGATTAAGATTATGAATAATAAACTAAAAATAAGTCCGTGATGAAATTAATTAAAGTATGAGATCTTTAATTAAAACATCATTAATACGCCCCAAATATTTTGAATGTGACTGTCTTATCCTGGACCGTCGATGTGGAGACATCTTAGTGGGGGCATTTATATATGATTTGATCATATAGGACTTTGACCGATTAAATTTGAATTTTCCATACAAATTCCGTTGTAGAAATGAAAAATCGAATTAAATCACAAGATGATCATATATGGATGAATCTTAATCCTGGGTGATTATAGACTTCTATTTATTTCTCGTGTGATTTTTAATTTGCTCGTTTAAGTTTATCCTACGACATTCCCAACACTTGCATTTTAGACTCACAATTGAATTAAATAGTCGGGAATATAAATTCACGATATGGAATCCATTCCTTCATGGGAAGTAGAAAGACGATTCCCTCATTTGTTAATTCTGAACTGAATGGTTTGAGATCTCTAATTTATAATCCGATTATAAATTAACCATTCACTAGTGAATTAATGGTAAATGAGGATAAGATGTACTTGAAGGGGTTTAACGATACTTCCTAGCTTCAATTACGAATTGTCTATGGAGGATTAATCTATATGTAATGATTATATCAAAGGATCGCTCAATTAAGTAGAGTAAGATATTCTATAATTATAAGAGTGCAATTCCGAATTTATAGTGGAGTAATATCGAATTAATAAGTCGAATAAAAATTAAAGAGTTAATTATTTATTCGGTTTATTGGAGCTTATAATTATAGGTCCATGGTCCCCTGGTTCGCCTTCCTAGAGTAAACGGGTTGGAAATAATATTTTCGATTCTTAAGAGTTTATGGAAAAGAGTTTTCCAAAATATTTGAGCTAATATATTAATATTAGTTAATTAGGGAATATATGATATTCTACGATTTTGATCAGTATTGGGAATTAAATAAATATATGATATTTATAATATTAATATAATTATTAAATTGATAATTATATTGAATAATTATCAATTAGAGTTTGAATCTATCTAGAATTATGAATTCTAGATTAGATAGAAACTAAATTGGAGTGGGAAACGATTGAACAATGCCATAAAAAGGGACCACATCTCACAATTGAAAAATACAATTAACGCAAAACAATTTTCAGCACCCTTTCACGATAAGGATTTTGGCCGCCATATCTTCAATAGAAAAGTTATTCTTTTGGCTAAAAACAATTGAACTGATTTTCGAAAAAATCAGCCACACCTGCCAATGATTGAACAATTAGTTCAATTGAATTGGTTTTATTTTTAAACGTTGAATTATGGAATTTGCCAATTCTATTTGAAAACCAATGAGTATCTCGCCAATACATCAAAGAGGCAAAGAAACTTATTTTAGTTTTGTTTCAAAGTAAGATTTTATGGTTATATTTTAAGCTAGTTCAATTCCCCTCTTATCCGATTAGCCCAATCATACGATCTCATGAGTTGAGTAAATCGTAGGAAAATAAAAGTTAGGAACTTAGAATTATTATTTGGGTGCCCACACACTTTGCCCGTTGATAGGGAGGATCGAATTGGAAGATCGTGGTGTCTACGAGCTTTGGGGATTCGAAGGATTAACGGAGAAAAAGCGAAGAACAAGAAAATCGTCGAAAGAGGTAAATTTTCTTTTCTTCCTTTAATTTGAATAAATTTAATAAGCATGATCTTGTATTCTTATATCTAAAACTCGATTTTTGAAATCTCACGCTTCCGCTTCCGTTCGATTAGATCGAAAAGCTGGATCTTATTTGCTCGGATTAGATCCGGGACCCGAATAATTTCCAACAAACAATACATCATTAATTAATTCATATAACTACATCATTAAACATTAAGTTCTATCAAGCTTCACGAGATAAAACACGAGTTGATAGGATCACATATTCAAAGAAAATAACAACTTCATGTCTTTTTTGTACAAAATGGAAACTCATGTTGAGCTCACAAGAAGAAATGTATCATGATAATTGAAAGAAAAATAGGTGTAAGTCACTAGGGCGTAAAGGGGTCCGAGTTAGTGGATATTCTAAGGGTAAAAACAAATCCTACCCGCATACTAATGGATAATAATTTTTCATGTTCCAAGTCCAAAAAAAAAATTATCATACTCGTCTCATTAGGATGTGAGCGGGTGGATATTCGCGTCTATCTATCCTGCTGTCATTCTTATCCAAGATTATTAATTTTTTTATTTATTTTTCCTTTGTTTGTTTTTATTTCAAAGACCCACCATCCTGTAGCGCAACCGTAACGCCCCACTCACCCACCCACCACCTCAATACGAAAACATTAATGGTGAAGAAAACAAGTAGAAAAATGAATTATAGTAAGAAAAATGGTGAACAAAGCAATAAAAAATAAATAAAAATAAAAAATAGTGAATATTAAATCAGGAGAAAAAGAAAAAAGATAATGAATATTAATGGATCAGTATTATTTTGAGGGCATTACGTGACATATCTAATTAACTTAAGATGTTTAGGAACGTATTTTTAGTATTTAACCTTAAAATTATTAAAAGTCTTACTGTCTTAGCCTTTGCAATTTAATCACTTTTTACCAATAATTAAAAAATCTAGGTATATATAATAAGTTGATCGTCTGACTTAAATGATAGAATTGATGTTTCAATACACCACGTTTATGAGGTATTTGATTCAAATCTCTATATGTACGTTTAATTTTATATTAATTCAAACTACATTCTTCCTCTAAAAAAAAAACTATAAAGCCCAAAACTCTTAAACTTTGAAAAAGTCTCTTGTGAGACGATCTTACCGTGAGGCGGATCCCAAAAAATAAATAAATAAATTATATAAAATTAACCAAAAAAATCACGAAGAAACAAAAATAAACCCTAAAAAAACGAACCTTAAAAATAAACCGGAAAAAAAAAATAAACCCAAAAACAAAAAAATAAATCCTAAAAAAAATTAAAAATCCTAAAAAAAAAAACAAATCAAGTAAAAATAAACCCAAAAACAAAAATAAACCTAAAAAGGCAAATATAAACCTTAAGAAAAATAAACCCTAAAAGAAAAAAACTCTAAAATTTTGTGTAAGGGCTTCATCTCACGAACTTTAAGTACATGAGACGGTCTCACATAAGTTTTTGCTTTAAACTTTCGATTGTGACAACTAGTTTAAGAATATTACAAAAAATTAAAATATCTCTGTATTAATTATTTTGTGTTTTTTGGCCACACCACCAGTTTTGAATAATCTATATTCTCAAACAAATATGGCTCCATATTCAACATTATGTGAAGTATATTTTTTCTTTATGGAGCTAAGGGCATTTTGAAAAAAGGAAAAAAAAAAGAGGCACATTAATATGTAAACAAGGAAAACCTTTTTTTTTTAAGGAAAACAAAAACAATTAATAGTGCTGGAGATCGTGCAACAACGATTGACAGAGCGGATTGGGGATGGGATTCCAAACATAAGTATTTTTTTTTTAGGGAAAACGTCGATATATTGATTAATGATTCAAGTCCGACACAACGAGGTCCACCAAGTGATCGGTAACGCCCGATCCTTGACTCGGACAACTAAAGCAAAAGAAAAACGAGCAAGATGATGGGCTAAAGTATTTCCCGACCTTTTGGCAAAACTAGAACTAAAAGACTCGAAACTAGAAGCGACATGGTGAATATCCGAAATTAAATTCCCTAGATATGAAAGGTCCTCAGGCTGATTCTTGAGACGGTTGATTAGAGATACAATATCAGCTTCGATAACCACTTTGCGTAGGCCAAGATCACGCGCCAGCCCGCCCCCTCCCGACATGCAATCACCTCTGCAATTTCAACCTTAAAAATCGTGGGTAGCGATCTTGAAATCGTAGAAATTACTTTACCTTCGCAATCCCGCAAAGATCGCGCCAATCCCCGTTCCTCATTCTCCTTTACTGAGGCGTCGTGTTGATCTTTATCGTGTACGCCATATGAGAATCCATCTCTCACTTGCTTTCGAACCCGCCGCACTTAGAGCCCCCATTTCCAGCGTTGTTTCATGCTCGGCGGCCGTGATGATGCGATTGGAGATAGTCTTGATGTGGTTTGATTCCATTGTTGAATTGAAATCATTTCTTGCACACCGCGCCCCCACACCAACATCACAAACAAAGCGTGCCCATCACTATCCCCCCGCTACATATGGGATTCAATCCGATCCCCAAGCCCCTTGGTGCTGAATATTTGGTACGTTAATTTGGAGAGGAGACGCCCCAACAAAACTTGTTCCACGCACAATCTCTAATGGCATGCTCGTTTGTTTCCGCCTCAAGCCTGCATCTACTACAAATGCTATCCAAATTCACCCCTCGGCTATTTAAAGCACTCTTAATTGGAAGAATGTTGTGAACACACTTCCATAAGAATGTTTTAATTTTGTTAGGGACCGTAAGCGCCCACAACCATCTCCAAATCTTGTCCCCCCATCCTGACGATGTGGAAAAATTGGAGTCATTTTCTTTGATTGCCTTCGCCACCTTGTACCCCGATTTAACCCAATATTTGCCATCTTTTGCATGGTGCCACACCAACCTATCGGCCCTGCTCATGGTACTAAGTGGAATTGCCAATATTGTCGTAGCATCAGTGGATGAAAAGTAATAATTCAGTTTCTCAATATCCCATTCCCTCTTGGTCGAACATATTAATTCATGCACCATAACTTCTGTCTCTCCATTGCGAGGCCGTGAAACAGGCCTGAAAGAAGGTTGCTCCGGAATCCACGGATCTGTCCAAATATTAACTCTATTCCCATCTCCAATATTCCAACGCAAACCACCTTTGAGTACTTTCCGACTCTCTACAATACTTCTCCATGTGAATGATGGATTATAGCCAACTGTAGCATTTCGGAAAGTGCCTCTAGGATAATATCTCTGCTTCAAAACTTTGGAAAGAAGGGAGCTCTCATTATGAATTAGACGCCAACCTTGTTTTGCCAACATCGCCTCATTAAAACATTGGATGTCCCTAAACCCCAAGCCTCCTACGTTTTTCGGTCTACATAGGAGATTCCACGACTTCCAATGAATACGCTTTTCCTCCTTCCGTTGCCCCCACCAAAAGTTGCTAATGATAGAATTAATGAGATTGTATATATTCGCAGGAACATAAAATAACTCATTAGATATGACGGAATGGCCTGGGCAACAGACTGGATTAGAATCATTTTTCCAGCCGAGGATAAAAAACGTCCCTTCCAATCCTTCAATTTCTTCCTAATTCGATCCACTACACGCGCAAAAATCTCCTTCTTTAACCGCCCAACAACCGCCGGGATGCCCAAATAAATAGCATGTTTATCCACCCTTGGAACGCCCAGTCTAAGTGCAAGGGCGTCCCTATTCGCCAAATCAACCTCCCTATTGAAAGACACTTCCGACTTTTCGAGACTAATGCATTGGCGGAAGCTCTTTCACATTCTGTATAATTTTCCTTATCTCGTCAATTTACGTGGCATTGGCCCTATCGAATATGATAATCTTGTCAACGACAAAAAAAGATGTGAGACTTTGAGCATTCCGAAATGACACGTATCCCATATAACCGACCACCAAATTCCGCTTTTCGAATCAATGATGAGAAAACCTCTGCCTAAAAAAAGGAAAAGATAAGAAGAAAGGGGTCTCTCTTGTTGGAGCCCTCGCGAGGTTTAAAAGTGCTACCTGATGACCATTAATGAGAACAGAAAAAGAAACGGAATTGACACATTTCATAATCGTGTGCACAAAAGAATTAGGCATGCCCAGTTTTAACATGACACGATGTAAGAAGGACCATTCGACACAATCATACGCCTTGGACATATCTAATTTGAAAGCAAAAGACCCCCTCTTCTTAGCCGTATTATGCTTCATAGAGTGGAATATTTCAAAATCAAGGAGAGCATTGTCCGTGATTAGACGCCCCAGGACAAAAACAGATTGTGTATGGTGAATAAGGGAGGGGAGAACAAGCTTAAGCCTATTTGCAATCGTTTTCGTGATAATTTTGAACAGAACGTTACAAAGACTGATAGGCCTATAATCAGTGACCAATTCCGGGTTCTTTTTCTTCGGGATTAGAACTATGTACGTGTGGTTAAAAGTGTGTGGGCTCGCGCCCCCCGTTAAGAATTGATAGGGTTGTATTGACAATATCAGAATTAATAATGGACCAGAATTTTTGAAAAAATAAGGCGGGCATATCGTCCGGTCTGGGTGCTTTCGTAGGATGCATTTGTGACAAGGCCGTTGTTACCTCCTCCGCTACAAATGGTCTAGAGAGGGTTGAGCTTGCGTTATCCGTCGTCTTATTGTCCACCGCATCCAGAACGTTGTCCATGTCCAAAGTCTCCTCCAACGTGAACAGGTCCGATAATAATCATTGAATACCCTTTCTATATCCCCTTCGTCCTCCATCAACACCCCATCGGCATTTTGAATTTTTTCAATAGAGTTTCTCGCCTTGCGGCCATTTGCTAATTTATGGAAAAAGGTCGTGTTTTGGTCTCCATCCTTAATCCAATTAGCCCGTGACCGTTGATGCCATATTTTCTCTTGTTTAATATGTAACTCCCGCAATTTACATTCCAGCTGCTACCTTTTACACACATCATCACCCCTACCCCTCGCACCCACAGTGGTTTGGAGTTTCTTCTCACAATCCCTAAACTGGCTATTAATATTTCCAAAATGAGAATTCTCCCAAGCTGTTAGTTGAATTTCACGATTTTGGATTTTTGAAGCTAACGAATCAGCTGCAGTGGAATAACTATCATTTTACCACGTCTTCTTAACTACATGTTGACACGATTCATCGAGCAACCACACAGACTCGAATTTAAATATTTTCCTCTTTTGCTTACGCCGTTCCCTGTTAGTCCCTCGAGTATGTCGCCATCGGATAAGAACCGGGCAATGGTCCGACGCCACTCGCGTGAGGTGGTGTATTTGATATCCCGGAAACAAGTTGAGCCACCCCTGATTGCCTAAACAACTATCGAGTCTCTCCGAATGTTTGCATCACCCAGTTTTGCCCGTTCGTCCATGTGAATGTGAATGTGAAACCCTCGTATCCTAGGTCATCCAAAATTGTGTCTTGAAGAGCTCTATGAAATTCCTCAAGTTTACTCGCCTCTCGAAGTCGCCCCCTTTCTTCTCAAAATTGTATAAAATCTCATTAAAATCACCTAAGCTTAGCCACTTTCGTTATTAGTCGACGCAAGTTCGCGGAGTAGGTCCCAAGTCCGTGCTTTGTTCGAATACTCCGCCAACCATAAATCCCCGATAATCTCCAAGTATTATGAGAATCGGACACGGCTCCATCAATGTGATTCTCGCAACCCGAAAGCACAAAGAAAGTCCTAGCTCCCTTTCCAAAGCACCGCATAAACCCCTCTCCTACCCCCTCGAGGCGAGTCACAATCGATTGCATGAAACCCCTCAAACCCCAACCTGTCTAGTAATCTCTTGACTTCGTTCTATCTAATTTTGTTTCCATAAAGAAAACAAAAGTGGGATCTTTTTCCAAGATGTAGCATTTAAGCACCCGAATCATTAGTGGGTTCCCAAGCCCCAAGCAGTTCAACCGAGACAACTTATTGTGTTCGGCGGATCGCTTCTTCGCAGATCTCCGCTTTTAGAGAAAACGTGCTTGGGATATCAAATAAACCAAATTCATTCAGTTTTTTGGTTTTTTCTTCATCAGTAGTGGATGTACCAGTGTTGTCGCATTCTTTTTTCCGTTTGGTGGTTGAAAGGGACGGGGTGGTTGGCTTTTTAGATGGAATACGGTTTTTCAATTGGCTCCAACAGTTCTTTGGTTTTTGGCTGGGTATATGATTATTGTTGGGGGTGGTATGACGGTTGTAGGTGGCTTTTCAGTAGTGGTGGTTGTGGATTTAATGGGGGCTAGGGTGTTCGTTTTTTCTATAGAGGTTGTTCGGTTTCTGTGTGGTCAAGTTGTGACATGGGGTGATTTGTGGGTGGAGGTAAAAGGGCTAGGATTGGCTGCTGGTCAGGGGAATTTTGGTCCAGGTGCTGGCGTGTATTGGTGAGGGCTAAGGTGGGTGATGGCGTGGGCAGGGATTGGGGCTGTTTGGAGGGATTTGTTTTGCATGGGGGGTTGGAGTGTATGGTAAGGGATTTGAGATTGTGTCATTGATAGAGTTTTCTGGGACGGGATTTTTTCATATGTTGGGTAGGGATGGGTTTTGGGGGACAGATTGTGTTGTGGATGAAGATGACTCGGCCACATAGTCGATTCCGGACAAGTTTAAGGGAGTGGTATAAGCGGGGAAGAGGTTTTTCTGCGGGTTATTGGGCGACGGATAGGAGAAGTTTTCAACCATGTCCCGTATTTCATGCTAGACGTATCGACACTCGTTTCTATCATAGCCTTCGCAATTTCGAAAAAGCGCCCGATCAAACCACAACATAAGCGAGATGTTGGCAAAGATTCGTACTTGAGCGGGAGGATTAACTTAGCCCCTTGCACTCGGTCTGTCAGAACCCGTGTTAACGACTTTGTGACATCGATGATTATCTTGAACCGAATAAATTTCCCAAATAATCCTTCAGTAGATAAATCAACAATTTCCGGCTTGTCCATTGTCGAGCAAGGGTTTGGGTCGAGACTGAATTCATACACGCTACCGGGACATCATACGCTCTAATCCAAAAAGTCGCCTTCGTGACATTGGCATTCGAAAGTTGCTCGTTGGATTCAAGTTTACGTATTGCGAACAAGCCACCGTCATAATGCCATGGCTGGTTTGCGAACAAGCCACCGTCATAAGACGAAGGATTTCCACGACTTGTCCGTATATAGCTTTCCTACCGTTTTTTAGATCCGTTTCCCGGAATCGGGGCGAGCTATCGGGTTTGGAATATCAAGATCGACAACCTCCTCCTCTTTCTCCGTGAGATCCTCCATGACAGAACCCTAACGTTCACGTCGAAGTCGAAGAAAGGACACATGCACATTCTTATAAGAGGAGCAGATCAACAATCAGGATTCTTTCAAGGAAACCCTAGGTAGATCAGACGTATTGGAGGAGAGTTGCAGCAGCCCGTCTCAACCCGCACTGCGAAAACACAAAGAAAAATGGAAAACTAGAGACAAAAAGCAAACGAAAAAAAGGAGAAAAAAAAAAAATAAACGAAAAGAGAACATGATGACGGATCAAGGAGGAAGAAGAAAACCAGGGGGCGGGTTGGTCGGTGCGATCAACCGGACGGGAAAAAGGCCACAAAACCTAACAAAACCCTACGGGCGACTAGGGCTCCTTCAGAGAGGAGAACGTTTTTCTTTTTCAAACATAAGTATTAAAGGCATGTTTCTAGCATAAAAAGCAAAAAAAAAAAAAAAAAAAATGAGCAATGTACTTTTGTTCTGACTCCTAGTCCAAAAATTTGGATGCCATAAAAACTTCGAAAATGGCTAGGGAAGTGAGCTTCACCATCGAATGCAAGGATAATAGCTGTTGCATCACGAAAATTTCGACCAATGAATGCCAAATTTTTTGCCTAATACCTTTGACTGGGTAAATTAATTTAATGAATGTAGCAGTATGGATTTTTCACAACTACATTTTATATTTTATGTAACACATACATACATATTACATGTGTAAAATAGTTTTCTTAAAATACATACTTTATATTAATATGAAATACAGAATATACATGATTTAAAATGTGAACCAAAACCCAAGTAGTCATTTATTATCAGCCAAAGCTGGCTTTGTTAGAAAAGCATCACCGCCCAAGTACTCAACTAATTAATATTTCACTAATTTTTGTGCAAATATTGTTTAAATAATTACACTGGGGACCTCCCTTTATCGTCAATTGTAAAATCTGGCCTTTGATTAAATCATTTTTCTTTTCTAACCTAGATTTCATGTTCCCACCGATTAGTTTTTCGGAGAAATTATTTCAACCCCTCAGAATCGACCCATTTAAACCGCGAAAATGCACAATAACCCTCCTATCTCTAATATCCTCAACTATCGAGCACAAGAATATCATCTTAAAACCATCAATATTAATTGTTTCACCATTGTCCTCCAAGAGACTCGAACCCTTAATCTCTTCAAAGATAAGCCAAGAATTACCCAAGAATACTAGAATCTTTGTTATTTATTTATTTATTTATCTTTTGGAAATCATAGGTAGGGTCAAGAATTTGTCCACCTTCACTTTGAGCTATTGTTTCTCCTAATATAGATATAAAGCTAGAATTGCTCCTAGAATCCAAATATGGGCAAGGGGTAAAAGTAAAATTGTGAACACTAGTGAAGAGTGAAATGACGAATCTTAGATTGTCAAAGTCAACACCATTTTTTTTATTGGTGATATTTTGTTCTATTCTCAATAAATTTTAGAGAAAATGCAAGCCATTATCTTATTTAAATTTTATTTAATGAATCTTTTTATTAGTATATTTCTGCGACAAAATTGAAATATCAGCCTAAATATAAGAAGTCAATGAGTATGAATGTATGATGGTTAATGTCAGGAACCTGGCACCCTCAAGATCATAAGTTTTTAATAATGTATTAATTTTAGGGATAGTTACAAAAAGAAATATAATAATAAAACCCTCGAAGTTTGGACTAATTACAAAAACAAAAAAAAAAAGAGGTATTTGACAATTACAAAAAGGCCCCTCCTATTTGATTATGTTTTAAATTTAAGGTGGAATCGTAATATTTATATAAATATCGGATTATTGAAATATTCTTTTTCTTAAGAAGGAAAAAAAAAACTAAGACGAAACTGAACCTTAAGGGGCTTTTTGTAATTACAAAAATCTCAGGAGTTTTTTGTAATTAGCCTGAACTTTAGGGGATTTTTGCAATTATACCTTAATTTAATGCATATAATTTTTAAATTGCAAAATTTCACGTCTCTTAAATTAAAATACTCTTATTCACTACTTTCCTTTTTCTTTTTAAAATAAAGTAACAACTTAAATAATGTAAAAAAGTGTTGGACCAGCACACATATGTGACATATACATTTATATGTATATACACACTTGAGTGAAATATGAAAAATCAAAGGAGGGCGCCGCCGCGCCGACCCACCACCGCCGATGGTAGATATGTCTGTTTGAATTAATAAACCTTGGTTTTCTCTTTTTATTCTGATTTATTTATTAATCAACTTAATCAGTTCTCTTCTTTTGCTATTTTTTAATGATAAATTATCGACAATTTTTAAAGGATCGAACCTAACTGGTAGGGGAAAAAAAACCATTATGATGTGTGAGGTACAAAGAATTAAATACCTAATTAGAATTGTTGGGATTGTCTCCAATAAAAACTAATGCGATCAAATAAAAATGAGTTTTCAAATATAATGTGAAAACAGTAAATGAGTACATTATTATTCTTTTTAGTACAATCCTGAAAGGGGGTAAGTAGATGTTACCCACTTATCTATACCATTAGATTAATACATACACAAACATCCACATGGGTGTGTGTATCCAATTATAAAACCCATTTTCTGGGTAGCTTTACCCAAGTGGGTAGATCGACTAATCCCCCGAAAGGAGTAGGTGTGATGGGGATCAAACCCAAGTGAAAACTCGAAAATTAAGCATTAAACCACTTGGGTCTCCCTCCCGAATGAGTACATTATTTAGTGTGTAGGTAATTTAGCATAATTATACATAATATACATGTGTCATAAAGGATGACATTGGTGCTTGACGGGCCTTAATTCGAATTTTTATTGGGCTGTGTATGAGTCGAAGCCAAGGGAACGCGTAATATACTAATATCATTTATTTTAATATGATGATATTTTTATCTCTTTTAGCATAAGATCCATATAAATATATAAAATTATAAAAAAAAAAGTATTAAAGGAATTGGTATAATTTAATAGTTGAACATTATCTTATAAATATAAAAATTGAAGTGCCATCTCTTATACTGAACTGTGTTAAGAGCAAAACAAATCCCTGGTCCTGTGTAACCAGACCTCTTGTAAGACGATCTCTTGTAATATGGTCACATGCTGCAACGAATTGCATTTTTAGTGTAAAAAATGATATTTTTAGCATAAACGTGATACTTTGCCTAAACACGTATAATTTTAGTGTATTCGGACAAGATATCATTTTTAACACTAGATATCATATATCGCACTGTGTGACCGTCTTATATAAGTTTTTGCCCATTATTTGAGCACATACTGGAGTTGGTTGAATCCACAAAACAATTTACTACAATTTCCTTGAGGTCACAAATGCATTCACTTCCTATAAAATTATTTCTATATTTGAATTTCAATGATGAGAAGGGGAAAACAAAAAAAACACTTAAAAAGAAAATACAAGATACTATCATTTGAGACAAAAGAAAACACTATTCTACGTTTCTCCTTGCTAAAAATCCTAAAGCAACATGGTGTTCATCTTTTGGGTAAATAAAATTTCAGTTAAATTGTCAAATAAGTTGTTTAATTAACTTCTAAAATTCAAAAACTATTCTAAAACTGAGAAATCTAAAATCGGTAAACGCACAGATTAATCGAGTATCATATCAACAAGTAATACATTTTCTAAACACTGCATATCTTTACAAAAACCCAAGTATACACGACTCAAGCTCAAAATACCACCAACTCGTATATGGATGGATTACACTACCGCCACACTGTCACTCATTTCAAAATATACCAAAAAAAAAAACTACTGCCGATGAACTTACATTCTATATACGTGCATCATTATTACAAAAACCCGGGCCCCCAAATGGATTGCTCGTTGGTGGGTGTGCGTTGGGGGCACCAGGAAACGCTCCAGACCCTGCATCGCCAAACGGATTCTGAGGACTCGTCAAAGGAAGTTGCTGCTGTGGAAAAGCAGGTTGAAACGGACCGAACGGATTGTTTTGATGTGTAATGGGACCCATTTGAACCGTCATAGGAGTTGTTGGCATGGCATTTGGAATAGCAAACAGACCGGTGACTTCAAATGGGTTTGGAGCGGGTGCACCGTATACAGGTTGCTGGGACGCTCTATATGCGCCTTCGTCATATAAACTGTTGAGGGTAAGTGAATCCAATCCACCAGCCTGCAATTCAAATGACGACAAAGCAAAAATTGCGTTAATTGGTCGTGCTAACCAACAATTATAATGGTATGTTTGCAAACATTAAAAACAAAGTGATTCTCACCTTTTAGTTGGAAAAAAATCACTTTTTAGTGTTGACAAAGCCAAATTCGGATTCTGATTCTACTTTATTTAATCAAAAAAAAAAAAAAAAAAAGGAGGGGTGCTTTTGGTTTGACTTGTACACATAAAAAAAGCAATTTTACAACTTATACACCAAACACTCTCTTAACTTAATCAATTTACAGTTTTTATTTGCAAACACTACCAACTTCTGATTCTTAATTGGTTGCCTCTTCTGAGGCAATAAATCACTTCCTCCAAACGCAAGAGTGTTTGCAAACACTCTCAAAAGATGGAAAGCACGTTTGTTGTGAAATAATCTAGTACGTATCAACAGTCTTATCGACATTACAATGCAATGATAGTAAAATCAAAGATTTATGTGTTGAATCAATTTTTAAGTAGGAAATCGTGAAAGAAATTCTGCAGGGTCAATACATAGGAAGTTTGGTAGAAGAGAGTAATGCAAACAAATTGCAAAACTATAAGTAAATAAATAAATAAATAGGCATACCAATTGCCTCTCCTGAGCTGATGATAAGTTGGTGCTGGGAGTAGTAACCAGGGCAAGTTCCCATCCAGTAGGGTCAAAAGCTTTTGCTTGGGAAGATTCAGAGTCCAATGATGTGGTGCCTGCAGTATCCATACGATAATATCTCACCTCCAATTTAAAAGATGATGAAATTGGGAAGCTTGTGTAGCAGCACATCATTTAATGAAATGAGGGGTTAATTACAAAAATACCCTTGAGGTTTCGTCTAATTACAAAAAAAAAGAACCCAGCTCTCTTTCAAAATTACAATTACACCCTTCGATATTTGTTTCAATTTTACAAATTGAACCCTTAATAGGAAAATATTTGTTAAGAAAATACAAACCTCAAGGGTGGGTGTTTGTAATTCCTTAACGAAATGTTTGTTTAGCTTCCCTAGAAGCACTTTCTCACCCCAATAACCAACCAAACGTACATTACGTTTCCCAATGCATTTCTATACTAATACATACATTTCCCAATACATCACATCAAACCTCTCTTCCCCATAAACTTCCCTCAATCACCCCCAATCACTAGACAAACATTACCTAAGGCTCTATTTAGATTGATAGACTTGAAGCTAAGGATTTAAATCCATAATAAGAAATCAATTGAGGTTGGTTGGATGGGGTCGTTCTATAATGGATTTCAGATCATCGAAAGCTATTTTTGGAGGATTTCAAATTCATCTTAGTGGGAGTCATTTGAAATCCTTCCCCAACTTCAAATCCTCCCAAACAAATGCAACCAAAGGGAACATTTGTAATTTTGAAAGATAATTGGACTTTTTTATAATTAGGTCAAACCTCAATGGTAGTTTTTGCAATTATCCCTTTGATGAGAGAAGAGTATACAAGAATGCTGACCAGATGGAACTATGGCTAAAGCCAAAGCATTGTTTTCCTCAATGGCAGATGCATCTTGCGTAATCGCATTCAACCCCTGGAATAATTTACCCATAACAACAGATCAATAAATTGAACAGGAAAAAGGCAGATAGCAAGAGAGTTCAAGCCCAAATATCACCAAGCACACAAGAATATAAAGTATTACGAGACTCACCAGCAGATCATCCATGTCCAAGTTGGTAGGAGGAGGTGGTGGGATAGCAGCTGGCTCAGCAGTAGACACGGCAACTTCATCAGAATGTGGTGGTCTGGATTCCTCCAAGGGCACTTTTGTCTCTTCAGAAGGTGAAGGAACATCCTCTTCCTTGTATGTCAGCATCAGCCTTTCTGGGTATTCCTGATATAGTCCAAATAAATAATATTTTTAATGAGTATTTATTTATCACAAGGTAACAGTTGAAAATATCAAGGATTATTCATATGCTGAATATCGAGACCAAATAATCATTGCCCTTGAATAAAATTACTAACCAAGGCCACACTTGGAACAGAAACCATCCTAGGTGCTTCTTTTATATATTCTTCCATGGTCACTAGAAAGGACTGTGGAGGCTGGGAAACCATAAAACAAAGAAAAATGTAAAAACTTGGCATCTGGAGATATCAAAATAATTAAGAAACAATGCTCTACAATCGCTTACCTCTCTCAGAACAGGGAATTGGAAATTTCTGGCGAGTTCAAGTCCTTTACAAATTTCATAAAAATCAGAAAGACCAATGGCCTGCAATAAGAATATAACCATTATAATGACACACCAGAAGGCAATCCAAAGTCCATCACAATTTACTTAAGAATGACTCGAGAGCAAAATAAGCTAAAGGGTAAAGAAAATTCTCAATTGAGTTTTGCGGATCAAGGGGCTACCTGCTGGCCAGCTCTTTTATAGATATCGAGGGCTTTAATGGCTTCATGTCTTGGCATCTCAAAAAACTGAAATGCAAAATCAAGAGAGGCCAATTTCGCATTAAGCAAAAACAAACCCCTCAATTCACATATATAGGAAACGTGGAACTATATTTCATTCACCTTGTCAACAAGATTGATTATCCCATCATTTATGGCACAGTATATTTTAAAGCTCTCTTTGAGCACCTGAAATCAAAAATATCGGTAAGGAAAATAAGCCATGTTTTATTTATTCTAGCCAGTTACGTCATAGTGAAACTGAAATCCAACATCTAAAAATAAACAAAAAAATCTCTCTTTCATTCTCTCACATTCAAAGAGAGTGCAGAAATAATAGCCAGTTCCTACTTCTATACATCTCAGACTTCGCAGTCCAATCCCACCCCTGTCCTCCCCCAGCTCGTCCTTTCCCATCCTTCACAAAGAAATTCAGTTTTGTATTCAATATACCTATTTGCCTTCGCTCGTGAACACTAACAGATTTCGGTACAACCATCTCATGTTTATGCAATTTGGGAGGTGAAGAGAGGGTACATACCAAGGCGAGGCATACTGAATTACATAATTGCCCACAGCTGCACCTTCAGGCTGTAAATCGATAAAGGTTAGTGAAAAGTACTTTGTCATAAGACTGACAGTTACTATTGCAGAAATTACCACGTGGTGAAAAAGATTAAAAAAAATAAAAATAGACAAGGGTTAAAACCAAAGAATGACAAGTCATAAAGATTCGGAGAGTACCCGACATCCAATAAGACGATATAGCAGCTGCTGCAAAGCAGGCAACTGGTCTAAAAGTTCTTCGCTGTCCAAGTCTCTAGTTCTACTATAACCCTGATAAAAAAAATTAACAAACCAATATATATCTCAATTTTATATGTCATAGATCATGAAATGATATCAACAGAGATACCACCAGTGGACTAAGACATGCACTTTAACCAAAATTTTCTACTGAAAGTCTATAATAATCAGCCTCACAAGTGCGGCCTGTTATGGACAAAATCTTGTTTCCCCAAGTATTTTAATAGGCACATATGTATTGACAAATATATTCAAGTGAGAAATTTTGATTAACATATTTTAATTTTTTATTCAACATGCATTTTCTTATACTCACTTTGCCCCAAAATTATTGTCCTATTTTTGCCTTGGTACAAAGTTTTAGGTGAGTTAAAAACATGAAAATTTCGGATCATTCTTACACTTTTGTTCTTTTTAACAGCGGTTGCAAGTTAGTGGGCTCACCTAACCGCATTATTTTTAAGCAAAAGGGTGATTCTGGGGGGAAACAATACTAATCTGGAAAAAAGAGTCTTACTCTGGGACAGAAAAGGAAGTAGGAACAATCCAACAGATACTAAATACAAAACTTTACACACCTTATCTTGGCCTTGTGCAGGTCTAGGTAGACGCTCAGCTTCAATGTCATACTTAAGTATTCTAAAGCATTCTAGTCGTTCTTCCAAGAATAGTGCATATGTTCGTACCCAGGCAGAGCAGTCCCAAGCTGGAGAAAGAGAATAAATATGCATTATAACTAATCTAAAATAGTCATTATGTGTATCTTTTACTCTTTTTTCCTTAATCTAAGTAAAATTACTTAAGTACTATAAAGGGGACCGGAGATCATTTACAAGGCAAAAACATAAAATATACAAAACATAAACCACTTGCCAATAGGGCTCGAATCATCCTTGAAATTGGACATTTGGAGGAAACGCCCTCTTTGTTGGAAATTTAAGACTTCCTCCCTAAAGGTAGGATCACCTTCTCTCAAGGTTCTATGGATAACTATTAGCGTTTTCAGTGCAACCTGTTGAAATGGGAAAGAGAGAACCATAAACAACAAACTAAGTTGGTGTAACCTAAAATTAAACTCCATGTCTAGATAAACAAGTGAAGAAGTAGAAGCTATCATCTCAGAGAAACAAGAAAATAGAGTGCAGAAAGATCAAATCAGTCAGAGACCTTAAAAATTTTATTCACATTTTTTTCAGGTAACGAATGCGTTTTTCTCTACAAAGGAAATGTTTTGATCCACGATGAAGATGAAATGACCTGAAAGGCTGAAACTACACTTACAATTATCATTAATAGGCTGCACTGAATTTTAAATGTACATTATGTTATAATAGCATCTTAACTAGCAAAATAGCAGTAAGATTCCCACGTGCATATAAACATCCTAAATTTCCTAGATGGCCAAATGGTCAATTTGCCCAAATGTCAAAAACCACCAAGCATGATGTCTAAAAGAGACTGATTCTCTAAAATATTTGGGAGTGGAATTGGAGAAACACTGCATAAGAAAGATGATGCAACTCAATGCTCCACATTGCGCTTCAAGTCATGGAGACAATGTCACTGACTAAAATATATATAGTTTACTCAAAGTTTAGCATAAAAAAACGAAAAAGCCTAATACGAGGAAGCAAGAAAAAGAAACACACACACACACAAAAGAAGAAAGAAAAAACAGAGTTCAATTGAGGCACATTACATCATGATTCATACCGTCCAGTTATGTGTCTTTGCCAATCGTCTTGCAAATGCATGTATGCAGTACGCAACATCAGCCCGAGGCCGAATTGCTGATGTGGCAACCAAAATTTCTGCAAGAAGCATCCGAACACTAGTAACATTATTGCAAGTGCACTCATTTTTCACTAAATGACAACCAATTCCAAGAGTAAAACGCCGCTGAGTTCACCCTTAAGAAAAGAAACACAAAATGCAAAACCTCATTTTTTCCATTTTATGCATCTCAGAATACAATTCAGAAATGAAACTTCGACTAAATTCTGAAATACCAAACACCAATATTCATGTAATCCTGTAAATTTGAAAAACAAAATTGAAATATCAAATATCACATAGTTGCCCTAAGAAAGAGATATCCAAAGTGAAATTTCAGAAGTCGCCTAAACCAATACGAAGACCCCATCACTAGTTGCACACCATTAAAAGCAAGCCTAAATGACACTTGCCCCCTAGAAATCGAAAAGCCAGTGTCTCCAAAAGTTCAGATACTTTCTCAACAATAAGAAACTAATCTGGACTAAAACTCCTCCATATATACGGAAAACTGAAGAACGTTCTCACCACAAAAAATTAAAGGATATAACGACATGAATAACTGACAGAAGGAAAAACTCACTCCTGAGGTGTCTTTCTTTGGGTGGGCATTCCACATGATTTGTCGCCTTCACGATCGCCACATCCACATCCTTTTTTAGCCACCCAAAACAAAAATTAAAAAAAAAAGTAACCCAATAAATAAAAAAGCATCTCAATTTCATATTTCTTTCTTAATCACGCTCTATTTCAGTAATCAAACACCCCCACACATACAACAGAGAGACACACATAGAACAAGAAATCGGAAACCCGTAGTCGGATCATCAAAATTTTGCACTACACCTTTGATTTCAACTATTTTTCGCACAAAACCCCCCTACCACCCACGCACACATACACACACACTCACGAAGATATAGAAATTGATAGTTCGACAAATATAGGGGAAAAAACACAGGAAATAGAGACCTTGAAATCGGAATTGACATGGGCAAGCCCGACTTTAGTGTGGTCTTTAAGAGCGCCATATGCTTTTCTCCATGACTGAAGTGTCCCCATTTCCCTTCAGATCACCCCAGTTTACTGCTTCTTCTATCAGTTCTTACTCTTAAATTTCGGTGTCCCTGATTCTCTCTCTCTCTCTCTCTCTCTCTCTCTCTCTCTCTCTCTCTCTCTCTCTCTCTCTCTCTCTGTTACTAGAGAGAGTAAATGTATTGTTTATCGCTATTCCCTGTTTTTTTTTTTTTTCCTTTTTATCTTAGGGAAAGAAAGAAAAAAAGGTTTTGATTGCCTGTGGCCTTCCAGGATGGGGTGGCTTATTCTGGTCCCTTCATCAGGATCATGATGATGTGTATTGGTTTTATTTATATTATATATTCATGTTTACATTATTGAATATTATTTTGTTATTATTATAATTTATAATTATAATTTCAAATCTGCGATTTATTGTGCAATTCAAGAAGTACTGTTGAGTTCATTAGATATTCTTTGTGAATTATTTGCCTCACTTTTATTCATTAATAAACGATCTCAACCACATATTAATATTCACACTTACATATTTTACTTTTCATATATAGATAAATATCCAATGACTCGTAATTATTCAAAGAATAAGTATATATAATTAATAAAATGATCGCCAATATCATTTATAAATATTGAGTTATGTGTGAAGCATATTTCATCTAAATCAAATAGGATCGTCTGATTAATTACATTTTTGTATGTTTAATGTGAAATTAATGATCATATATAGATCGAGTTGATCCGAATCTGAAGTTTGAATCGGATCATAATTCATGTAAAATGTGTATTGATATTTAGTCTATTTTATAAAAATAAAAAGTTGTAATTCAAGGACATAAGAATAATATATAATATTTATCCATCATTTCTTATACTTTTTGTTAATGAAAAAGTATTAGGTGATACGTTCTAATTTCAATTCTAAGAGAGGATTCATTAAAAGTTAATTTTATGGATGACAAAATACGAATAGGTTAAATTTCCAATAATAATGAAAATGGAGTAAATAGCTTTTTCTATCGTTATTTTCCATTTTGTGCTCCAATATTAAAAGCTCTTTGTCAATGTAATTAACTCGGGTTTGATCTCATGTGTGTTTGTTATTTTGTCTACTATTCCCCATTGTACTAAGAAAAATTTATATATTTTAATCCCAATTTTAACTTACCAAATTTTCACATGCCATATAATTAAAGTTAAACAACACCCGCATGAGGGTAGCCAAGTTGGTGGAGTAGGTGAGCGCGGGACCCGAAAGGTCACGAGTTCGATTCCTCTACCAACACTTTCTTTGGTTGAGCGCATCGCGAGAACTGCTGTGTGGTTTACTTTACTGGTTGGCGTGGTTTGCGCTAAGACGCCCAATGGGGTTTATCCAAGTCTTGATTTCGAAGAGGGTTCCCCCGTCATCAAAGGTAAATAACCGATCAAAAAAAGTTAAATAGTGCATTATTCGTGATTATTCGTAAAAGTATTGAATTATTTTACGTATAGTTTTTTCCTCTAAAGTTGTACGAAAAGGAATAAATCACACGATTATGTACTTCAAAGATTGTTGGTTGAAAAGGGTGCAAACCACTGCCCGACTGCATCCATTGTCAATTTGTCCACATGCAATTTGTTGGAAAGCCAACACATTACACATCATTTATCAGCTAAGAACTTTTGCAATTCTAAGAGAGGATACAGTATTTGTCGGGTGTCTTCCAAATATCTTCACTTAATTATTAATAATTTCAAAAATCTATACTTATAATCTTGTGCAAATAATATTATTAGATACTATATATATATATATATATATATATTAGAACAACAATCAACATATATTCTGTAATTTGTCAAAAATAAAATTTTTGTCACAAACTCGATAGTTATAAGAGATCCAAAATAATAATTAAGAACACTAAAAAGAAATTCAAAATTTAGAAAAGTTTCATACGATCGTTCACTTCAAATTCTAAAAACTTTTTGTAAACTACATTATTTGTTTTATTTGAAAGTTGTTAAGTTGGTTTTATACCAATGTATTGAGTGTTCTAAACTAGGATTTTGCGTTGTTTTCGGGTATTTTAGAGTCGTTTGAGTCGAGTTTGTGTCATTTGGTGTCGTTCGAGAATCGGGACTGGTCTTGATAGCCAAAATTGGTTAAAAACGATGAAAACCATGTTTGGACGGTAAAGATCGCATTTTAGAAGCGGAAAATTGGAAAAATATCGAGCAAAACCGAAAAGCGCAGCAAGGGGGTCGAAAATAGTAGAGTGAGCATAACGTTGTTGGGCGTTGCGGCGCTAGCTTAGCAAGCAAGCTGCGGCGCCGTGATTAGCAGAGGATAAACGTGCGGTGTGTGCAAGTGGAAAAAGGCGATCGCAAATCCCGACCAACATGCAAAGAGCAACAAGCATTGAGCAAAGGAGGCGCGTTGCAACGCGATGAAGAACGAGATGCGGCGGCGGCAGACGACGCCACAAATGAATGATGATAAGCTTGCAACGCCAGCAGCCACTGGCCGAATGTACGTCGAGCGGCCCAGAAGTAGATGAGGGCGTCGGCAAATACAGAAACAAGGCGATGTGCCCAGGCGCACGCCGACGGCGTGCGATTTTCGAGGTTTCAAGCCTATAAATACAATAACTCGCGTCACGGGACAGGGGTCGGACATTATTTTGAGCATAACGCAAGGCAAGAGACTCGAGCTAGGGTTCGGGACAAGAATTGGAGGCACTTCTCGTGCGGACACAGAGAGAATTCCTTCTCTTTTCTTCTCAATTCTTTCTTTGTTTTTATTTGTCGATTTTTGAGATGTATAATTATTTCTTTATGAGTTTTTATACATCCATTATGAGCTAAACCCATCTTTCTAGGAGATTGATGTAACTTACATTTGAACCTATGTTTTGATTTCGTTTATGAAATTTGCATATTTATTAATCTATTTGTGCTATTTGATTTGATTGCATCTGGATTATCTGATCAATAATTTAGATTGTTTGGTGTGTTTAATTTGACGCTCGAGAGAGGTAATTGAACACTGGCCGAGAATAGCACAACCTGGGTTTCATAGAATCGAGACATTTATGAATCTTTTGAAGCCTGTGATAGAATATTCATTGAGCGTATTATGGTTTAATTTATGATTTTTATAGAGCTATCGAAATCGTAAATTGGAACCTAGAATCACTTGGCACTCGAGAGATGAAGTGATAAACGGTAGGGATATTGGCTTATAGATTAATAACTTGTGATTAATAAACTGGATTGAAAACATAGGGGATAACTAGGTGAAATCAACCCTCTAGAATTCATTTCTCAAGTGTTTGATTAATTGTCTGAACCAATTCTTAGTTTAATTTTAGTTTTATTTCTAGTTTAAAAACAATCCACCTCTTTTCGGTTTCTAGATAGAATTAAGCTATTTTAATTATAGTACTTAGTACAAAAATTCGATAACAATCCTGTGGAGACGATAACCCTACTTTCAAAACCTATACTAAAACTTGACACCGCACGTTTCTTTGTAAGAATCTCGCGATCAAAAATGTAATCCTCGTCACAACTACGAATTTTCAAGTCGTATTAGTTTTAAATGGTCAAAAGAGTGTAATTTCAATCTTTGAATGTTTTCTCAGAAAGGGAAAAAATCTCTATACAATTGTTTATTTGTGCTAATCAAATATTTGGCGTAGTTGCTTTTGCACAAAAGCTAGTAAATTAGTTGTGATAAAATAATGAATCCTTGAAATGCTTAAAAAAGATATTTAATATAATTGTTATACCTGTAAATGATTTAAATCACAATTAAAAGTATAATAAGTATTAGAGATAATAATTAAAATTATATCCTTGGTTTTTGTATAATAATAATATTTAAATTAAAATTAATTTGCAAACTCAAAAATAACTTTCTACTTTTATATCCTTGATTTTTGGCATTATTTAATTTGATTATTAAATGTTTGATTGGGTTTTAATAGTTATATACTAAAATAGAAAATTTAATTATTAAGTTGATAATAAATTGATAGTAAATTAATATAGTAAATCAATTTATAATTAGAAGAATAAGGTGGTGGCATGGTGTGCCACGTGGCTAAATATGAAGGTGACGCATGGATTTGGAAGAATATGTTTGATACATGTTTTTATCTTAATTTTGATGATTTTATTTTTACACCAAAACAATGTTTTTAAT
Source organism: Rehmannia glutinosa (assembly GCA_016081115.2). NCBI lineage: Eukaryota > Viridiplantae > Streptophyta > Magnoliopsida > Lamiales > Orobanchaceae > Rehmannia > Rehmannia glutinosa. Next base: position 81,376 of record JABTTQ020002727.1, on the reverse strand, counting down.
TGTTGTCCAAATACTCCTAAATGATTTAAAATGTTTTTACTATTTATTCAAGTATTTCTTCAAGTTTTATTTTAGATAAAATTGGACAACACTTTTAATGATTTTATGTTTATAAGTTTCTACTTCAAAACAAAGTTCCTAAATGATGTCTAAATACTCCCGATCGGTTTAAAATATTTTTGCTAAATTTTCGAGTATTTCTTGAGGTTTATTTTCGACAAAAATTGGACAACATTTACATCCTCGAAAGTCGACCGCCGCCCATAGGGCAACCCGTGCACGAAGATAAATTTTGGAACAAAAAATGAGACGGAGGAAAATTTGAGCGGTCGACCGACGCCTCAGGCGTCGGCCGTCGGTCGGCCGATCGCCGCCGGCCGCGACTGCCTCGCAAGTAGTGCGTTGAGACAGAACAAACCATTCTTGTAATTGCATTGAGGGGACCGGTCAAGGTATAGGTCGGCCGGTCGAAGACCCCTTGACCGGCCGCCTGTTAATTTGTGATATGTTCATTTCAAACTCTATTTCGTGTGACCGGTCGCCCTCAAGTTTGACAAATTTCTCGACCGTTGTGCGTGGAAACTTTCCTTAAATTGTGAGATTGATTTCTAACACTATATTCTTGATTTTAATTGTATTTTTCTAGATTTTCAATCCCCAAGAGTCTATGTTGGATCAATCATCTCCTATAAATAGAGGAAGTTTTGGAGCAACCAATACAACAATTGAGATACAACACAACAAGATACATTCCAAGCAAACACTTGTTCTTCATTGTTATTATTCTTGTTGTAATTTGCCTAGGTTATCACTTTCACATCTTGAGGTCTAGCTTTCATTTCTTGATTACACGTGCACTCAAATTTGTATTATTCATTATTGAGTTGTAATCTTGATTTTGGTCATCATTCAACACAAGACATCCTTGTGAGTATTCTTGTGGAAAGAATACACTTGGGTGATCTAGGTGATAGGTGTTTCAAGAGTGTGGTGCTCTTGAGGTGTTTGAAGAATTTGGTATTCTTCAAGATTGAAGATTGTGGTGATCTTCAAAGGTGCCGTTAAAGGAAGATTGTGGTAATCTCCAAAGGTGGTGTTGAAGAAGAGTATAGTGCTCTTCAAGGTGTTGTAAGTTGAATTTGTATTAATTTTGGTAATTAATAAAATTCTTTTTCTTTTTCAAACCCATCCCTGGATATCTTTGGGGTGGTAGAGCATGTAGTCCCTATGTGGGGTGAAGCTCTACAAATCGACGTGTGTTGTTTACATTCCGCACCTTTATTATTGTCTTGGCTTATTTTGTTCGAAAAAGAGGGCATAATCGAAAAGATAGAGATAATCTATTCACCACCCCTCTAGATTATCGTAGCTGCTTGGACTAACAGAATAAGGTATTGACATGTGTAGCAAATTGCTCAGGTGAAGACATGTGGCAGCTTTTTTTTTATTTTAGTATATAGGGTTGATATATCTTCTATGTATAGAAAGAGAGAGAGAGAGAGAGAGAGAGAGAGAGAGAGAGAGAGAGAGAGAGAGAGAGAGAGAGCAATTTAGTAAAAGATATTAGCCCTAATTTGCTTCAAATTTTGTGTCTTCTTCAACTGTAATTACACACACACACACACACACACACACACACATATATATATATATATATAGAGAGAGAGAGAGAGGGAGAGCTAAGAATATCACTATTACACATTTTAATCAAACTTGTGAACATATGCTAAAGTCCACAACTAATAAATGATAATTTGTCATCCCACAACTACTCCATTAAGTTTGTCATAACACTCCCCTTTGGATGTAGCATTGTTGTATTTTGGATGAGTATGCCTCGTTAAAAACCTCAAGCCGGAAAAACCCAATTGGGAAAAAAAATTGGACATAAGGGAAAAAGAGTGCATTCTCAAATTTAGACCTTGAGCATCAGCGGCCTCATTAAAAACCTTAAGCTAGAAAAACCCAACAGGATAAAAACCAGACAAAAGGAAAAAAAGAGTACAACACACAATATATTCGCTACCCCTGAAATATAGGATATTAGTTGTATAACTTGATCTATTAATCTTGCTTCGTATTGACTATTCTCATTTCGATCGTAAACCGTTTATCGAATGTAGACGTAGGAAAGATTTTGTAAGCAAATCAAAAAATTGTGACGAGAGCGAATCATTGAACATCTACTTCTCCATTTTTCTAGAGATCGTGTGTATGGAAAATTTTTGGTGAAATATGCTTAGTCCTATCTGTTTGATAAATGGTTTTATCATGATTTTGATGATTTTGTTTTTATACCAAAACAATGTTTTTAAAGGATTGTCCAAATACTCATAAATGATTTAAAATGGTTTTAATATTTTCCTAGGAGTATTTCTACAAGTTTATTTTCGATATATATTGGACAACACTTTTGATGATTTTGTGTTAATGTGTTGTCCTAATACTCCCGATCGGTCTAAAATATTTTTACTATTTTTTGGAGTATTTCTTGAAGTTTATTTTCGATATAAAATTGGACAACACTTTTGTTTTGAGGCCAATCGGTCGCCTCTATAGGGTATCCCGCACGAAAGTTGTGAAAAACAATTGAATAAGCTATTTGTGAAAAAAGGTTGGTTGACCAAGCCAACAGGTGGTAGACGGCAGGTGATCGATCGGCCGACGGCGAAGCGTCGGCGGTCGCGGTCGACGGCCGACCGGCGGGTGACCGGGCCGACGGGGGTGACTTGCCGACGGCGGCGGGTGACCGTGACCTGGGAGCATTTTCTCAAACAGTAACTTTCTCGACTCGTTTTTTGGTTCTCGCTCGACCGGCTGGACATAATGGTCGACCGCCGGACCCCCCGACCGGCCGCCTGTAAATGTGTTTTCTCATTTTCAAACGTCTCTTTGTCGACCTGGCGCCCGAAGTTTGACAAAAAAATTTAACCGTTGTCAAAGATGACTTTTCCCTAAATTGTGGGATTGATTTCTAACACTCTTTTCTTCAATTGTCTTGCAATTTTTTACGAGAATTCATGTCCCCAAGAGGAGCCTATCATGTACAAGACATCTTATATAAATAGAGGAAGAATTGAAGCAACACAACAAGAGAGAAAACTACAACACAACAAGATACACTCAAGAATACACTTGTTCTTACATTGTCTTATTTCTTGTTGTAATTTGCCTAGCTATTCACTTTCACATTCTTGAGGTCTAGGCTATTCTTGATTACACTTGCACTCTATTGTATTATCAATTATCGAGTTGTAATCTTGAATTTGTGGTCGTCATTCAAACACAAGATATCCTTGTAAGTGTTCTTGTGGTAAGAACACACTTGGGTGAACTAGGTGTTAGGTGTAAGAAGATTGTGGTAATCTTCTTGTTGAGGTGTTGAAGAGTGTGGTGCTCTTCAAGGGTGAAGATTGTGGTAATCTTCACAAGGTGCCGTTGGAGATTGTGGTAATCTTCAAGTGAGATTGTGGTAATCTCAAAGGTGGTGTTGAAGAAGAGTGTGGTGCTCTTGAAGGTGTTGGTGTAAGATTTTGTTGTAATAATTTTGGTAATTATTAATAAAATCTTTTCTCTTTTCAAATCCATCCCGATATCTTTGGGGTGGTAGAGGATTAGGCCCTAGGTGGGTTGAACCTCTTTAAATCGACGCGTGTTGCTTACATTCCGCACCTTTATATTTGTCTTTGAGCATTCAATTCGAAAAAAGAGGGATAAATCGAAAAGATGGAGATAATTTATTCACCCCCTCTAGATTATCGTAGCCGCTTGGACTTACAAGTGGTATCAAAGCCAAACTCTTTGGCAAGCTCGTCTCACATCGCGAGTGAAGAGAAACGATCGTCGGCTACAAACGAAGCTCATCTTTCCTACCTCCACCACCAAGCCACCTCGGTTTGATTCCAAAAATTTTATATTTTGGAAAGAAAGAATGGAATGCTATTTACAAGGTTGCGGGTTCGATATTTGGAACACCGTCGTCAATGGAGAATCCATTCCGATGAAAGATACACCACACACCTCAAAAAGGCTTCAAAAGCTCAATGATGAAGAGAAGAAAATCATCTCCTTAAATGGTAAAGCTCTTAATATTTTACATTGTTCACTTACCACTTTGGAATTTGATCATGTTGTAGGTATTCGGTCGGCACATGAAGTATGGCAAAAATTAGAAGCCATCTATGAAATATATGCAAATGAAAGGAGCAACTCAAAAGCATCTACTTCACAAATGGATACAACATCAAATTCAACAACATGGTATAAGCCTTCTACAACCTCCCATGATGAACAAGTTGAACAATGCCTCATGGGCATCGAAGAAGAAAACGAGGTAAGTTCTAAACCTCTACTTCTTATGACAATGAATTGCAAAATGAATATAGTGATTTGCAAAATGATTATGATGAGCTACAAGATGAATTCCAAAACTTACTTGTTAAATACAAAAATTTGAAAAAGGAATTCATTGTTTTGAAAAATGATAAGGATAGTTTATTTACTTCCTATGAATCACTATCATGTGCTCACACCACCACTCTTGACAAGGTTAGAAACCTTGAGAAAGAAAATAGTACTCTTGTTGAGGATATAAATTGCTTGAAAAATGATTTATCTAAATCCAACTTGAGTACCGATAAGATGACCAATATTGTTGATTGTTGTGATAATTCAAACTAGAACTTGATCATAAGCCTGGGGTGTCAATCACATGAAAAGGAATCAAGTCTCTAAGACGTTGGTCATTATGCTCCTAGAATTATTACATGCTTTTATTGCAGTAAAAAGGGTCATACTGCGGTAAATACTTGTCGGCTAGAAATAGCTCCACTTATTGTTGGAGACCTAAAAGTCTCAAGACTAATCCCAAAGGACCCAAACACATAAGGGTACCACAAAACAATGTCATATTAGGTACCCAAAAATAATGATCGAAGAAAATTTATACCGCCAAGAAGACATCAAATGACCGTTTCATTTGATCAAAGAAGGAGAAACTATTTTCGACAAAGCCAATTTCAAGAAGAGGGTATAATCAAAAATGGGAAGAACACAATCCTTGGAAATGGCAAAGACATCATCAACAAGATGATTTTCAAAGAAGAAGAGACTTTCAACAATGGGAAAGCAACAAACCTTGGAAATGGAGCAATCAAAGAAGTCATCATCAACAAAGTGACTTCTCGAGGGGAAGATATCATCAACAATGGGAACGACACAACCCATGGAAATGGCGAATTGGTAACCCGTATCTCCCTATTTGAATATGCATTTTATTATTATGCATGCTTTTATTTGTGTCTTAATTGCAAAATGAGTTTTCAAATATTTATTTTTTAATTAAGGTCTTCAATATATACTTGTGCTTTTAAAATATTTTTAAAAGAAGACCTTATATGATGTTTTTAAAACTCTTGTGCATTTTTGTAGACTAAAGTGTGTTATCATCTTTTATGGATTTTTATGGCATGAGCTTACTTATGATATCTCTTAGCCTACACTTTTATCATTATGATTTGTGCTTTAGATATGTTTTAAAGAATTGTGTATTTTCACAAATGGCCATCTACGCTATTATTTGTCAAGAAAGGCATAAATTATCGAGGTGCGTTTACTTGTGTTATTCTTACTCTTATAGACTCGATGTATGTATTATCATGTGCCTATGTGCTTGTTTTTCATAGTATTTCATACAAGTGCGATTATGAGGATTTTTAGATTTTTTGAAAGGCACTATTCGATATTTGATTGCACATATTTGCCGTATCAACTCTTGTTCAAATACTTTTTTAAATAAGGTCTCAACTATATACTTTCGGTTTCAAATTTCAAAAGAGACCTTTGTAGCTTTCTTAAGCTTATTTGAACTTGCATGATTTATTAGACTCTTGATGATCTTCTAAATGCATAGTATGTGTTTATTGCTTCATGGTCTATATATATAGTGTTTATTTCTACTATGCTCTTATGCAAGATATTTTTGTGATTGATGATTGAGGCATGTTTTTACACTTGGACTATTTTTTCTTGCTTATATAAGCGATGCCTAGGTAATGAGTTTGTTAAGTTGTATAGATGAGAAATGAAGTACTCCAAATATTAGTTACCTCAAAATATTTGGATGTAAATGTTCTATTATGAACACCTTAGATCAATCGATGGCCTATGATGATAGTGATGAAGAAGACAAAAAGGGTATTCCTGAACAAACTCGATGACCAAGGCAACATTGGTCGAACTAAGGCGAGGTTAGTAGCTCGAAGGTATTTTCAAGAAGAAGGTAATTAATTTTGTTGTAACATTTGCACTCATAGCACATTTAGTAGCTATTTGCATTTTACTTGCCCATTCTTGTTTTAAAGAAAATTTCAAGCTTTACCAAATGGATGTTAAATCCAACTTTCTAAATGGTTTTATTCAAATATAAATCTATCGGGTCTAAAATTTTAGGCCAAATGATTTTTATAAAAGGCCTTGTAAAATTGATAGACTTAGCTATTTTTGCAAAATGATTCTACAAAAGGTAAAGTTGATACTACACTTCTTGTTTTGAAAAAGGGCAAGGTTGTTTACTTGTGCAAATTTTTGTTGATAATATTTATGGTGCTACTAATGAATATTTGTGCAAGATATGTTTTTCTAAGTTGATACTAGGTGAGCTTGAGATGAGAATGATGGGGAGCTCAATTTCTTGCTTGGACTACAAATTATTCAATGCCAAGAAGATGGTTATATAAGAACTCTTGAAGGAGTTAAGCATTGAAGGAAGAAGAATCATCTCAACCTCTATGGCTAAAGATTGACAAAGGTTGAGAAAGGCATATCGCCTACAAACAAATTCGAGGTATGTTTTCTTGTATTATTCCTATAGACTCGACATTCCATATGCCTTATGTCTATATGCTCGACTTCAAAAACTATCCCAACGAATCTCATTAAAGTGCTATTAAAAGAAATTTTCAAATATTTGAAAGGCACTTCTTCTTATGACTTGTTGTATCCAAAGATTTAAAACGTTCTTATTTTTTTCAGATAACAAGTTTGGTATCTATTATACGGTTATTCGTATTCAAAATTTGGTTCGTCATAATCAAACTAAACATATTGAGATTCGATATATTTTTAAGGGATTGTGATTTTTAACAAAAACTTGAGATGTGTTTAATTCCGTCTCAAGGATAACTCGCGACTTTTGATCGTTAACCACGAGTATTTTACCTCATTTCGAGCTTGATTATGACATAATGTATATTGAATGAGGTCTACGCTTTGCATTTGCACGTTTTTTAAAACTTAGGGGCGAAAAATCGATTTTTGGTTGAAAATTCGATTTTAAAAATTTTTGACAAAACAAATATGGTGAAGAGGTTGAGGCAACCGTCGCCAACGCCGACCGGCCGCCCTCAACCACGACGGCCGCCCTAAGCAAAATCTTGGATAAAAATGGTTCTGTCTTTCAAAGATTCGCAACTCTAACATATTTTGGCCATTTTTCGTCCCTTTGCAAATTTCACACACAATTCACTTCAAATGAGATTTGATGCATGAATTATATATTTTGGGGATTATCTAGATCGACTATCATCATCATTGCTCGTCTTTACCGATTGAATGGTAAGAATTTCACTATCTTTAGCTCAATTGGGTTGAACCTCGAGTTTGTGGCTTATATGTATTTTTCTTGATGTGATTCATATATGTTTGTGATGAGCTTATTGATTGTTGATGAATGATATTTGTTAAATTGTATTTGGTGATAAAAACTTGGCTTGATTTCATTTACAAGGGCTATATATAACTTTTTCTATTTTTGACGCCCGCCAGTGTTCGATAAAACGTTTCAATGAAAAATTCATCACCTACATGATTCTCTCGATTTCAAAAGTCTCATATATTTATAGAGATCATGTTCTTGCAAATGAAATGATTTTTCATAAGCTTCTACAAGTCGTATGATTCGACTTTTCCTCCTATTTGGTTTATAAGCTTCACTATTCAAATAGCTCGATACATCGGTTTTGTTGCACACTTTGATATGAATATATGATGTATTTATCGTCTAACATTCTTTTTGATGATTCCAAAGGGGAGAAACATGTGGAGAAACAGGTTATAAGCTCTTTAGCTCATAAAAGCTAAGATATGCTTAATGAAAAGCTCTTTAGCTCATAAAAGCTAAGATATGCTTAATGAAAAGAAGCTATAAGCTATGGCTTCATAAAGCCAAAGTTGTGGATCATATTTAGTCCACTTGGTGCATTTTGGTTATGTATGAATCATGGTCCATTGGTTGTAGTATGGACTTATATATGTTTCTAACGATGTCTCTTTGACAGGGGGAGTTTTTTAAGTTTTGATACTTAAGCTCAATATTGAAAAGCTAAGCTTTTAGCTTATGTTTAAGTTGCTTCTATATAACTCTTGTTGTGCATGTTGATAGGGGAGCATTTGCTATATGTGTTTGAATATCTCTACTCCCATCCTTGTGTTTTTATTGCATGGAATGTTGTCACTCACAACGGATAGTTCTTTTACCTAAAAATATTTTGTTTTCAAAATCGACCTCGTTAAAATTGTTTTGGTTTGTAATCATCAAAAAGGGGGAGATTGTTTGATAAATGGTTTTATCATGATTTTGATGATTTTGTTTTTATACCAAAACAATGTTTTTAAAGGATTGTCCAAATACTCCTAAATGATTCAAAATGGTTTTAATATTTTCCTGAGTATTTCTACAAGTTTATTTTCGATATATATTGACAACACTTTTGATGATTTTGTGTTAATGTGTTGTCCTAATACTCCCGATCGGTCTAAAATATTTTTACTATTTTTTGGAGTATTTCTTGAAGTTTATTTTCGATATAAAATTGGACAACACTTTTGTTTTGAGGCCAATCGGTCGCCTCTATAGGGTATCCCGTGACTGAAAGTTGTGAAAAAGCAAAGTGAATAAGCTATTTGCTGAAAAAGGCTGGTTGACCGGTCAACAGGGTGGTAGACCGGTGGGTCGACCGTCAATCAAGGCGTCGACCGGTGACCGTACTGGAGCATTTTCTCAAATGTAACTTTCGACTCGTTTTTTGGTTCTCGCTCGACCGGCCGGACATAGGGTCGACCGGTCGGACCCCGTCGACCAGCCGCCTGTAAATGTGTTTTCTCATTTTCAAACGTCTATTTGTGCGCGACCAGAAGTGGCCGCCTTCTAAAGTTTGACAAAGAAAATTCTAACCGTTGTGCGCAAACAGATACTTTTCCTAAATTGTGGGATTGATTTCTAATGCTCTTTTCTTCAATTGTCTTGCAATTTTTTAAATTCATGTCCCCAAGAGGAGCCTATCATGTACAAGACATCTTCTATAAATAGAGGAAGAATTGAAGCAACACAACAAGAGAGAAAAACTACAACACAACAAGATACACTCAAGAATACACTTGTTCTTACATTGTCTTATTTCTTGTTGTAATTTGCCTAGCTATTCACTTTCACATTCTTGAGGTCTAGGCTATTCTTGATTACACTTGCACTCTATTGTATTATCAATTATCGAGTTGTAATCTTGAATTTGTGGTCGTCATTCAAACACAAGATATCCTTGTGAGTGTTCTTGGTAAGAACACACTTGGGTGAACTAGGTGTTAGGTGTAAGAAGATTGTGGTAATCTTCTTTGTTGAGGTGTTGAAGAGTGTGGTGCTTTTTCAAGGTGAAGATTGTGGTAATCTTCACAAGGTGCCGTTTGGAGATTGTGGTAATCTTCAAGTGAGATTGTGGTAATCTCAAAGGTGGTGTTGAAGAAGAGTGTGGTGCTCTTGAGTGTTGGTGTAAGATTTTGTTGTAATAATTTTGGTAATTATTAATAAAATCTTTTTCTCTTTTCGAAATCCATCCCTGATATACGGGGTGGTAGAGGATTAGGCCCTAGGTGGGTTGAACCTCTTTAAATCGACGCGTGTTGCTTACATTCCGCACCTTTATATTTGTCTTTGAGCATTCAATTCGAAAAAGAGGGATAAATCGAAAAGATGGAGATAATCTATTCACCCTCTAGATTATCGTGAGCGCTTGACTTACACTATCACCTTTTATTAACCCCCTTTTACTTGAGCTACACACGTTGCATTATCCTCATAAATAATAGTAGCGGTATATGTAACCGCATCAATTGACAACTATTCGAATATGAGATATAACGATCTTAACCAAACACATTCTTTGTCGGCCTTCATGAAGCGTAATTAATAATTATCTCATAGTGATTAGAAGAAGTAGCCACTAATGTTTATTTGGTAGATCTCCATGATATAGTTGTACTATTATAGCAAAATACATAACCAGATTGAAATCGAGCTTTGTGCAGGTCACATCTATATCCCGCATCAACATAATCAACTAATCCAGATTTATTGGATTCTTTGGAGTAGAATAACCCTAAATCTATAGTACCACTGAGGTATCGAAGAATATGTTTAATACCATTCCAAAGGTGTATTCGAGTTGGCTCGTGAGTTGTATCGCATAAGTAGATTAACAAAGCAAAAGCGATACTTGGTCTGGTGCATTGTGCTAAATACATTTAATGCTCTAATAGCATTGAGATAAGATACTTCAGGACCTAAAATCTCTTCATCTGACTCCTTTGGTCGAAATGGATCTTTATTGGGATCTAAGCTTCGTACGACCATATGGGTTTTCAAGGAATGAGTATTGTCCATATTAAATCGTTTGAGCAATCTTTTGGTATAAGCAGATTGGTAGACAAGTATTCTATTATCTTTATGATCTAGTTCAAGACGAAGGCAGAGTTTGGTTTTCCCAAGATCTTGAACCTCAAACTCCTTATTGAGATATTCAGCAGCATTAGATAATTCTTCAGGGGTACCAATTAAATTTATGTCATCAACTTATACAACAATGATAGCAAATCCGGTATCTGATCTTTTAATAAAAACGCATGGACAAATAGGATTGTTTTTGTAACCTTCCCTAGAAAGGCATTCATTCAACCTATGGGATCACATGCGACCATATTGCTTTAATCCATACAACGATCTTTGCAGTTTGATCGAGTAGAATTCACGAGGAGTGTCTGATTTTAGTATTTTATATCTATCAGGGATTTTCACATAAATATCAGAATCAAGTGAACCGTATATATATATTGTTACCACGTCCATTAAGCGCATATCCAGATTCTCGTGGACAACCATACTAATGAGAAAACGAAATATAATGTGATAATATCTATCACAGGTGAATATGTTTCATCATAGTCAATCCCAGGTCTTTGGGAGAATCAAGGGCGGAGCCAGGACGATTTAGTAGGGTGGGTCGATACACGAAAATGGGGTGGGCCGGATAGAAAATCCAAGAAAAATAATACAAATTATAACTTTTTTTTTTAAGAAATTCTCACTAAATTTTTTTTTAAAAAAAAAATGGGTTGGGCCAGGGCCCAGGTTGGCCCAGCCCTGTCTCCGCCTCTGGGGAGAATCCTTGAGCCACGAGTCGAGCTTTATATCTCACAACCTCATTTTTCTCATTTCTCTTCCGAACAAATACTCACTTGTACCCAATGGGTTCTACATTATCTGGAGTTTGAGTAATTTTCACAAAAATATTTCGTTTCTCTAAAGAAGTCAATTCAGATTTTATCGCTTCCTCCCACATATTAGAATTTTTGTTTTGAGTATTTTCTAAGATATTAGGCTCTACAGATTCATCTGGAGCATGTTTACTAGCATCAATTTTCCCCTTTCTTTTTCGAGGAACAATGTCTTTTGAGCCAATAGGTCTACCACGTTTTTGTCGTGGGACATTATCATTCAATTTGTTATGTTCTTCAGAAATAATAATCCTAGCTGGAACATTCACAGTTGGAATATGAGACTTTGTGACTTTGCTAGCATCATTAAATGCATCAGGAAGTCTATTGGCAATATTTTGTAAATGCATGATCCTACTCACCTCACTTTCACATTTAGGAGTATGCGGGTCCAAATATAATAAAATTTGTTCATTCCAGGAGAGATTCTCAACTGGATTTTTTTTATCATTTTGCAACACATCTTTATCCATTCCCATTGATGAAAATGGTGTTTCATCAAAATGGCAATCCGCAAATCGAGCGGTAAATAAATCTTGTCATTGGTTCCAAATATCAAATAATTGATGGAGAATCAAATCCAATGTATATACCAAGTCTACGTTGTGGACCCATTTTTGTTCTCCTATGAGGTGGAATCGACACTTGGGCAGCACACCCAAAAGTACGTAGGTGCGAAATATTTGGCTCAAATCCGAGTGTTAATTGCATTGGGAATTGCATATGATAAGCAGTGAGACGTAATCTGATAAGTGTTGATGCATGCAATACTGCATGACCCCATGCTACACTAGTGAGCTTTGATCTAATTAATAATGTACGAGCAATAACCTGAACTCGTTTAATCAGGGATTCTGCCAAACCCATTCTGAGTATGAACATGTGCTACTGGGTGCTCAACATTAATTCTCAGTGTTGCGCAATATTCATCAAAACTTTTTTATGTAAATTCTCCTATTTATCCATTCTTATATTTTTAATAGGATAATCGGAAATGTGCTCGAGTTTAATAATTTGTACCAAGAATCAAGCAAATATAACATTTCTAGTAGATAATAAACATATGTGCAACCATCTACACGATGCATCTATTAAGACCATAAAACATCTAAATGGTCCGTTTGTTGGATGTATTGGTCCACAAATATCACCATGGATACGTTGTATAAATGATATTGATTCATAACCAACATTTTCCATTGAAGGTCTAGTAATGAATTTTCCTTGTGAACATGATTCATAAAAATAATCATTGGATATCAGCATTTTTGTGCCTTTCAATGGATGTCCATGGTATGTTCAACAATCCTACGCATCATAGTAGTTCTTGAGTATCCTAGGCGATCATCTCATAACCCAAATATATCAGGATTCATCAACTTCCAAGGCATGGTGGCGTAGGATTCAAAAGCTTTAATTGGGACATAATACAATCCAGAAATTGTCGCTTCAAATTTCTCATGGATATTCTTATTGCCTATTTTATAGGATGTGATACATAGACACTCTTTGTTATAGTCATTTAGTGTCTCTAAATGATAGCCATTATCACTCACTTAGTAGATTTCTTTTTGATCTACTAGATAATAATGCATTTTCAATCTGCAGGATTGTGCCATTAGGCAACAATATTGTTGCATTCCTAGAGCCATCAATAATCTCAATGGGACCGAATATGGTTATAACTTGTGCTTTGCACAATTTCACACTCGAAAAATATACTTTATTCGTTAATATTGAGTGTGTTGTTGCATCCAAGTGGACAATAGTCTTTCTTTTTGGTATTTCCCATAACACCGATATGATATTATTGAATTAAAATTATGCGAGTATCTTTATGATTTTATATGTCAAAAATTCTATCAATATGAAACAGCTTAAATAATAACATAGAGTCATAACAAAACCTTAAATATAAAAGATTTTATTCGACAACATAGACATATATAATCATCTAATTATTACATTATGCTAAATAAATTGCTACGTCTAGTAACGGATAAATGATGACAACAAGAATCTCAAATCACAAGCCAAAAATAATTGGAGGATATTCTCCAACAAAAATTAAAATGGTATATATTATGACTAACAAGATAATAAATACCATATTTGGGTTAAACATCTTGAATGAAGAAATAAAATTAGATTGAAGTATTGAGAATATATGATAATGTGAGAATTATTGAATGAAATGTTGGTATATTTATAGATAAAAATTAATGTTCATAGCCGTTACATGACCGTTGGGGAGGGGAAAATTTGAATGTGAAATTTGTGAATGATTTATTGGAATTATAATGATATTTTGTGACTGAAATAATAAACACAAATATTGTGATAATTAATTTATTATTCATATAAAAGCTTCAACCCGAAAATATATCTTTCCGGGAAAATACATACAAACACAATCAAAATATTCCCACTCTTACAACACCAACAGATTTGCATGAAATACTTAGAAATTAATTTAAACTATAGGCACCATTGCTTAAATATTTCCGTCCCCAATCAAGTGATCAATCATTCTTTCTGGATGTTCAAAGAAATCAGCAACATCTAAATGTGTAATATCAACATTCAGGTCATCAAAATTATCATCTTCAGGATGATCAGAAACAAAATTTGCCTCAACATTTTTATCTTTCTTGCAAAGAGATGCTTGATAAAGCTCTACTAAATGTTTCGTTGTATGACATGTACGTGACCAATGACCTTTCATTCCACACCGATAACATTCCTCTTTACTACCCTCCAGATTTATCACTTTTTCTTTTCCTTTCTTATCATTTTTGTTCTACTTCTGTGGTTGTTTGTATTTTCATTATTCTAACTACAACGATTATATGGCGTATGTTTTCCACGATTCTATGGTTGTTTGTATTTTCATTATGCTTGTTTTACTATTTTTTGAGCAAATTGTTCAGGAACCAAACAAATTGTTTATTTAGTCCATATATTTTACTGATTATTGACGTATTAAATACTGCTTATGTATGCTCGTTTCACTTCTTTTTGATCAAATTGTTAATGACACCAAAAAATAAAGTTGTCCATGTACTCAACTATGAATAACACAACGTATGTTATACCAAAAAACTGAACATTCATAAAAAAAAATACGCAATTAACTAAAAATATTTCTATAGCAAACTACGCATGTACGTCAACTACTCAAAACCAACCATAAATTTAAATTCAAAAAAAATACTACAATATTCAACCATTTGATCAAAAAAAAAAAAAAAACATAATCGTTTCGTTATGATCCTACGTCGTTTCAGCAAACTTCTTCCCCTCTCCCAAATTCAACTCCATCGGCTCATTCATATCATCCAAACAAATTGCACTGCATATTTCCTTGCAGCCCTTCCTTTCCTACTATCTTTTGTCATTTCCAAACCAAAATCTATATAAAAAAAAAAAGCACCAATCAACTATATGAAAATAAGCAGAATATTATACATAAGCAATAAAACAACCATATATAAGCATAATTAAAAGACATCAATGAGCATGTGAAAAACATGTTTAAAAATATATATATATATATATATATATATATAAAGGAGCAATCTTATTTAAACCATATTTCACCAATTATTATAAGCAGAATTTAGAGCATACATAAGCTGTATAATAAGCATATATAAGCATAATCAAAAACATCAATGAGCGGTAAAAATCATGTTTAAAATATAAAAATGGACCAATCTAGTTAAACCTTATTTCAACAATTATTTTGAAGCGGAATATAAAGCATACGTAAGCAATTAAACAAACTTGCATAAAGCATTGCTAAAAACCCCAATAAGCGCTTCAAAACTTAAAAAAAAAAAAAAAAAAAAACAAAGAATCATAATTAACCCCTATTTCCCCACTTTGTTTTTTCAATTAAAACAAAACACTCCTAATTAATCTATATTTCCCCATTTGTTTTTCAATAAAACCATATTTATTTAAAACAGTAAGCAGGGCCTACTTAAGCAGTGAAAAAAACATAGATAAGCAATATTAAGAATATCAATAAGCAATTGCCACATGCTTAAACAAAATAGAAATCCTTAAACCCTATTTCCCTAAATTTCTTCCTATTACAGCCAAAATAATTTACCCAAACTCCCAACTAAATAAAAAACCTTTCGAACAAAAACCAATTATAAGAGATCAACAATCCATGGAGAAACCAGAAAGGTTAAAATTTCAATTGTGCACAAGTGAGAATTCACATCAATAAAATAGGTCAAACAACACAATTATCAATGACAAATAAAAAATTATGCAAAATAAAATCCAATTGTCATCTTCAATTATCAGCAAACCAATCAACAAAAATATAATTCATCAAACAATCATACCTTTTAGCAACCAACGAGAGCGATCGATCAACGCAGATTTCTGTGAGAAGCCTGCACTCCAAACGACGACATATTCAAGCATATTATTGATCCTACGCTCGAACTTTGTGGTCCGTGTCGAGGCAACCTCGAGGCGAAGTCAAAGTAATATTCGAGGTCAAGCACCGAGTTGGCGTAGAACCTTGCAGGCTTGATGCCATGCCTTGCAGACGTGCATATCTCCTCGCCATCGGTCCTCCAAGGAAGGAGGGGAGAGGATGTTGATGAGACACTCGTCCTCAATGCATTTTTCTGTGAAACGAGAGAATCTGTCAAAAAGAAAACTTAGAATGAAAAGATCACAATGATATGTAAAGATTTTGGATACACACACATCTCCAAAACGGTTCCTAAATTATAGCCCAATCCCAAAAATAACTTCCCTCCCAAAACTGATTTTAATTAAAATTACCAAACAACTCTTTTTTATATTAAATTATATATTAAAAAATGGTAAAATCTGTTTAATCTCAACCGTTTAAAAATTAAATCAAGGCCTCAGATTTGGTCTCGTGTACTCGCATAAGATATGTGGACTCACCTGATCCAAACCCTATATATATATATATATATATATATAGAGAGAGAGAGAGAGAGAGCAATTTAGTAAAAGATATTAGCACTAATTTTGCTTCAAATTATGTGTCTTCTTCAATCCGTAACTACACATATATATAGCTAAGAATGTCACTATTGCACATCTTAATCAAACTCGTGAATATATGTTAAAGTCCACAACTAATAGTCTAATACATGACAATTTGGCATCCCATAACTACTCCATTAAGTTTGTCATAACACACTTATGTTATTATGATGTTTCTTTTTCATATGATATAAACCTGGAAAGACAAAAAACTTGTTTTTTTTTTAATAAGTTGGGAATAGTGGTTGGAGAAAATTGAATAAATTTCAAAGAAACTGAAAGAAAACAGTTCAACCCTGATCAACACTCTTACAAATGGTGAGCGATACCACTGAGCTACGAGATCGTGGTAAGACAAATACTTGTTAGTAGGGGTGGCAATTTGAGGCACGACACGATTGACCGACACGAACACGGCACGAAATTATAGGGTTTGGGCTGAGGCTTATCGGGTTCGGACCATTATCGGGCTGACACGATAAAAATCGGGTTGTTATAGGGTTGACTCGATAAACACGATAAGGCACGATAATTTTTTAATTATTAATAATTATTATTTATATGGGCAATTTAATAATAATTGATTATTTTTATTTGACTATTTTTATTAAAAATTTATTAGAATATATGTTTTAGGTATTAAATATAAAGAATATAAAAAAAAATCATAAGTTTTATTTGTTAACGGGCCTAACGCCTAACAGGTTCACCTAAATAAATTTGACAATTTTCTTATCGTGCTTTGCCGGGTTTTTCGTGCTTTTAACGTGTCGTGCTTTCGGGCTTAAATTTCAAGCCCATTAAGCTTATCATGTCATGTTCGTGTTTGGGCCTATCGTGTTTTACCCAATAACAGCCCGACACGAACGATTTGCCAGCCGTACTTGTTAGGAAGTAAGAACTTTAACTTGACAGATCAACACGACCAATTGTATCCATTGAATAAACAAGCAATAGAGCAGTAGATGATTGAAGGCATATTCAATAATAATTAAGAAACCAAAACCTACAGAATCACAGATAAGAAAATCGTGCCAATGAACCCTTTTTATAAAACATCTATCCAAAACAAACATTTATATCATCTCTGTGTGCTCATTTTGCAAACCAAAAGAGATCAGTGCTGATTACATCAAGGTCCAGGATGATCTCTAACCCTAAATTAACAACAACAACAACAAAAAGTAATAAATTAGTTCCATATGATTAAGCCGAATTTCCTTCTCTTACATGCAGATAACTTCAAATATTCTACTTCAGTAAACCCACGGGGACTTTGCTATTTCCTTCTCTTCTGCCACTTTATTTTTGGGAAACTTTAAATTAGTTTTGCCCAGGTCCAAAAAGATAAAAAGAAAACCAAAAAAAAAAAAACTATATTTCGACTCTGAGTCTTGGGTGTAATTTTGATCAGAAGGATTGCTGGTTAAACAAAACGGACAACTTGTTCCAATCCCATGCATCAAGGTTGGGGGACACAACAGCAGCTCCCACAGCCAGCAGTGCAATTGTAAAGACTGCAGTTTTCAGGCAAGCATGGCCACTGGATAGCCTTCCCAATATTGCCTTACAGTATTTATCTGCGTCCTTGAAGAATGCTTGGCGAGCAACATCTACTCCGCTGCTACTTAATGCTTTCTCGTTCTGTAAAGTGAGACAAGTTGAAATAATTAAGTCCGATGAATTTCACTAGGGGTGGCAATCCCTTACGACACGAAACATGAACACGACTAACACGATGTTACCGTTTGCCTTCAAACATAGTTATCTAATATTTTACTAATTTTTTATGTATTTTGAACATAACCCGAAATTGACCCAAAGCTGAACACGACCCGAATTGCCACCCCTAAATGTCGCCTTATTAATTACCATACAAGGACATATGTGATGAAGGTAAAATACATTCCAGAAATATAAATCACAATTTCGACACACTTGTAAAGGATCATGTATCAGCAATTAATGACAATGTAAGATAAATGCAGTGCCAACCTTTTGCCTGAAACTCTTCAGAGTTTCACCAAGCGCTTGAAGAGAAGACTGTTTTGAAGAAAGTTCCTTCCAATGCTCAGAAAGCTTCTTCAACGCAGCAACACTGGCCTCTATGTTATCCACATAAATCTTGTCCTGTCAAAATCATTGACTCGGTTTTAACCCAAATGACAAGAAGAAAATTAGGTTTAAGATAGTAATTTGCATAAAAATCGAGGAAAAGGCAAAAAGGCCGGTCAAAACCATGTAAACCTTCTCTCAAGCAGAGAGATGGAAATTAGACAGAACAGACAGCAACCAAGATAAAAACTTTCCCTTCCTTATTGCTGCAGTCGGTAAGAGATATTACTAGCACCACAAAGCATAATGCCAACTAAAGCTTACCCACTGCTTGTAGCAATCAGGATTCTGGGTCAAACACCAAAGGAAAATGCCAGCTGCTTCCTCGGATAGCGGGGATCCCTGCAGAGATCAATTTCGTCAAATGCTCTTCAAGATTCTCAATTACTTTTTGAAGCAAATATACAGAAAGCAGTTCAAAATTACCTTCGCCAGCTGCTTTCACTGTTAAGGCCTGTATCTGCAGTGACACTTGCTTCATTGCTTTGCTTCCAGGAGAACCAGCAAGAGCAACCTCTTTCAGAAGTGGGTAAATCACCTCAAATCTTTCAGTAGCCTATTATACGTACAAATTCACACCTTAAAATTTTGTAGAGAAGGAAAACTGAACCCAATAAAATACTTTCTGGATTGTCTGCAATATGCAGAAGTTCCTAGATGAATCCTACCTTAACTCTTGCAGAAGATGCAGGAAATGTTACATGCAACAACAACTCAAGTGCTGCAGGTGGCATCAGACGCCGCCCTTCCTAACAGCATTACTTACTAATATGCTACGAGCTTTTGGTGTAGCCAGAATTCTGATACACAGATAAAATTATGTCAATTAAAAAAAAAATCAAGCAGAGTAAAGCATCAAGCGCTGCAAGTAGGAGAATCCAAGACTTCAAACCTTTCCACTAACTGCAAAACCAAGTCCCTGGAGTGTGGATTAGACCCTGATTTTCCTCCAAGGATCGGCAAAATATGATGAGCCCATAAGTACAATCCTACAGCTAAATCTCCTTGGCATGCCTACACAAAAAGGCTCAGGTTCAGCTTGGAATATGCGTCACACAGGGAACAAAGATCAAGTCATTCATATGAACAGAATTGATGCTAAGGGAATGGTGTGACTACTCACCTGAACTATCATCCATATAACAACTGGAAGCTTATCTTGTCCTTGATACTTTGAGTTTTCGCTCAATTTCGGCAATAGATTAATAAGTACATCCGGTTTCCGGCGTAATACCATCGCCAAAACTAAAAATATAGCAACCTGTAATTTCAATAAATTAAAAATGGATAACAGACTACTACACAAGAGAAAATTGTCAAATTGATCAACCAAATATCATTGTCGGTTGCAAAGGTAGCAAGGAGAAGCGAGTGAAATTGACAAGTGAGGTAACACATGAGAAGAATCAATATAAAGAAGAAGAAAAAATTAGTAAATAGAAAATGGATACCCATACTATCATTGTATTGTATCCTAAAATCTAACCCAAATATACTTCAGTTCTAACAAGTAAATCCAAAGAATCGTCTTTATCTCTCAAGGAGAAACCTCTAGAAAGACATAATATTGCAGAACAAGTTTTCAAAGGCTCAAACAAATTTAACCAAGAGTCACTTCCCTTTATAGAATCCGTAAACACACTATGGACAAAACAATTGCAGTCACTTTCAACACAGTGCAGAACAAGTTTTTAAAGCCTCAAACAAATTTAACCAGGAGCCAGATATTAGAAGCACCATCTCACACAATTAATTGGTGTGCCACAGCAGAAAACTTTGTTTTCAATATTAAGAAGTGATCTGTTTAATTTTTGTCTATGTGCAACATATAAAAGATTGAGCAACCAATTCAGATTCAAAAATGTCTATAATATGAAATATTGATGTGTAGCAAACTAATATATAAACATCAAGAGCTAGAATCATTGGATAAGGAGACAAAACATCGCAGTCTGAGTTGGCAACCTCATAAAGTGATCTCATCTTCTCATGATACTAAAGAATAAACAATTAGTAAGTCATTAATACATCAAGTGTCCTAAGCATTGGCAAACATTCTAACATGATAATGAAAAGGTGGCAACGAAACAGATACGTATGACATAGTTATTACTATTATTTAGCAACTGAATGAGAATAAAAAGAAGACGGTATATATCCACCTGAGATTTTGAAGAGGCGGGCTGCCCTCCTTTCTTCGAACCCTTAGTCCCCGATTGTTGGGCAGCCAAGTCCGCGAGGATGCCATCCAATGACCAGACCACAAAGGTTCCTAGTGCCTCAGGGGAACGATGATTGATCCAGTCAACTGAAGTCTTGTAAACAGCTTCAGAAATATAAGAAACAGGAACCTGTTTTGCAAGAAACAAAAATAGATTAGCAGACTCCACGTATCCTCTAAATCCTCAAAATATCCAAATACTGAAGCAAAAAAATATCATTACATATCAAGAACATGTAAATGACATCATAGATGCCTCAAGCCACCAGTAGAAGGCAGTAAAGTCAGGATAGTGATGGTTGAAGTGCACAGGTAGAAACCATAGGTTGGTAGGCTGAAAATTGCTTAGAAGGTTTTTTATGGTGAATCTTTTCTAACATACGAGAAAATAGTTTTTGTTCCACCATAGAAAATAAGAATTCTTTGAGATAGTTCAATATTACACTGTCCCTTCTCATGATTTCCCAACAGTCTTTCGCCAAACATGCATGAGAAAAATTTACTGCCAAGAATAAACCAAACAATCACCATCCCGAGACATGCAAAAATATCCCTGACACAATAAAAATTCATAAACAAGTGCAAATTACAACTATATTTAACCAAGTTATGGGGAATGTCTTGCAAACCTTTAAGCAACAAATGGACGAGGGACAAGCAAAGACTAGACATTCCCTCAAACCAAAAGAGTAAATAATAAAAAACCACAATACCCTGAGTGAACTGTTAAGAAAGTGCATTGCAGTAACTAATAAGTAATAATAGTATGTTGTTTATCTGGAGATCATCGCAAATTTTAAAGATCAAATAGCCCCAAGAGGAAATTGAAAGTTTGATTTCTAATAGACTACACCATTATCAAACAAGAATCTAGACTTCTACTAAGCAAAATTTAACATTAGAACAATGAGCGTTACAAATCATTTTATTTATTAAAAGCAGATCAAAACAATTGTACATTGCTCCGTCAAGATCCCTATGATATGTATATAATCATACCACAACACATGCTCAGTGCCAAATTTAAACACTCAATGCTCCGAAATTTTAAGCATAGTTAATCCAGAAACAATAAGTACCATAAAAACCTGACCAACTCACATCAGCAATTTTAGCCACTGCAGACTCCCTGAACAACTTCAGCCACGGAAATTGCGACGCACTCACGGTGGAAAATGCACGCCCAAAATAGTCCGCAAACCTCATCAACTGTATATCTTGCTGCCCTTCATACGACTCCTACCACCAGCAAAATCATAGAAAATTCACATTCCACCGAAAAAAAAGAAAGAATAAGAAAAAAATAAATCAGATCCAAGTAAAAAAAATACCGAAACGCTAGAGAGAAAAGCGGCCAGATCGTCAGCGTCGATCTTAGCGGCAGCTTCCGCCACAGTTACTTTAGGCGTCTTAACCTTCTTTGGCTTCTCCTTCTTAGTCACCTCCGCCACATTATTCTTAACATCGGCATCGCTGCTGAGATAATCATCGTCTTCATCTCCTCCACGATTCTTCCTCGGTCTCCCCTGAATTTCATCGTCGTCGTCATAAATCGCGGAGGCGCGCTGCGCCTCCAATTTCCGGCGCCTTTCCTCCGCATGCTTCTCCAAGCCCTTGAAAACGCTGTTTTTCTCAGGTATACTTCCGGATCCGTTAGGTAAAGCCTTAGATAAATCAGAAGATGTGTTCTTATTCTGAGTTTTCCGCTGTTTTTTGGCGTATGTGACCTTCTGCCAGCCGTGGTTGTTATCCGCGGCGTGGTGGATTGGCTCCGATGAGAGCGCAAGTGATTTATCTTCTTCCATTGTTACGGATGATGCGAATCGAGGGAAATTGATTTACCTTTGGAGAGTGGAATCAGGGGAGATGGATCGGAGAAATGTAAAGAGGTTCGGTGGGGAAGGGGAACGGATATATATGGGTGGTTGGCTGTGAAGGAAATTGACCTCTGTCCTGGATGGAATTACGAGAATGCCATGCTTGAAATCCAAACGTGAACCACTGAACAATAAACAAGATTCGGGATTTGAGAATTATTTAGATATTATATAAATAAATAAGAAAATTTTGATAAATTCAATGTTGAAAATTGATCATTAAAATTTATAACTAATTTAAGAATATTTCCTTACAAAATTTGAAATATTTTATATGAATACTGTCTTCGTAATTGTTATATGGTGACTGCCTGACTGGTGAGTGGCAAATGTCAATAACAATTATAGTATTTTGCTATTTTGTTTCTATGTCATAAAAAATAGAAAAATCCAAAGAATTTTGTTACTATGACGTTGAATTGGAAATTCAGTTTAAACAACCACATTCTCCTTCAAATATATATATATGTACAATATCTTGTAATTAATCACCCAAATCAAATTTGTATACCTTCTTTTTTTTCCTCTTGAAACCAAATCAAATTTGTATACTACTTGATAAGAGTTCCACATAATTTACTATTGGCCAAATTGTTTGCAATAATCTTTGTGTTCTACTTGTCTTTGTTTTTTTTTTATGGCACTAGTCTTTTGTTATAGTGAACCTTTTTATTTTATAAACAAAATATGTTATACTACTAATGATCAATCAAAGTACAAACATTTATTTACAGACGTGTCAATCCAATGTGGTGGTTCGACCCACACAAATAGGCTAGCATAAAAATAAGCAACTTTGGGCTTAACATATTGATACACTCATTCGCTCGTCTCCTATCAAAATGAGAACTGAAAAAACAACTTGAGTGCATAAAAGTTCTTTACACTTTGAAAAATCTAAACATTTGAAACTTTGACTAAAAGATTAAAAAAAAAAAAAAAAGGGAATCATGAATTACATTTTTTGGTACTTGGCATTTGGCGTTTTCAGTATTTCTTAAGTTTGAACATTTCTGAATTCATCTAAATTATCACTCTTAAACCCCATTTCTCTTTCTTCTCTTCTTACTTTTTATTGTTAAAGGATGGCTTTTGGCCATTTTTGGCTGAAAATCACCCATCTACATATTTTTTTATCTATTCCTCATCAAAACTCGGCCGAGGATAGTCACCGAGGGCGACCGCCTGGACCCCGATTTTGAAGGGCCCAATTTTAAATAATCTTTTATAATGGTATACATTTTCTATTAAAAAATTATATATAGGGACCCCAAATTATTAAAAAATACAAAATGGCTAAACTAAAAATGCCAATAGGCCTTTTTCTTTCAAAATTGTACTAAGAAAATTAATCAAACTTCTAAAGTCGAAAATAAAGAAACATGTTTTTCTTTCATATTTTATTTCTACTTAAGAATAAAGTCTTTTTTTTTCCAAATTGTAAAAGCTTTATATTGTTTTCCAAATACTTCTATTGCTTAGAGAACTTTGTTAACTATATTAGTTATTGTAGCATCAATAAAGATAAGTTTTTCAAAACTAAAATTGATAAAATCACACTTATGCTTCAAATATGTCTCAAGAAAGATTAAATATGTTGACAATTTTATGTATTGAAACTAACGTGTTTGAAAATCTTGATTTTGATTACTTTATTGATGATTGCTTCTAAAAATTCTAGAAGATCTAGATTTTTTCAACGAATATCCGATACTTTTTTCGTATTAGTTAGGTGTTGCGCACTTATCAATATTTTAGATATCTTCTGGAGATTGAAGTTTTTTAATATATTTTTCTTTTTTATAGGGGCCCTTTTTCTTGTCGTCATGGGCCCCTAAAAAGTCAATGTCGGCCTACTCATAGATTTGAATTGTTTATTATATTCTTGTTTGTGATTTGTCCGTGTGGTGTGCGTTTAGCGTTTGGTATATCACCGCCTTGATGTAGTATTTTTATCGCGCGATTCGATTTGAGCAAGTTTTCGATTCGACAAAGATAACAAATTAAATTATGGATTTCAATAGATTGCGAGATCCGAATCATATATATTAATTAATCACTATTTTGTTATTAAACTAGATGCTATAAATCTTTTCATAATTCATATTTCATGGCTTTTAATGCATTTATTTATGTCTTTTATCATGTATTGCTAGTTTGAATTAATTAATAAAATTATTTTTCTTGTCAACAAAAAAAAGTTAGAACATTTTTATTAATTTTCGTATAAAATAGAACAATTGGAAAAATTATGTTGAAATGTGACCACACTGATATAAGAATGAACATTTTTATTTGGTTTGGGATTTTCTATGCACGAAGGTATATGTGTATTTTTAAAACTTATTTAGTTATGATATTCATAAAAAAATATTTATGTAATATTAAACTTAATTTATACTATATAAATCAAATTATGCCTGAGGAATTTAATTTGATGTGAGTCATTAATTACTTTATATCTATCAATATTACGCCGAGAAATATTATTTAAACATTTGTGAATTTAAGATTGTTTAAATTAAATTGATAGAACATCACATTAAACAAAAGATTATTGGTTGCTCCCAAAAATGACCTCTCCTCGCCGATCACCTTCCAAGATGAAGTCCTCCGTGAAACCCGCACAGGGGGGAGAGGGGCTCCCAGATACCCTCCGATGCTTAAGTCGGTGTCTTGGAAAGGAAGTAAAGGCTAGAGAGAGAAAAACAATGTAACAAAAAAAAATGAGATTTGGTTAGAATGAACCCCGGGCTTGGGCCTTTTATACCTTAGCTAGGATTAGGGTTTCCGTAAAATCCGGATTCCGTTACGATTTGGTGTCGAGTCATCATTAGATTAGGATCGGATCTCTTAAAAACTCTAATTTTACGCCTAAGACCATACTCATACCCGACTGCTTCACAACACCTCGGCCCCATGTATTGATGCGAAGCCCTTTAAATTTCCAAGGCATCCTCGATCCTCATACATCTTTTTAAAGCCGAGTAATCAGACTTCAAAGTCCTTATAGAATATAACGGGTCAACAACATATCGCTTAACTGCAGTGCGGGCTTTGTGGTCGACTTAACACAACACCTCGCACAGTCACCTTATAAGCATCCATATAGAACCACTCGTACTGGCCTTAATAACAGTCGCCAATATGATAAGTCCCCCACCTATTTATGGGCTCAGTAGATCGACCCAATACTCATGCTCCTTAGGTCAATCTCATGTTGTAAGCCTCCTGGGTCGGTCGGCCCAATGCTTAATGCTTAACAGACGCCCAATATTATGGGCCTTGCTAGATCGGCCCAGATGCCATAGGCTTGGTCGGGCCGCCCATACCATCTTTTGCCCTTATCAATTCCTCCCCCAACTATAGATTGATCTCCACTTCAACCATAGTTCCGATAGTGAAAAGGTTTGCCGAACTAGTCTTTCGGGTTTGTGCTTTTTGAATTCCCGTCCGCCTCTTGCTTTCAAAATTCATGCCGCTCTTGCTTCTCGAGTGCCGACACATGGTATGATTGACAAGACGTCTTTTCAAATCACCGACGCTTCGTAAGTCGTGCCATGCCCTCTGGATACCAAGACAACCCTTTGCCTCTTTTCTCTTCCTATAAAAACCCCCTTTCTTCCATTTATCACTTTCTCGCACTTTCGAATTACAGAGAGCACCTCAAAGGTGAAAATCCATCTTCTCCTATGAAAGTTCATGAATCCCAAAGCTTCGTATTCTCCTCTTCCCGTCGATTTTTCCTCAATCTCCTACTTCTATCCAAGAAGTAATTCATTTCCTTTCCAATTTTTCCTTTTTATGGTGGTGTCTTCCTCTCATTCGACGCCGTGACCCACCCACTCGTCAGCCGATTTAGAGCGATGGGGTCAGAATAAATCCGCTCCACCCCACAACCACTTTCTCTCACCGGAGTCCGCCCGCCGGATCTCGATGCCACCGAATCCAAATGATTCGGGCCAGATTCCGATACAATAGAGATCCGAGCTCCGAGCTCGGTCCTCCGCCCATGTATCCACACGACTTCAAAGAGACCACCCTATTAGCTCCCAATCTCCAAACCATAAAAAGAATCGCCCAAATTCCCTCTTCCTTCAAACTTTCTTTGCTAGCAGCTTCAGATCGACCTAACCGACCTCCACCCAATGCGCTTAGCCTTTTTGCAGTCGATATAGAGGGTGGTCTCGTTTTCCGTCCATCCGTTTATGGGTCAGGGGTGTCCTACCTCTACCGTATACCCCCCCAGAACCAACTAGCTCCAAATTCCTTCTCGTATTCTCGTCGCTTCACAATTTTGACCAAGTACATAGAAATAGAGCCTACTCTTGAATTATTTTTCGTCCCTGTTCCAAATAAAAGCTCAAGCACCAAGGGTCTTTTTCTACATCACCTCCCGAGGTGATGCTCAATTTTTGAGTAAGTATCCCTCCTCCAAATTCGGAAGGATAAATACTTCTTCATTTCTTCCCCCGCTTGGGAGTTTCCTATTGCTTGACTTGGACCCTTCCTCCAATGCAAACATAACCCTATAGATCGGTCTCCCGAACTCCAAGCTCAAATAAATACACTTACCCCGGTCAAGTATGACCTTTCTCGCCTCATAACTCCATCACTCTTGTATTACTTTGGTGAGCTCCATCGTGGCCCCCCCGCTTTTGTGACATTGGTAATTATCATTTTTGTAGTTAATTTATTTTATCCTTACTCATTAGCTAACCTTTCCTCTATGTGCAGATATGTTTATGGCACGGATATGGTCGCCGAGCCGGAGGAGGAGGAGGAGCAACAAATTGCCCCCTGGTTCACTCCCACCTCCCACCTCCAGTCGCTTCTTGCCCCGGGGTCACCCGACACTCCGATGACCGACACGGCCGTTATGGTAATAGCCGACCTCGGAAGCCCCGAAGCTCATCCTTCCACCTGACCTCCTCCTCCTAAGAGATCGGGTGTCGCTGGGCGCGCCAGCGAGCGCAACCAAAAGGGCGAAGACCACCACCTATCCAAACAAGCCCCTCTCTCTCTCTCTCGCACTCCTATTCATACACCCAACTGACTTTCTTCACGGGTAACTCTATCCTCAAGAACATAGATAGAACCTTTGCTACCCAATCGCCCAAGACAACTCGACCGAACCCCGACCGGATCGCTTTGGAGAAGCTTCGATGCTTAAGCTAGTTAGTTAGTGCCTTTTGCTCAATCATTCAAAGGCCGAGGCACAATCAACTTCGATCTCCCAGCTCGAGTTGGCTTTTGCCGACCCTCCATTGTTGTCGAGCTTAACAATACCAGAAGGAATGCATTCTTACCGAAAGCTTGGGAGACTAAGATCATGGAGGAGAACCGCCGATACAAAGAGAGGGAGGAAGTCCACAAGGCTATCGTGGGCTTCTTTTGAGACCAAGGTTAAGGCCTTGAGATCGATAACGCCGACCTCAATACCGAGGTGGGCGATCTCCAAATCCGATGTACTACTCTCGTTGATCGTGCCCGAGCCGAGGGCATCGTTCGTCGTCAAAGTTTTCTCACCTCCCCAAGGCTCTTCAATAGTTCAAAGGCTATCTCGGGAGAGGGTGAAGCAAGCCTTTCGAGCTCCAGGAATTTATCAAGGTTCTTTCTCATCTCAAGCATGGAGTATTACGGCTTTGCTTTTGACCAGTGACCGAGCTTCACCGAGAACGCCAGATATCACTATCGAGCCTTTTGATTGCCGAGGTCCTAGAAAGGTCTTACCCGACCCCAAGGGCTTCGTGTTCTCTCAAGAGGCGGAGCGTCTCAATCTTGCTCCCGTGGAGGTATTCATAGAATCCTTATCTCGCCCCATTTATCCTCCACCCTACCTCCCACTCAGAGGTCCCTCTCATCTCCCTGAGGTCGGCCCAACCCCTCGCCTTCCCGAAGGCCCTCCATTCAGAAATCCCGGATGATGATCCCGACCTCGACCGATAGATGACGTGACCATCTCTACGGACGACCGATCACCGAAAATGTTCCCCTACTTTCTTAGAGTTCAAATACTACTCTTGTAATTTCCCGTTATGCACCGGTAACTATTTTGAATGATCAATGATGTTTCTTTGCAATTCTATTTTCTCGATCTTTGTTCTTATATTTACTTTTCTCATAGTTCGGTTTTGTAAAGTACAAACTCAAAAGCCGCAATTAGATAGATCGTATGTTTTTTTATCCAAAAAAGATTGGCATATTGTGCTCTCGTGGCCCCAAGTATTTGGAGACTAGCTCGAGTTGAGCTCAAATACTTGTCAAATTCTTTCACAGGGAAGGCGCTCGAGCCGAGCTCCTTGCATGGCCTCGTGGCCCCAAGTATTTGGAGACTAGCTCGAGCCGAGCTACAAATACTTGTTAATTTTCTTCAAAAGAAGTCGGCTCGAGCCGAGCTCCTTGCATGACCTCGTGGCCCCAAGTATTTGGAGACTAGCTCGAGTTGAGCTCCAAATACTTGTTAATTTTCTTCAAAGGAAGTTGCTCGAGCCGAGCTCCTTGCATGGCCTCAGGCCCCAAGTATTTGGAGACTAGCTCGAGCCGAGCTCCAAATACTTGTTAATTTTCTTCAAAGGAAGGTTCGGCTCGAGCCGAGCTCCTTGCATGGCCTCAGGCCCCAAGTATTTGGAGACTAGCTCGAGCCGAGCTCCAAATACTTGTTAATTTTCTTCAAAGGAAGGTGGCTCGAGCCGAGCTCCTTGCATGGCTCAGGCCCCAAGTATTTGGAGACTAGCTCGAGCCGAGCTCCAAATACTTGTTAATTTTCTTCAAAGGAAACTCGCTCGAGCCGAGCTCCTTTGCATGGCCTCGTGGCCCCAAGTATTTGGAGACTAGCTCGAGCTGAGCTCCAAATACTTGTCAATTTTTGGATTTCCACTTTCCGAACTCATAATTTAGGGCGAGATCATTTCATTCAAAACGAGTAAATTGATTACATCGTATATTCCTCTATTCTAGGAATGATATTTCTTCAAATTGCAAATCGCTTCCAAGCTCTCGGAAGTTTTCGCCCCCGAGTTCTTCTAGCTCGTATGCTCTTCCGCCAAAGACCTTCACTACCCGAAGTGGTCCTTCCCACTTTGCATCTAGTTTCCTTTATTCTTGCTAAGATCCGACCTTCTCAAAACCAAGTCACCGACACGGGAAGACCCTTTTCTTCACTTTCTTTGTCATAGTCGCTTGATCCTTCCTCGTGTTCGTTCCCATCCGCAAAATGCCATCTCCCTTTTTTCATTTATAGTATCCAACGCCTCTCGAATCAAGATCTCATTAGCATTCTCATCAAAATTACGACCCGACCGATCGTTTCCATCCCGATCTATGCTCGGTATCACAACATCCATTCCATACACCAAGCCGAATCGAGCCTCATCGATTGCCTCATTTGGATTAGTTCGATAAGCCCACAAAGACCGAATCGAGCTCTCGAACCCACGCCCTCCGCTTTCTCAAGCCGAGCCTCCCCTCGACAAGAATTCATTAGTCACTTCCACCGCCCGTTGGCTCGTGGATGGGCCACCAAGTGAAATTTTGCTTAATCTTCAACTCCTCACACCAAGCTCGGGATTTACGCCCCGCGAAACGTTCCATTATCTCGATATCAAGATCCGAGGCGTTCCATACCGACACACTATGTTTTGCCAAATAAATTTCATCATCGCATCCTCATTTATCTTAGCAAGGGCTCTTCTTCCACCCACTTGCTAAAATAGTCGATTGCTACAATCAAGAATTTTCTCGTCCGAGCCGGAAAAGGACCAACAATGTCAATCCCCCATTTTGCAAAAGGACATGCCGAACTCATTGTCAAGAGCTCCTCTACCGGACGATGTACCAAAGGTGCATGAATCGACACTTTTCACATGCTCTCACCAAATTTTTCTACTTCCTTCTTCGTAAGGCCAAAATACCCTCGCTCTCGGGACTTTATTCATCAAAATCCTTGCTCCCATATGATTTCCGCAACACCCTTCATGCATCTCTCTCAAAGACATATGTACCCTCTTCTCCACTCAAACACCTCAAAGAAAGGCATGGAGAAGCCTCTATTATATAACTTATCCCCCGATAATGCAAAAACGTGTCGCCCGAATTTTCACCGAGCCAAGCTTTCACGCCTACCCGTTGGTAAGACCCTTCTTTTAGATAGGCTATGATAGTCGACCTCCAATCTTCTTTCTCCTCAATCTCTCCGACCTCCAACCCCAAAGAGTTTCTTTTGCCATCAACAATGTGATTTTTTTTGATTCTCCAAGGCCGAACTCGCCATCTTTGCTAGAAAATCCACCTGGACCATTCTCTTCCTGGACCTGACATATCTTGATCTCTTTCACTTTCCCTTCTAAAGCTCGGTATGCTTCAACATACCTCTTCATCCTTTCTTCCCTAACTTCGAACTCTCCAAAGAACTTGCTTATGGGACGAGCCGAGAATCCATGTAAACAACCATTCTAACAAATTTCCCATCTCGATGGCCATTTGCATCCCTCTCGATGAATGCTTCATACTCCGCCTCATTATTGGATAGTTTGAACTCCAACCTCACAAAAAAATCATTTTCGATCCTCATTTGGGCCGATCAAGACGATACCAAAGACACACATCCCGAGCTCCCTCTTGAACCATCCACATAAATCACCCAAGTTCCTTCTCCGCTTATCATCCCTTATTGATTCTTGAACAAAGTCCGCCAAAGCTTGAGCTTTGATGGCCGACTTGCTTCGAATTCAATATCATATTCGCCACTCAATAGCCCACTTCACTAGCCTCCATGCTACCTCGGGCTTACTCATCACATTTCTTAATGGAAGATTAGTTCGAACGATTACCTTATGCGAAAGGAAATATGGCAAGTCTCATCGCGCCACCACCAACCACCAAGCGCGACACGCTTTTCTCGATCTCTCGCATACCGCAGACTCAAAGATTCTCAAAACTTTATCGACATAGTACACCGGTCCGAAAACTAGATTTCTTTGATATGGCCTGCTTTCAACAACCTTTTCACCTCCTACCGAATTATAGCATCCTTCTTAGACCGGTTCCTTTTCTTTTGTTTTTACCTAGCTTGTATGACAGATTAACATTAAGCCTATGTTCAAGAATGCTCGGATCAATCCCTACTAGGTCTTCCGTCCAAGCAAACACATCCACATTACTCCTTAAAACTCCACCACCATCCCTTAATTCATCGTGCAACTCCTTCCCGACCTTGGTGACCTTATTAGGGTCACCTGCACCGGTCGACCATCATCATTTCCTCGTTAGGTTGGACGTGTTCCACCGTTCGTCCAACCTAATCAACTTGTCTTTATTTCTATCATCATCAAAAATACTCCCCTTTCCGCCTTCCGGATACATTCTACATATAATTTTCTAGCCATGTATCGATCTCCGCCAACCTCACCCACTTCTTCCCCACAGAAACTTCATTTTCAGATGATACACCGACACCACAACTTGAAAAGCATTTAGTGCTTGTTTACCCAACATAACATTATAGGAAGAAGGCGCGTCTACTATCAAAAATCGAATCATTCTAGTTTTGCGATTAGGCTCTTACCCAAAGAGACAGGTGAAGTAATCATACATATTGGTTGGATCATCCTCTAGCAAATCCGACCAACGCATGTCCACCGTCTCCAGCCGACCTCGAGGTCCATCTTCCTATAGCAATCATAGAATAGGATATCCGCTGAGCTCCTCAGTATCCACAAATACCCGTTGCACATCATAATTAGAGATCGTCAACGTGATCACAAGAGCATCGCCGTGAGGTGTCACGATACCCTTGCAATCCTCTCGTCCAAATCGATACTTTCGGCCCGCCCGACACTGCTCCACCTTCAATCGCTTGCACCCGACCGTGCCGCTCTCACATAATTTTTCCGAGCTTGCCTCGAATATCCTTCCGTCGGCCCTCCAACAATCATCCGGATGACCTCTCGCCGAGGTGGGGCGGAGGTGGAAGTAGCTCCTCCCTTTCTTCCCCTACCATTCGGCTCCCGAGGGTTGGTGATATCCCCCTGTTATCCCTCTTATACTCCCCTTTTTTCTTCTTTTTTGTCGATGTACACAAATTTCCGGGATGACCGCTTAAATGAGCCGCTCGATCTCATCCCTCGTGTGTGTGCACCGACCATTGTGTGCCCATACTCATTGTGAAATCTACAAAATTCTTACATTTCGCCTTCATCTTTGGTGCCTCTCATGTGCCTTTGGCCACCTCGTCGGGGTGCCTCTCAATAGCTACAAGACCTCGCCCGAGGGATGCCCCAATGGCGTATATTTCTCAAATCTCGGCCTTCCTCCCATCGCCTCGGACCTCGCCTTCTTCTCGAGGTCCCTTGTCCTCCCGAACTTCCCTCATGTCTCTTCTCTTCTCTCCTTCTTCCCTCTTCATTTTTCTCTCCTCTTCCCGAGGTTAATATATTTCTCCGCCCGAGCTAATAGCTCATCGAATGTCTTAGTCGGCTCTATCACTAAGGATTCAAAGAACTCCCCATCCTTCAAGCCCCGAGCTAGGCATTAGCCAAAATTTCCGATCGCCGACGGCACTTCCAACTTTGCCGCAAAGAAACCTCTCAATATAGCTCAAGCCCCTCTCCTTCTCTCTCGTTTGATGCTAAACAGAGTTGGGGCGCCTTTTTGGTACTTACGACAACTCGTGAACTGATTAAGAAAAGCCGAAATAAGTCATCAAAATTTCGAATGGAGCCCGGGCAAGTCAAGGCTAAACCATTCTTTGAGTGATTTCCGTCAGTGGTAGGAAAAACTCTACACATTACGCCATCCGTGAACTCCGTGTAGTGAAGCGATTATCAAGCCGGCAGAGATGGTCCCACGAGTCCATGGTACCATCATATTCAAAGCTCGAGCTCGGTAAGAGGCCGGAGCTCATCCGCCATCACCTCGTCTCGAGAAAGGAGTTCCTCCTCACCCGGACCGCGCCGCTCCCTAGACTCCCGCAACCTCCTTCGAATATCTCGCACTCTCACAATGGAGGTCATCCATCCGTTCGACCAATCCTCGGTCCTCACCGACCTATGCTCCGCCCTTGATGAATGCACCTCTTCCGCCACCGGCCGACCTCTCTCTCTCCGACCTCCGAGGGGACCACATGAGGAGAGACCACCGGATGGGGGACCACAAAGTGAGCTTGGTGGCGGAAGCATCTCCTCAGCGTCTTTCCACCGTTTGTTCCACGGCTCAAGAATTTAAACCACCCAACGCTGTTCAAGAAACATTGGGCCCAAATCAACACTCCCACCGGACATAGGCGTCATCCGTCCATTCCCCGCCTCGCACTACCGCCCCCTCCGTCCACACGGGGTGGTGTGGGGTGGAGGCCGAACATCGCCCTGCGTGACTACGCCGGAGTATCTCCCAACGGGACGGTTCGCAGATCATCTTCCAAATTCCTCCTAACATCCTCCATAGCCAACACTCGAATCTCACGTCTCTCGCTCAATGTTTCCCACAGACGGCGTCACTTGGTTGCTCCCTAAAATGATCTCTCCTCACCGATCACCTTCCAAGATGAAGTCCTCCGTGAAACTCGCAAAAGGGGGGAGGGGGGCTCAAGATACCCTCTCCGATCCTTAAGTCGATGTCTTGGAAAGGAAGTAAAGACTAGAGAGAGAAAAAGCAATGTGATAAAAAAATGAGATTTGGTTAGAATGAACCCGGGCTTGAGCCTTTATACCTTAGCCAGGATTAGGGTTTCCGTAAAATCCGAATTCCGTTCACGATTTGGTGTCGAGTCATCATTAGATTAGGATCGGATCTCTTAAAAACCCTAATTTTACGCCGTAGACCATAGCTCCGACTGTTTCACAACACCTCGGCCCCATGTATTGATGCGAAGCCCCTTTAAATTTCGAGGCATCGTCGATTGCCTCATATATCTTTATCTTTGGGGTCGAAATAACTCAGACCAAAGTCCTTATAGAATATAACGGGTCAACAACAGACGCTTTAACTGCGGCGGGGCTTTGACAAGTCGGCTTAACACAACCCTCGCCGCACAGTCGGCGCCTTTATAAACATCCATATAGAACCACTCGATTTCGGGCCTTAACAGTCGCCCAATATGATAAGTCCCCCACCTATTTATGGGCTCGAGATCGACCCAATACTCATGTCTTTAGGTCAATCTCATGTTGTAAGCCTCCCGGGATCGGCCCAATGCTTAATGCTTAACATATCACCAATATTATAGGCCTTGCTAGATCGGCCCAGACTACCATAACAGTCGGCCGCCCACACCATCTTTTGCCCTTATGAATTATCTTTGTTTCCTATTTTGACAAAATAGAGTTTATATATGTGAAAATAACGCTATATGTATGTAACGTCTAGAAGTTAGGAAATATACATTTGAATTGGAATATACAAAAGGTGTCAAAAAAAAAAGATGATACAAAATATTATTATTTTACATTAGGTGAAGATATTCATCATGCTTAATTAATATAGGCAAGGACACGTAGATTTATAATTTATTACCCTTTTTGTATGTAGAAGTAGGAATTTATCACCGTCTTGGTGCGTGTTGTTCTTGTGTGGACGATTCGCAGACAAGCAAATTTTCGATCCTATGACAAAGAAACAAATCGATTATGGTCTTCAACAGATTGCGGATCCGGAATCATATGTTTTCTAGAGGTTACAAATTTCAACATTGTAGGCTTTAAGTCGGTTTTTGTTATTAACCTTGATGTTATGAGTCTTTTCACGCTTAATTTTCCACGTTTTTAACAGATTTGTTTCTCGCCTACTATCGATGTATTGCTATTTTGAATTATTTAATAAAATTATTTTTCTTTTTTGTCAAAAAAAAGTAGGAATTTTGTGGCTATCTCCTATGACCTATCTACTACCAATACATACTTCTAAAATCAAGTTACAAACAATTCGTAAATATATTATAAACACTTAAAAAAGTTTCCAAAATGGATTAAAAATAAAAGCAATGCTTTCGCCTACCAACTGCTTGACTAAAAACAATAAGTGGTGGACACAATTACACAAATATGACACTTTTAAAACATTTATTTATTATTTATTATTAGCATTTAGCACATAATTTTTGTTTAGGGAATATCTGTAATATTAATGCAAGATCAAAATCATATTACAAGCTTTCCAACCCAAGGGGAACATTTTCTTGACCCCATTAATTTACATTGTGATTTTATCAATAATTTATCAATTTAACAAATTCCTGC
This sequence comes from Rehmannia glutinosa, assembly GCA_016081115.2. Classification (NCBI taxonomy): domain Eukaryota; kingdom Viridiplantae; phylum Streptophyta; class Magnoliopsida; order Lamiales; family Orobanchaceae; genus Rehmannia; species Rehmannia glutinosa. The sequence goes on along the minus strand of JABTTQ020002727.1, from coordinate 45,281 downwards.
ATTAATTCTTGTATCTTTTACATACAAATCATTGAAGTTTATATATATCTTACACACAATTAGAGATTGTCTTTTTTATTTTCTTTTATTTATATTGTATCTATTTTACCGAATTCTTTGACTTATATATGCATATTAAAAATATATCACCGATTTTTCCACTGTTCAACCGATTCAATAAATGTTTCAAGATTCAATTAATTATTCAATTTGATGTCCGACCGAACTTAAAAACGTTGCCTTAAATTGGTGTAGGAAAGAAGTTGGGGATGGGTTAGGTTCTTGCTTATGACCCAATAGAAATTGGGTTGGGTTATATATTAACCGACATAACCCCATGACCTTTTGTCGAGCGTTTTAATAAATATAATTTTTAAATTATACATTTCTTTAGTATTGCAAACGCATCGAATTGAGCCGAACTTTTAAGTGTTTGAATTTGACTCATTTATTGTCTAGTCGAACTCGAGCTTAAGTTTATCGAATATATTTGATGGCTCATGAATTTTTTTAGCTTAAATCGAGCCTAAACGAGCTTAGTAGATATCAATTATAAATTAAATTATTCTTCAATTTATTACAAAAATAAAATCATATATTTCTAAAATGTATAGTATATCTATTGGCAAAATTATTTTTTTAGTCCTCTAAGTAGACTCACCAAGATTTGGTCCTATTTTGTTTACAACTTTGGATTAAGTCCTTTAAGTGAATCGGAATTTTGGTCTTGTGGCTTTGCTACAATAGATAAATTTTACATATTGGTGACATGTCATTTTAATTTTAATTAAAAATTGAATTTTGAAGGAAAAATGATGAGTTGGCATGCCTATATGATAAACTTATTGGGGGAAAATCATTTGGCATTTTGATTCATTTTTGGAATCAACCTCAGACTTTCAAATGGTAACGTGTGTTGAAAGGGCGAATGACCGGGTTCGATCCTATACTGAGTGTATGTGTCCCCCCAAGTTAATTGTCCTAAAAAAAGTAAACAAAAAAATAATATATATTAGAATACAAATGTATTTGATAAACTTGTATAAAAATCTAATAAATATTTTTCCAATAATTGTAGAAAAATATATATAATATAAATTTTAATAATTTTCAATACTTGAAGATATTTTTATAATTATTGAATTTATAAAAACTAAAATACACTATGTATTTAATTGAATATTAAAATATAATTCAAGATTGCTTTTTTAAATTACAAAATTTGCCCTTTTATATAAAACAAAAAGAATAAGAATTAAAGTATGAAAGTATTATACAGTTTGTGTTTTAGTTAACTTAAAAAAAAAAGTACATTTGTACAAAAAAGTGTGGCACAATCTTTTAATTAAAGAAAAACACTACTTTCTATTTTTTATTTTTTTTCTTTATTCATTATTCCTAATTTTTCTGTTCAATTCTTCTTATCCTCCCAACCTCACCTCTGACATCCTCACCTTCCCAATCTCCACATGACCATAGCCACTCTACATCTGGTTTCTAAAAAATTTGAAACCATGGCAACTCCGGCGCATCTGATTTCTCCAGCAAATTAAAATTGAAGCCGCAGTTGGCGGTATGTGAGGGTGGCCTGATTGTGGGTGGCTGAGCATAGCTTTGGAGGCGGTGGTGGGTGAAAAATGGAGAAGAAAAGAATAAGAAAAAAAAAGAAAAAGGATGAGAAAGAGGCGTCGCAGATGGATGCGGGCGAGCGAGTAAAAAATGGAGAAGACGGAAGAAGGGTGGGGAAATAAAAATGAGAATAAATTCTTTGACACACCAAGTACCCTAATGAAATTATTTAATATTGTAGTAAAAGATTTTTTTTTAATACCATTAAAATCGAAAGAAAATTTTATAAAACTACTATAAGGCCCGCAAATGCTTTATGGAAAGATAATAATAGGGATGGCAATGGGTTTGGGGCGGGTTTGGCCAAACCGGGACGCCCGCCAAGAAATATTAAGACCCGGACCCGCCCCGCCCGCCTCAAAACCCGCCCGCCCCGCCCCGCCAAAACCACAAGGGGGTCTAGACCCGCTAGACCCGCCAATATATTTTTTAATTTATAATAATTTGTTTTTTTTGTATTTGTGGTCAAATTTTCAAAATCAATCAAATGTCAATAGGTCAAAATTAAATAAATATAATTATGCAACTTGTTATAATTATCTTTTACAACTAATTAGCTAATATTATTTTTTTACAACTATTTAGCTACTAATTTATTGAGCCATAATTGAGTCACATTTTTATACATATGTTACCATTTATCGCTACCTTTCACCTCTGCGCATACATCCTTCATAATGTCATAGAAGAAAGAATTCGATTTTGATGAAGCCAAGAATCGAGTTATTCAACATTTCAAGTAGGATAACCTTTACGTAAGCTAGGATAATCCAAAGACTAATATCATCCCAATATTTTGTGGAAATTGACTACATTTTTCCATCCAAATTAATTATATAATTAACTAAATTTAGCTACTATTAAGATTATTTTTTGGTTGTTGCAATATTACTCAACTAATACTCAAAATCAATGTTCAAAGTAGAATATTACATGATGTTATAGTAGCAAATTAAAATCAATAAACACTCAAATATAAAAGTAAATAATGCAACAATATCTCAATATATATTTAAAAATATAATAAAAATTCATATAGCGGGCGAATCGGCGGGTCCTATAGGACCGGGACCCGCTCCCGGACCCGTTGCGGGTTTGTAATTTTGGACCCGGGACCCGCCCGGGACCCGCTTTATGCTTGTCTGGGCCGTCCGGCGGGCGGGTTTCATGCGGGCGGGTTTTGACCGCCCCCATTGCCATCCCTGCAGAGCATAATGTTGGGCGACTAAATATGAACACGAACAAAAATGAGGGTAGCGAGAGATGAGAATGCTTAAGATGGATGTGCGGACACACTAGATTATATAGAATAAGAAATGAACACATTAGAAACAAAGTGGGAGTAGCACCAATAGACGAGAAAATTAGAGAAACACGATTAAGATGGTTTGAACATGTTTATAGGAGACCTTTAGATGCACTTGCGACGTTTAGAAGGTAGAGAATCACTCACACAAATCAAAAGAGGAAGAGGTAGGCCTAAAAAGACTTGGAAAGAAGCTATTAAACATGACATGTTATACCTAGAAATAAACGAACATATGGCTTATGACCGTAAACGATGGCGCGATATGATCCGTATAAACGACTCCCCAGTGGGATTAAGGCTTAGTTTGTTGTTGTTGTAGTAAAAGATTTTTATTTTATTTATAATTGAGTTGTATATATAATTTAGTGTGTGTTTTTAATCAAGCACTAATTGAAACTGATTTCTATTTTTTAATTATTGAATTTTGAATATTTTTATCTAAATATAATTTTTTAAATTGTATTAACATAACTTTTGTTTGTAGCATTTTTTTATAATTTATTTATTTATTAAGAAATAATTCAGATATATTTTGTAAACAATTTGGGAAAACATTTACACACTGCTCGAATTATTTGAAAAATGTTTATCAGATTTTTATACAAGTTTATCAAATACATTTGTATTCCCACACACACACACATATATATATATATTTTGTTTACTTTTATCAACAAAAATGAATCAAAATGCCAAATGATTTCCCCTATAAGTTTGTGCCATAGGCATGCCAACTCATCATTTTTCCTTCAAAATTCAATTTTTAATTAAAATTAAAGAAAATTAGAAAATTAGTCCGTTAACTTTGGCCATTTAGCCAATTAGTCCTCTATGTAGTCAATTTTAGTCTTAGACCATTAACTTTTAATTTCTTTGACATTGCATCCGATTTTCACCGGACCTCCCGATGTCACCGAAAATGCTTTGACGTGGGTAATTAATTTGGGGATTTCTCCAATTTTGGAGGAAAAATTGCCTACTTGGAAAGTGATGTGTCATTTTCTTTAAAAAAAATCAAAAAATATAATCCTAAATTTCAGAATTTTTCAATCTCAGATAGAAGATTGCGCATTTGACATCCACGTAGGCAATAAATAAGTTAAAGAATAAAATAATTCAAATATTCATATTCATAAATAAAAGATATTTAAACAAAATCTCACTAAAATTTAAAATTAATAAGAAATTTATAAAATTATAAATAAAATAATTGTTTTATAAAAGTAACCAAATTGGGGGCATCTATTTTTTCACCAGGAAATTAACAAAGAAAAAATAGAGGTTAAGCAAAATTAAGTAATTTTTTTGTTAAACCTAATTAAAATATTTAGCAAAAATGCCACAAAATTTGGTTATTAAGCAAATTTCACCACCTTGTCAAAAATTAAAGAGATTAACACCCAATTATTGGTTATTTAAAGAATAAAATAATTAAAATATTCATATTTCTAAAATAAAAAATATTTAAACACACTAAAATTGAAAATTAATAAGAAACTTATAAAATTATAAATAAAATAATGTTTTTATAAAAGTAACCAAATTGGGGACATCTATTTTTCACCCGGAAATTAACCAAGGAAAAATAGAGATTAAGCAAAATTAAGTATTTTTTATTAAACCTATTTAAAATATTAAGCAAAAATGCCACAATCAACTATTGGTTATATAAGTAAATAATTATGGTAAAAATAAGCAAAAAAATAGGCAAATTACATAAATTAGTTAAATTTATGCAAAAAGATAAATTAGGACAATTAAATTGATTATCACCTCCAGGTAGCCTCCACCTCGCCGGCCGCCACCATCCGGAGTGATTCCAGCATCGCCGCTCCAAACCGTTTTCACCTCCGCCACCACCACCACCAAGACCATCGCTCCCCACCTCACCGCCACCATTCTATTAATCTTTTTCTCACATAAAAACTTCCTCAAATCAAATCTCCCCATTCTCAATCCTTGTCTTTTTCTTTGTCCAAATCAAGCAAAATTTAAACACATTAGTGAGTGAGGGCGCCGGGTGCACGAATAAGCCAACAAGGAAGATCGTCGAGCGCAAGGGGGGGATCGGGATCGGCCGACGAGCTCTAGGGAAGGGGAACCCGCCGATGGGGTTGTGGGTTTCGAATTTAGTTTTTTTTTTTTTTTTTCTTTTTGTTAGAATATTTAGAGTAGTCTTTTTTTATATTTTTCTAAAACTTAAATCAATTATCAATCCACGTGGCTTTCTTTATTCCACTTGTGTAAAAACCCCAATTTTATGTGCATAATCAGCAATTTTAAGCAAAATTAACTCCACCTCAAAGAATATCCGACAATAATAAGAACTCCTGAAAATCGGATGCAATATCAAAAAAATAAAAGTTAATGGTCTAAGACTAAAATTGACTACATAGAGGACTAATTGGTTAAATGACCAAAGTTAACGGACTAATTTTCTAATTTTCCCTAAAATTAAATGTCATGTCAGCCAACAGATAAAATTTACCTATTGTGAAGTCACAGGACCAATAATCCAAAAATTTTCCACTTAAAAGATCAATCCAAAGTTTCAAAAAATAGGATCATATCTCCAAATACGCCTACTTAGAGGATAAAAAAAAAACAATTTTGCCTATATCTATTAAAACCTATGATTTTATTCAAACAAATAAGTTTATTAAATATTTTTAAATGATCATAAGTAAAAGTATAAATATAAAATTAAAGTCAAACTATTAGTTTAATGTATACAAGATTAATAGCGAAGCTTGCTCACGAGGTTACTAACGAGTCTGCTCACGAGCCGAATACTTTCAAGTTTGAGTTTGGTCATTTATTTTAACAAGTCTCATTAAACAAACTCAAATGAGCTTTTATCAAATCGAGATCCGAATAGCTAACGACCGACTTGGTTCATTTACATCCTTACCTTTCTTGAAGAAGAAATTTAAATATTTACATATAAATTTAAGGGATAATTCCAAAAGACCCCTAAGGTTTGAGCTAATTACAAAAAAAAACAGATATTTTCAAAATCACAAAAAGCCCATAAGATTTAATTTTGCCTTAAATTTAAGAGGATAAATGTAATATTTCTAGAAATATTACGGGGTTTTTAAATATTTTTTATTATGAAGAGGAAAAATGTAAGACATAATCAAATTTTGAGGGATTTTTGCAATTTTAAAAACATATCTTCAATTTTTTATAATTAGACCAAACCTTATGGGTGCTTCTTTGTAGTTATCTCTAATTTTAATTTAATTTGGGATTAGTAGAGGTATGCACGATTCGGTTAATCGGCCAAACCGAACTGAACCAAAAATCGATTCGAACCAAATCGAATCGAAATTAGTTTTCAATTTTTACTTTTTAAAATTTCGGTTATTTGATTCGGTTACCCGTAACCAAAATATATTTTTAAAATAAAATTATGTTCAATAGCAACTATTTCAATAGCAAGTAGCAACTTTAGGTTCAAATGTTCTCAGCAACTTTAGTTAAAAATTTAAAACCCATTTTTAAGTTTGCGTTGACAGAAACCAAAAACAGAGACTGTTCAGAATTACCTCGACTCTCTCCCAAAAAAGTGATTCTGCAAACAATTTCTGCTTCTCTCCATCTCGACTCTCGTCTCTCTCCCTCAGCGGCACAGCGGCACAGTCCGGCTCCGGCGGCGGTCGTCCCTCTTAATCCGGCCCTCTCCCTCACGTGGCGGTCTTCCTCTTCATCAGGTATATTTCAATTTTTATATCTATTTCTTTGAATCTGTGCAACAGTTTGTGGATTTGCACTAATTGGTTGGCAAGTTTCAATTGAATTTAAGAAGCTGAAAAAAGAAGACAAACAGTCCGGCGGGTCTGTCGAGTTGGCGAGTCCAGGTTCTGGCGGGGCTTGTGTTTGGTTAAACCCTCGCAAACCCTGCTGCCATCCTGGACTAGTTAGTTAGCTCCAAAAGTAGTGAGGTTTTCCACTTCCAGATTGAGGGAGTGTGATACTATTGAACTTTCCTAATTCCATTAGGGTTAAATGGTGTAAATCTGTATTGGTAGGATTTATGTTTGCTGGTATATGGTTGGCCTATTTTTTACTAACTACAATGTGGGAATTATTCTATGCATAAATTTGAAATCTGATTTTTTTCCCATTGTCTTCACTTTCTTCTTCCTGTCCCCTCTGTTAATACACGTTGCTTAAGTTACAGTATGCCGCGGAAACCAAAAAGGCATCACCAATCATTGAGACATCGGCCGGTGACATTTTCTCCATTTGCTCGGTCAATGGCTATGGCTACGTCGATTAAGAAGGTCAGGTGGGATATTAAGGAAACCGAGTTATCAACTAAAGATGGTATGCTTTTCGGCTTTCGCTAGAATTTCGTGCTTCTGCTGCTTTTATTTGTCGATTACTTCTGGCAGTGTCTCATGTCAAATTTGAATGCTTATATATAGTTAATGGGTTTCTGAACAATGGCAAAGATAAAAGGAACAGACTGACTCGTCTGATAACGAAGAATTTGAGGTTGGTTTGTTCACCTTCATCCTCACCAGTTAAGATTATCCATTTTCAGATTTATTTAATCACTTTATTATTGGTTTGCAAAGGGAGTTGTTCAAGCAGATTTTGTCTTCTTTGATCCAAAACCTAGTGACTTCCATGGAGTGAAGGTCCTTCTACAGATGTACCTTGATGATAAGCAATGGGATCTTAGTGGCTTTGTGGACTTGATATTGGGACAACCAACCGTGGGGACTGTAGTCAAGATAGAGAATGACGAAGATGATGGAGTATACTCTGTTGTTACCGCTCTTAATTTAGGAAGATATAAGGCAAGCAATTAATATTTTATATGAAGGCTAAACTACAAATGCACAATATGCATATTCCCTTTTCTAGAATCAATTAGAAGCTTAAAGTCAATTTAAACATATGATACTTTGGTTTGTATCAGGATAGCAAATGTATCATTGAGCTCAAGGATTACCTGCTTAAAGTGTGCAAGGACAATGATGTGATAGCTAAACTAAAGTCTTTAGTTACAGAGCATGTGCATGATGTTGGTCTTATGGTCTCCCAACGTGTTGTAAATCTTCCACCTCAACTTTTACCTCCACTTTATGATGCTCTCTTTGATGAAGTAGAGTGGGCAACCGAAGATGAGGTTAGTGACAATATTATATTATGATTGACAAGCTATATAGATGATTCTGTTTCTTGTCATGCTCAAGATAACTCCTATTTTTTGAAGGCCTCCTTATTGATGTCATCATCTCAAGTATGTACTTATGCAATTTATTTTGCTTGTTAAAGCCTACAAAGGAGCTCCAGAATTCCTTCCGCTTCAAATTTTATCTGATTATCAGCAAAATATACAAGGTACACTGTTGGTGGAGCTCCTAATTATGTCGTCAATATTGGGTGGAACTTGGTCAACAACTATTAATAATTTGTTTTGTATGCATGCCCATAGCACAAGAATGCCGACCAGAATAAAGAGACAACTAAAGGCGGAGCCGAAACTGTAATTTACGTCAAACCTGAAGACGAAATTTTCCTTGAGGTACCATTTTTTTGTTTCTGATGCTGTCTTTTCTGTATCTTAACCTGACTCTTTTTAAATTTCTTCTGCAGCTTAGCTCGTGGTCCTTCATTTTTCCCTTGCATGCCCAGCAGGTCATGACTAATGAGGCAAGTGTGGTCATTCCTTTGTATAGTAATATTCCTAATAATGTTGTAGTAAATAATGTCAACCATGTACTTATCGAAACGAGCTATTTCTAGTAATCCATTCTAGCTTGCATCAAGATTCAAGACTCACCTGTCTCCCATTATCTCATGCATCTATCCTCACATCTTGCTTTTGCAACCTCTGAATACAATCAAACAGTAATATGTGCTCTTTATGTCACTAGCAAGACTTTTAACCCTTATATCAGGTATCTCATTGCTAGAAAGAGGTATAATAGAGATTAGAGACTAGTATAAACAAAATACCCATATTTATCAGATTTGATTAAATTTGTGGCTGTTACTTCGTTATGCATGCTTTTTCTGACCTTTTGTTTCAGTTCCCGTTTTAAATTTCTCTAAAGCCTCCAACGTCTCTTATCATCCAATAACCTCCGTATTCATCATTCTTAACGCTATTGATTCTCTTGACTCTTAAAAAATTGTCGACCAGTTCTTGTATAACAACTGTTTCTTGCTGCTTTGACTTCTCACTGCAGCTTAAAGATTATCGGTTGATGGGTTTAGTGATGGCTGTTGAAGCTAGTAAAGTATCTATGGTCAGAAAAAAATGCACTCATTGATAGATGAATGATAATATGAGAGATTCCAGCAGGTACTCATTTTTTTTATGTATTTTCTGTTGTCTTTTTCACTGTTTCACTAGAGCTTTTAACATCAGCTCACATTCCGCTGGCAGCCTCTTGATCACTAGATCCCATTTGAGTTATCAAGTCCACAAAGATACATTCATCCAATACCTAACAGACCTCTACAAAATCATTTCACTTAAAGTGTATCTTGTTATTCACTGCTCGCTCCAAAATGGATTTGATTACCATATAAATTATGGCGCTCCTGAACGACACCTTATATTGGCTGTGACCAGAAATTTTGGTAGTTAGATGTTCAGAAATGTGTATGAGAGCTGATTACATTTTTCTTGGAATTTTTGTTGTAATCTTTTTGGAGAATGCTGCAAACGTTAGTGCTTATGGAACTAAAGTGGAGAAATTTAAAATTGCACTCTTTTGGTCAATTTAGATATTACCTGTGTGTTTTGTAAAATTCTAATCATTGTTTGTATGTGCTTAATTCTATGGGTGTTCACAGTTTGAAAAGTATGTATAGAAGCCAAATCGAGAAATTTGTTCATTTATTTCACATGTTTTTGAAGAATTGGTATTGGTTTTGGCTTCACCCGTGTCCTACCGGTAAACCGAACTATAGTGAGTGCCAAATTTTACAGGCGCACACATTTGTGTATATGTTTTTGCAAGTGTAGTATTTTTCATTTAATTATTATTTATAGTATTTTCAACTTATACCATGTACCTGGTACCTAGTATCAACCTCACAGAGGTCTCTTGCTTGTTGTCTCCCCCTCTATACAATCCTCATTTTATCTCTGTTCCTATCTACCAAACCCTGTACCTATCTCTTCCGTTCATCTTAGCCGACACTTGTCCAGCTTAAAATCCACTGTTGGAATGTCCAGGTGAGGCGGTTCACCTCTCTTGTTGTTCACTTTCTTTAGAGCAAAACATTGTTTTTGTCTCCTCATCATCATACTCTGTTATAACTCATTTTCATTGCATAGCTACTGCAGTAGTTGTGTGGGCTATGATAAGTTGATTAATTTTGCTGAAGTGCTGCTCTTTGAGTCCTCTGATTACCTGTCCAATTCACAAAAATGTAAACCAAAATTTGACAATTGTTTGATATTCAACCTGAAAATGGCCTCAGCACCGTAAATTGTTCTTGGTAGCTGGTTATTCATGAGCATAATTTCAGATTGGTTTGATCAAATGTTCTCCCCTATTCAATGTTCTGGTCAACAGTTTCATATATATGCATCCATTGGTGGATCTATCTTAGGCCAGGTGCTCCAGCCCAAAGCTGCCTACTTTGAAGCCCATATAAAGTGCAAATTTTTTTGTATTAATTATAGTAGCTCAATCCCATTTATTAATCAACCCACCCATGTTCTGTCGAACCAATTTATGGTTCTTTTTTTAGCATATTTAAGCACATTTAAACAATTACCCAATGCACACATCCCAAACCTATTTGTAGATTCTGTGATTGATAAATTTTATGTCTGAAAGCTCAGCTGGGTACAACTTCAATAAATTTTGTGATATTGAAGACTTTCATTTTCTAGCCCATCCTATCGTCAATTTCTGGATTTGCCATCTATAGTTTCTATTGTTGCATATAGTTATTAGATCATCACCACCTGTTTGATGAAAAGAGAATTAACTCTTATCTTACTCTGTTTCAAATCTGCTAATCTTGGAGTTGCTTATTCCGACTTTGAGTAGATCTCTTACTGTCTTTGTGCCTCTGAAAATTACCTCATAGTCATGGTAAATTCCTTATTACTGTCGGTTCCTCTAGGCCACTGTTCACACATATTGTGTCCATAGTTCTATTCATTGCTAATAGCTGTTACATCATTTTCCATAGAAGTAAACAGAGAACTTCCCCTCACGGAGTTTTTATTTTGCTAATTCATGGGGTGATAGTTCCAATTTTGATTACCAATGTCGAGAGTCCTTGTGCCTCTGAGAATGTCCTCCTCTTAAGTCGCACAGAAGAAATTTCTTGGGACCTGAACAAAGCCTGAAGATGAAAATATGTTATCAATTAGTTTCTTTGATAACATATTCAGTCTTAATATTTTAGGTGCCTCGTACATGTTTTTATTCCTTCAGGTGGCTTTTCATTAATTCCTGTTCGAATCGACAAATTCTTTTATATTCTTTTCAGTATCTGCAAATTCTTACATTGAGGCGGAGTAAATGTAATGTGCCGTCATATCTCATTGTTTATTTTGTGTTATGAGCTGTATTTTCTTTCTTTTAGCTGTCTAGTGAAGAATGATGAGAAATTTACAAAACGATTTTCGGATCGCATATTCATAGTTTTCTTTGTGAAGCTTCATGTTGCTAAAGATGGATTTCCGGCTGATATTTTTACTTGAAGCTTATGCAATTATGTTGAGATATGATGTTAATAGATTCCAGAAAGGCGAACTTCTTTGTCTATTTCAGTACAGTGTTAACATTAATTTCCGGATTTTTTTAGGTGGTTAATAACGACTATGATTGCCACATTTATAGCCATTGTATGCTTTGTGATTGTTCTTTCCACACCATTTTCATCTGGGTTTTTCCATTCCTAACTGCTTTCTAGTTTCTTTATTTCAGTCACTAGTTTTTATTTCTGTATTCCTCATCCTACTTTAGGAAGTGACAGATGGGTAGGCTAAAAATGATGTGTTGTTACATCCTTGTAATGTCAATATGCCTTGATGTGTATAAATAACAGCAACTAAGTTTACGGGCTAGTGCATATTCTGCGCTGGCCAATGGGCCATTGGTCACATGAATAGTCAATAAAGCATGTGGTTGATAACCTGTCTATCCTTGTCAATTGTCATAGCAGCATATCAATTATCAATCATAAGGTCCCCAAACTAAAACAAGCAACTCTCCCTTTTACCTTTTTTGAGCCCTACCTATGAGGCTATGATGTTTCAACACATCAAGGGTGAGTTTGCCTTTGATGATGGGATTGTATATGAATTTAGGATTAGCTATGATAGCATTGTTCATTCTTGTATGAGGCAGTCTCATTGACGTTGTTCACAGACGGATCTTGTGTGTAACTAGAATTACAAGCCAAACACAAACCCATTAAAATGATCTATGCTTTTTGTGCTTTGTAGGAGTTGTCTCATGGATTTAATAAACCCATAAGACCGTCTCACATAAGACCACTTCTTATTATTAAATGGTATAATTTTGTGTTTGGGATTTAAGCTTGAAGTTTTAATTTTTAAGATTATTGTCTATTGCCATTGATTTGTTTGGCATTATTGATTACATTGGATATTAGTTTGAAATCACTAAATCAAATTACAGCACATCTTTTTGATATGAAGTCATTTGAGGTTTTTTCCCCAAATCCTTCAATTCTTTCTATCCAAATGCAACCTAAATCATGGGGATTTATCGCGAGGAAACCACTTGAATGTCATATGTCTATGGTTCCGAGGAGCCTTGATATAAAACACAAAATACCTTGTTGATTTTTTTGGCGTGCACAAAGTCTATATTGTAACTTCTGTGTTTGTATGTGTAAAATATATTACTACTTGGTAATTTAGGTTACAAATTTGTTGATAAATATCTAAACCTTGTTATTAGCTAACTATCCAAACACTCAAACTAAATATTTGTTTAATTGCAATTCTAATTACCTTTTCTTGAGGCTATTAAATAAGGTAAAGCTATGTTATTGAAGACATGTGAAGCAACTAGGTTGTCTAATTCATTGGGAAACTAAAACTGCAAAATTACCAATACATGTTACTCGATAACTTTGTTTACCAATTTCCATCATGTGAGGTATCTAGGGGTTTGTACAATAGGAGTCTTGGGCAAATACTTTATTTTTGGACATTAGGCTAAAAATCTTTGTGATGTGGAAAATGCGACAATTTATTGCAAATGATGCGAACTACTTGAAACACTATGAGATAAAAATGGTCATATGTTTTCCGACAAGATAGTAACTTAAAATGCGACAAATTAATTTCAAATTTTGAAACAAAGATAATCATATTTTTTTTTACATAGCCAATCAACCATACATTGTAAACTATAATTGTGGGATTGGCAAGAACAACTGTCCCTTTCAACTCTATAATTAGTTCAAAATAGTAAAAATTTATGCATAAAATTACTAAACTTTGATTTTTTTTTTCCCAAATTAAAATTATAAATATATTTTGCCATAACTTTTACGGGAAACAAATGTGACCCTCAACGCAAAAAATGTCTTGCATGAAAACAACTCTCTTCTTCTCTTAAAATCCTAGTAGCTTTTGTCATCTTCATCTTTTTCTTAGAGTGGATGGGAGAAGTAATTTTCTTAGCTTTTAATCTCAATAAATTTGTTCTCAATTAGGAGTGGTCAAATGGAACCAAAATCCGTGGTCAACGGTTCCAAATCGGAACCGGAACCGTGTAGTGGTCGAAACTTCGGTTCCAATTCCTAGGTCTCAAAAACCGTAGAACCGGAGGGGAACCTTAATAGAACCGTTTTCTTAAGGTTAAAACCAACAATCTTACTTTGGTAAATACATGCTAGAAGAAATGTTAAATGTTTATTATGATGTTTTATTTTGGTAACAACATGAGACACGTTTTAGACCAAATGTTGTAAGCGAATTACGTGAATATATGTAGTTTAATATTATTATTAATATTATGTATAAAACTTTACTTTGGATATTAGGTCCAAGTCTTTTTCTTTATTTTTCTTTTTTATAACTGAAATTGATAAAGTACTTTAAGAAATCAAAAATTATCGAAAGATAAACAAACAAAAGATTCTGTTAAAATCGGAACCGAATCAGTGGAGGAATCCGGGTTCGAACAGACCGACCTTTGGTTCCGCTTTTGGAACGGAACCGATTAGCGGCGATTAGTTTGGTTCCTCCAAAATGAGAAACCGAACCGGTGGTTTTGGAACCGGAACTGGTTCCGAATCCGTGACCACCCATATTCCCAATAGGTGGTTTTTATTTGTTCCTAATAGTAATAGGTAACTTTTTTCATTAATAAATTTTTCCTATATGTTGAATTTTTCTTGAGAAGATCGGATGAGCCATACCCAATGATACATGACATAAACAATATTATATTTGGTTCGTGTAATTTTTCTAGCGTCTCCATTGTGAAGTTCTCGATTCTACGGAATAATTAGATCTAGTTAGGTTTAAAACTTTTTGTTTTAGATATGTATAAATATATGATCTTATAGGGTTTACGATTATTTTTTACTCGTTGTTGTAATGTTCTAATTTTTTATGAATAAATTCGTTTTGATTCTTAAAAATAAAGTGTTGCATGAGAAGGGAAAAAAGCAAATTCCCACTATATCTTAGTAAATAAATGCATGATGGTTGATGACTTCTTTCTTTTCCCTTTTCCATTTCCACTTATGTGAATTTTAAGTTCGATGCAACTGGCATTGCTGAAGAAGATGTGTTTCCAATAGGTGGATTTTATTTGTCCCTAACAGATAACTTTTTTCGATTAATAAGTTTTTCCTATATGTTGGATTTTCTTGAGAAGATCGGATGAGTCATACCCGACGATATCATATTTGGTACGTATTTTGTCTAGCGTCTCTATTGTGAAGTTCGGATTCTACGGAGCGATTAGATCTAGTTAGATTTAAAACTTTTTGTTTTGGATATGTATAAATATATGATCATATAGCTAAGGCTTGCAACTGTTTTTCACTCGTTGTTGTAATTAGTTCTAATTTTGTTTTTATGAATAAATTCGTTTTGATTCTTTTAAAAAAAAGTGTTGCATGAGAAGGGAAAAAAGTAAATTCCCACTATATCTTAGTAAATAAATGCATGATGGTTGATGACTTCTTTCTTTTCCCTTTTCCCTTTCCACTTATGTGAATTGTAAGTTCGATGCAACTGGCATTGATGAAGAAGATGTGTTTCAATAGGTGGATTTTATTTGTCCCTAACAGATAATTTTTTTCAGTTAATAAATTTTTCCTATATGTTGGATTTTCTTGAGGAAGATCGGATGAGTCATACCCGACAATATCATATTTGGTGTGTTTTGTCTAGCGTCTCCATTGTGAAGTTCGGATTCTACGGAGCGATTAGATGTAGTTAGATTTAAAACTTTTTGTTTTGGATATGTATAAATATATGATCATATATCTAAGGTTTGCAACTTTTTTCACTCGTTGTTGTAATTAGTTCTAATTTTGTTTTTATGAATAAATTCGTTTTGATTCTTTAAAAAAAAAAGTGTTGCATGAGAAGGGAAAAAAGTAAATTCCCACTATATCTTAGTAAATAAATGCATGATGGTTGATGACTTCTTTCTTTTCCCTTTCCCCTTTCCATTTATGTGAATTGTAAGTTGATGCAACTGGCATTGGTGAACAAGATGTGTTCCATTTGGGGCCACCCTCTTTTTCCCTATTTTCTTTTCTTTTTCGGAATTTAATTACAACAAATTATGGTGTTTCAAGTGGCCTTTTTTATAGTGTTGTCCAATCAAATTGTATGGGCTTGCTGATATTTAATTTTATTTTCTTATTTTTTATTACAGATATGATATTATTATTATTATTATTATTATTATTATTATTATTATTATTATTATTATTATTTTCTCTTTTTATCCAATGCACACTCAATTATGCACTTTTTGCAAATTAGGGGATGAGATCTCTTATTCCACAATTCTGTTATACTTTCAATTCCACTATACTTGATAAAGACACGCGTGTCACATTATGACATCATCCTATACACATTTCATTCATCCAAGGTCAATGGAATAAAGGGTGGAACAAGATTATAGAAGTAGAAATCTTTATCCATTAATTAGAGTATGGTCAAGATATGTTTTTTTTTTTACCTAATAGATATATACACACACACACCCACACTAAAAAAAAAGTTTTACGTGCGGAAAGATATGTAGCTAAGTATTAAAAATTCGATCCTAGGCGGTGTTTTATTGGCCCATCGGCATGTGGGCTTTGTTGTGCTTATGCTAAATCTGTTGATAATTTGTTTGTCTCTTGTGTCTTTGTAGGGGCTCTTTGGCGTTAGATTTTTGGTGCTTTTGATGTTCATCTATTTACGGCCCATAGCTTTAACGAATTTACAGTGCGGTTAATGACTTACCGTTTCGATTAGGTTGCTTTTTTATGGCTTGTGGCGTTGATATCCTGCATCCGCTCATTTGACATATTCGCAATGATTTGGTTTTTAATGATAAAATGCTGGATGGTGGATGTGGCGATTACCCAACTCCGGTCCTTATTGTTGAATCGCCTTCTTTAGATGAGGGCTCCATGGACATTGACGAAAAGACCTTTTCATCCTCAAGCGACTTCGCATCCCTGAAGCGGGCGACAAGCTCCCGGATTGTGCAAGTTAATTGGCAAAAATCCTTCCTGGGTTCGATTAAGGTGAATACGGATGGCGGCGCCTTCGGGGCGCCTAGCACTTCTGACTTTGGGGTCTTCCTAGTAGAGGCTTCTTTCGCGGTTGCTTTGTTGAACGTTGTGATGCTTTGGATATGCGTTAGAGGCCGAGTTGATGGCGCTATGTGGGCCATCCATCACGCTTTTGCTAAGGGCGGACTCACCTTTGGCTCGAGTCGACTCAGTGTATGTTGTGGACTTGCTTCACAAGAGATCCATTGATGTTCCTCAAGGCGTCACCTTAGCAGATGGAGACTTACTCTTCATTTGCTCTCACAAATGGATTTGGTGGTTTCGCATATCTATCGCGAAGACAATCGAGTGGCGGATCTTCTCCGAGCAAGTCAAGAAGAGGTCGCAGCGGCGACTTGGTGGGGTGTCCCTCCTACGAATATTATCGTCCTTCCTACGGATATGTTGGTCAATCTAATTATAGATTTGTTAGATAGTGCGTCCGATCATTTGTTATTCATTTTGGACGCTTCTTTTATGGGGTACTTTTTTTTCCTGCCAGGATTTTTCCCACAAAGGTGGATTTTATCTTAGGAGGTTTTAACGAGGCCCCAACCATTCACCATTTGGTCCGCTTCACCATTCTATTTTTTTTTATTTTATTTGCGTTTCTTATGATTTCGTTGGCTACCTGAATGTACTGTGTTCAAAATCACTCTCTTTTCATTTTTTATATATATATCTTCGATTTATTCAAAAAAGTATTAAAAATTCAGTTGGAAGTAAAGATGCATTTGAATTCGACAATGAAAACTCGTAGGTAAAATCGTTATAAATAAATATTTATGACCAAAACCAATAATTGTTGGTAAATACCTATAATATTTTGCTGTAAATTTAAAGATTGTTAGTGATTTTTTCGATAATTGATCAAGATCGTAATATTTTTTATTTTGCGGTATTCTCAGTAGGGTAATGAAAATTTTAGTGACAAAATAATTTACGTTGGTAATCTGGAATTTTTTTTTTTTTTTGTAGTATTTGGGATTAAAAAACAATTCATTCAATTTTCTATATGTCGACTAAAGACCTTAGAGAGAATGTTTTACCTGTTCTTTTTCTAGAAAAATGGTTGACGACTTTTTCCCTCTATGGATTGGCTAATTTCATATTTAGACATAACTATTCCTTCCACCATGATGGTTATTTGGTCACTCGTCTCACTCATATATATTTTGCTTAGAAATTGCATAAAGGCAAAATCCAATAAGAAATATTTGAGTGGATGCTTATGATTGTATGCAATTTCAAGATTGATGACTACTTAGTGGACAAGACATGACAACAATGGAAACATTCCATCATGGACTAAGGAATTTTTTTTGATGAGATTGGTTGTTCCAGATCAGCAATGAGCTCCACTAATGTTTTTGGTTCAACTTGTATAAAAATGTGAATTTTTATTATCTATTGTTATTGTAATACTTGTTTCAAAAAAAAAAAAAAAAGTTGGTTACTGATTTTTACAATTCCATGTTGTATTAATGAATAAATCATTTTGATTTCTTTCTTTATCATGATATTTGTAAATAGATATTATAAAGGATAATTGTAAAAGAAAAAAACCTAAAGTTTTAGGTAATAACGAAAAAATCTAGAGGCGGAGTTTTAAGATTACAGAAACCCTATAATGTTTGATCTCATCTTACATTTTTACCCTAATAATTGTGAGTTGAACTGATATCATCAAATATATTACAATTACATCACCAAATTTCGTTGTTTATTAGTGACACTTGTGGTTAGATATTATAAATGCATAAGTAAATTGAGGATATATATCCTGCAGATTGTGCAATTGGTAGTGGGTCAAATCCGATTAATTTTACCAAAATACCCGTTTAAATTAATACAACACGCTGTATGCTAGTAGTTGCATCATAATCTCATCCAGCAATAAAATAAAAAGAAAACTCATTTACATTAGTAATATTGGGGATAAAATTGTTATTTCATAATTATCGTCATTATTTATTTAATCTCATTAATTAGCTAATATTATTAATTATTGGACATATAATTCTCCGGCCTATACGGCTCATACCGGCCCAAACGTCTCACTTTATCCTAAAAGGCCCATGCGGTCCATCAACACATGTATAAAAATGTCATATTGTCCCATATGTAAGTAAGTTCAATTATTTACTGTGAATTAATTTCCCGCACTCTGGATATTTTCCTAGAGTAGCTTACTTGAACGATGGTGGGGCCTTCCTGGAACCACCTCATTGACCCCCCTATATGTGTTGCAAGTTAATTCTCACACGAAGATTCACTAGCTTCGAAGAAGAAGTTGGATCGATTTATCTCATTCCTTGATTTGGAGTGATATGCGGATTTTAATTAAAAGCAAATTATATATAATCGAATGTATAGGGTGTACTGACCAACACTAACAGTATGTCACATGATATTTATTCTAGGGTCACAAATTAATGGTGAGATTGTGAGGTGTTGTTTTTATTGTAAAGATCTATTAATTCAATGGATTTTTGGACAATTCTTCCTACATAATCTGTCGCTTTGTCACGCTCTGATACTCATATGCTCAACCAGGCATCTCTGCATAAATAGAGGAATAAAATTAAAATTTCAACCCAAATAATAATCATTAAATAATTATATGTATGTCTAATTATATTTAGATTATTTGCTAATTAATCGGCATATTTGTAGCATATACCCGATCTCACATCGTCCAGCCGGCGGTATACCATAAAAACCAATAACATACTTCTGAAATTTGTGAATCCATTAATCATCCTACGTGGTTTAAATGATTGGCCACATTTTATTATTTTTGACGTGAGCTTAACTAATTAATTATCAACCTAATATTAATATTTTCCTACAAAGTGTTGGAACGATAATTCCCAATTTCGTCCAATCTGTATAATATTTGTCTCAACCTTGATGATGACATTGGTAAGACAGGTATTTCTTTAAATAATTTTATTTAAGCTTGGATTCCTTTATTTGTTTCTTATTATTCCTCTTGGCTATTTTCCTTTTGTTTTTTGTTTAGGGTAAAAAGCATAAAGAAACTAGAATATTGAGGTTGATTAATGATTATGAAAAAAGATTAATTTCATTGTTATCCCAAGTCCCAAACCCAATTATAAATTTCCAATTCTTGATGTCAAATAATGTAAGCTAGGGTGGTCCATAAAAGAATATTCGATATTTTAGACCCAACCAAAAGCTGGCCGTTACAATAAAGAAATGACTTAGGTTCTATCAATTATTTAAAATAACAATAGAATATTAAAATTTAATACAAAATTAAAATTAGTTTATTACTCTCTCTGTCCAATAATCATAACATTTTGTGGATGTTGTTGACTGGTCCATTGGCGTATCTACTAAAATGCAATTGTGATCGATTTAACTAGGTTATTTCAAAAGTTTCCACATGATATTATAGCACAATGCAAAATCAATGCATGTTCTATAAACCAGTAAAGAACAAATGAAATACAAATTTGGATAATTATTTTTGAAGTTTAAAACTAATTTTAAGGAAATACTTTCCTTTCCCACGAGGGGTAAAATCATATTTTATTCTAAATATTTAATTGTCTATTCAATTCATTCTAATTAATTATTAGCCCGAAGAAAATAAAATTGAGCCAAATAAATAGAAAAGACCCTCGAGACCCATCTCATTGCATGAAACCCATGAGGCTTAACTCGTAATACCAGACCCTACCAGCTTATTACTCCAGACCCATGATACCACAATTTAGTCTTCAGGTATACATAGTCTCTAATGAATTATTATTAATTAAATATTTAAATGGTTGAATTTTCTTAATGCTCTGTATTTTTCTCCTACACATTGTTGACTTAAGTATCGGAGGGCTTCCCTTTGACAACTCCTAGCCTTCTAACCTTGTTTGTGTGTTGGTCGATTTCCGACACATGGATTGGACATTAGACCAAAGACAGATATCTTAGCTTGATGTATCATGACTTGGAGTGAGGTGCACAATTTTTAGCAACACCACTTTCTAATATTTGTATTTCATTGAAATCAATATAAGAAGGCCCAGTTTGTAAATACTAGTATTGACTCAATATATCCTAAAACTAATTGATTCAATATAACGTTTGTGAAAGTTAATTCCAGTTAGTTAAAAAGAAAAGAAAACCTTGAGGTTTTGGTCTAATTATCAAAAAAGAAAAATTAACTATCTTTCAAAATTATTATTATTCATTCATAATTTTTCTATTTTGCGAATTACACCCTCAGGTGGGACATGTTTATTAAATCAATACATATTCCAAGGGTGTGTTTGTAATAGGTGTATATTTGAAATTTTGAAAGATAACTGAATTGTTTTATAACTAGACTAAATTTTCGAGATAATTTTATAATTTCTCCAACTAAATAATAGTCTAATATTGATTCAAGAATCAAGATCCTGAAAGTCTGTGACACCTATGTATATACGTGGCTCACAGGTGGTGCGTACAGCAAAACTCAAAGAATAAATTAAGAATGTATTCTGAAGTATTTATTAAGAAGAAGACTGGGAATAGAACAAGAAATTGATCAAAACCAAGTTGTACTGATATTACTAATAAAATTACTTGGTAACCGAAAAGGAACTAGGTTGTTTCGGTCAACACATAAACTCAGGAGTCTGTTTTGCTTTTCCGAAATATGACGTACCATTTTCACTTTTTTCGTTATTTTTTTGGGCACCATATGGTTAAAAAGCAATTGGGATATATGAATCTGTTTCTAAGTCCAGTTTTCAGTTTCCAGAGTTAGAAAATAGATTTTCAAACTTTATTGGTTTTCGTGTGGGAATTGAGAATATATATGGTTTGTTGTCTAAATTTTAGTTTAGAAATGAAAATATATTTTGTTGTAGTTTTCTGAATGTATTTTTTACATAGTTTTTCGTGATTGTATTGTATTTTCACATATATTTGTGTGATTATGGTAAAAAATTGTTTGGTTGTGTTTTCAAAAGAAAATTTTCATAAAAGAATGAAAACTAAAAATGACTTTATTTCTATTGAGAATTTCCTAAACAAACATAAACTCATTTTTTAGAATAGTTGAAAAGTGAAAACGCAATTGAAAACACATCCATACATATCAAATGTTTTAAACTCGAACCATATCGGATCGACCGATTCGATCGCTCAATAATCGAACCGATCACATGCCCCGTTTGGTTATGTATTTAAATCAGGTAGCTATAAACCATTGCCGCCATGTCGAACCCGAAAAAAGGCTCCGAAACATGTGAGGTGGTGACCCTATTAACTCGGGTTAGTTTTTTTTTAAGTAAATAAGATTTTCGTTGTCAAAAAAAAAGTAAATAAGATTTTCTTATTTTATTACAAAAATTGAAGGTAAACATGTTTAGTAAATTTGAATATGACTTCTCCTTATATTCGATTTAAATATATATTGGATATTATAATTTATTAATTTAGTTTTTATTTTTATTTTTATTGGTTAATTTTTATATTTGCACTTGTGTTTTTGACGTTTGTGTACACATAACACACACACATATATATATATATATATATATATATATATATATTAAATATTAATATATGTGTATACGGGCTAGTTGGTCTTTTAAGAAAAGTGTATCCGGTTGAACTAGTTACCAATGACCCAATTATTAACCTGGTTCTATGTATAGCCCGGGTTTCAAAAGCAATTAGAATATCTTATTATAATTAATATTTCATCTCAGATTGCAATATAATAGACAAAAATAAATTCTTATAGTTTGGTTGGTTATTTGAACATGAGTAATTGAAGTAAAACAGAAGTATGATTGACTCATTAATTATCAACTAAGTGAATGGAGTACTTCTGAACGTATTATATCGTCCTCCTAAACAATAGTTTTTTAATGCCACAAAACTCAGAAATGATAAAATATCAAACAAACATTAAGGCTTTAAGGGACGTCCATATTAATCTGAGTACCGTCGAAATTTGGTTATCATTATTTGAGTTTTTATTAAGATCTAGATTTTGTACATTCTATTTATATATCATATTAGTATTTCATAAACAGACCGCCCCCTTCAACTTCAATTGTTCTTCATAGTTAATATAAATTTTGTATTATGAAATTATAAAAAAATTATCATTTTGCTCCCCCCCCCCCCAAGAAAAAATATCTCTTTACTATTAGTTAAAAAAAAATGCTCCCCTCATCTTCATTTTCCGGCTCCATCTCTGTTCATAAAGATCCGAATTTTTCTTAACTCAACTTTGATAGATCCATACTGAAATATATCGGATTTTGTCTGATCAATCTATATCAGTTATTCTGTTTCCTCGAGCATGTTTGGAATCGCTTGGAGAGATAGGGGCAACCGAGCCCTGTTCCCCCAATTTTGTTCTAAAAAATTTTTATGTACTTTTATTTTAAAAACATATTTAATTTTTTTATATGATTTTCTTTTTAAATTTCTATCCTACCCATCCTAATTTCGTGATCGATCCACCCCTATTTTATTTACGCATAGCCACTTTGTTTGGATCACTTTGGAATGGGAGTTCCATTTTTTTTTTCCGAAGTTTTTGGTTGAATAAAAATATATGCTATTTCGATATTTTAAAAATTATTTTGTTGAAATACAACTATAAAAGTGGGAAGGGGTCCAATTAGTATTGAAAACACATACTTCAACTCTTTTAAGTGCGGTGACTAAAACATCTATATACTCTCTTTTCAAATAAAATATGCATATTTGGTATCAACTTTGTGTTCGAGTGGTTAAGACATGTGATGAGTATTGTTAAAAGACCACCTTACCCTCGAAGTATTACTTAAATTCCAGAGCCATCAGTATGGTTCGAGGGGCCCAACCAGAGCTCTCGAGCGAACCGAGGTGTCAATCTCACGTCTCGAGAAGATCGCCTAACGGACACGACAGACCTTTAGTAGGCCCGCGACCCCAGGCGAGGTGGACCCAGGCTAAGATCAGCCTTGAATCGACATCACTACGAAAGGTTCGCGACCCTACGCGAGGTAAGTCCGGGTCGGACCCTATTTCCAGGAAGGATCCATATCCTCTAAAGGATCCAAACCCGACCCGAAGTAATGATCCGGGTTGACCCATGATCGTGATTTGTATATCCTTGATAGTGACGTCCTGGACTGGGAGATCAAGACACGTGGAGCTAGCTTGTACGGCCTAGCCCAACCAAAACTATAAATACTACAGATTGCAACCATTTTCAGGTATTCACTATTCTACTATTCACCTCGCTCCTCAGTTCACTTTGACCTTAAGATCTGTACTGACTTAAGCATCGGAGGGTCTTAGCTGGGAACCCTCCCGACTAGCCTAACGTGTGTTCTATTACAGGTCATCCGAACGAAGTACCAAGGCTCGAGTCTAGGGACACGACCCCAAGTACATCTGGTTTATTTATACCTAAATCGGTTGGCGCCGTCTGGGGAAACTAGGTCGAACGAGAATGGACGAGACTCGAGGAGAAAGTGAAGGGTGTTCACCTCGCGGCCGAACATGGAAGAGACACCCTTAAGGGAGAAAGAGATCCCACATCGGGAACCTCCCGTCTTTGCAAATTCAGGGGGCAAGGCCGAAAGGAAGTGGAGGACCCGTGTTTGATACATGTTTTTATCTTAATTTTGATGATTTTATTTTATCACCAAAACAATGTTTTTTAAAGGTTGTCCAAATACTCCTAAATGATTTAAAATGGTTTTAATATTTTCCTAGTATTTTCTCAAGATTATTAAAAATGGACAACACTTTTATCAATAAGTTTTTACTCCTATAACAAAGTTCCTAAATGTTGTCCTAATACTCCCGATCGGTTTAAAATGTTTTTACTAAATTTTCGAGTATTTCTTGAGTTTTATTTTCGACAAAAATTGGACAATATTTAAATGTCTCGTTTCGACCAGGTCGCCCTATAGGGCAACCCGTACACGAAGATGTTTTTAGAAACAGAAAATGAGACGGAAGCAAAAACAAGCGGTCGACCGGTCGCCTGGCGTCGACCGGTCCGGTCGGCCGATCGCCCGTGCGGCGCGACCTGCACTGCAAGTGTGTTTGAAACGTAACTCTTGATCTTTGCAAAATCCATGAGGGGGACCGGTTGGGGTGATGGTCGACCGGTCGTCGAGGCGTCGACGCCATCGCCTGTGTTATTTTCTTTGTGTTTTTCCAACGTCTATTTCTGTGCGACCGGTCGCGCTCTATCTTTGACAAAGAAATTTCGACCGTTTGACAAAGACACATTTCCTTAAATTGTGGGATTGATTTCTAACAGCTATATTCTTGATTTTAATTGTATTTTTCTGTAGATTTTCAATCCCCAAGAGGAGCCTATGCTTGATCAATCATCTCCTATAAATAGAGGAAGTTTTGGAGCAACCAAAATAACAATTGAGATACAACACAACAAGATACACTTCAAGCAAACACTTGGTCTTTCATTGTTATTATTCTTGTTGTAAAATTGCCTAGCTTATCACTTTCACATCTTTGAGGTCTAGGCTATTCTTGATTACACTTTGCACTCAAATTGTAATATTCATTATTGAGTTGTAATCTTGATTTTTGTTATCATTCAAACACAAGATATCCTTGTGAGTGTTCTTGTGGTAAGAGCACACTTGGATGATCTAGGTGATAGGTACAAGAAGATTGTGGTAATCTTCTTATTGAGGTGTTGAAGAATTTGGTATTCTTCAAGGTTGAAGATTGTGGTAATCTTCACAAGGTGCCGTTGAAAGAAGATTGTGGTAATCTTCAAAGGGAGATTGTGGTAATCTCCAAAGGTGGTGTTGAAGAAGAGTGTGGTGCTCTTCAAGGTGTTGTAAGTTGAATTTGTATTAATTTTGGTAATTAATAAAATTCTTTTTCTTTTCGAAATCCATCCCGGATATACTTGGGGTGGTAGAGGATTAGGCCCTGGTGGGTTGAACCTCTTTAAATCGACGTGTGTTGTTTACATTCCGCACATTTATTATTTTGTTTGAGCATTCGATTGTTAAAAGAGGGCGAAATCGAAAAGATGGAGATAATCTATTCACCCCCTCTAGATTATCGTAGCCGCTTGGACTTACAAGTGGTATCAAAGCCAAACTCTTTGGCAAGCTCGTTTCACATCGCGAGTGAAGAGAAACGATCGACGGCTCTGAACGAACGAAGCTCATCTATCCGGCACCTCCACCACCAAGCCACCACTATTTGATTCCAAGAATTTTAAATTTTGGAAAGAAAGAATGGAATGCTATCTACAAGGTTGCGGGTTCGACATTTGGAACACCGTCATTAATGGAGAATCCATTCCGACGAAAGATACACCATACACCTCAAAAGGCTTCAAAAAGCTCAATGATGAAGAAAAGAAAATCATCTCCTTAAACGGTAAGGCTTTAAATATTTTGTATTGTTCATTTACTAATTTAGAATATGAACATATTGTAGGAATAAAGTCGGCACATGAAGTATGGCAAAAATTAGAAGCCATCTATGGAGTATTTGCAAATGAAAGGAGTCAAACAAAAGCATCTACTTCTCAAGATCATACAAGCTCAAATCTAAGGAATAAGCCTCCTACAACTTCCAATTATGAAGAAGTTGAATATTGTTTTATGGGCATCAATGAAGAAAATGAGGTATGTCTTAAACCCTCTACTTCCTATGATATTGTCATTCAAAATGATTATAGTGATTTACAAAATGATTATGATGAACTTCAAAATGAATTCCAAAGCTTACTTGTTAGATACAAAAATTTGAAAAAGGAATTCAATATTTTGAAAAATGATAATGATAGTTTATTTACTTCTTATGAATCACTATCATGTGCTCACACCACCACACTTGACAAGGTTAGAAACCTTGAAAAAGAAAATAGTACTCTTGTTGAGAATATTGATTGCATGAAAAATGATTTATTAAAATCCAACTTGAGTACCAATAAAATGTCCAATATTGTTGATTGTGATAAGGGACTTGATCATAAGCCTAATGTTGTTAATCATATGAAAAAGGATCAAGTCACTATGCATATTGGTCATTATGCTCCTAGAATTATTACTTGTTTTTATTGTGGCAAAAAGGGTCATACGGCTAATTCTTGTCGGTCTAGAAATAGCTCTAAATATTGTTGGAGACCTAAAAGTCTCAAAGCTAATCTTAAAGGACCCAAACACATGAGGGTACCACAAAACAATGTGCTATTAGGTACCCGCAAAGCAAAAATCGGAGAAAATTCATGCCACCAAGAAAACATCAAATGAACGTTTCATTTGATCAAAGAAGGAGAAACTACTCTCAACAAAGCCAATTTCCAAGAAGAGCGTATAATCAAAAATGAGAAGAACACAATCCTTGAAATGGCAAAGACATCATCAACAAGATGATTTTCAAAGAAGAAGAAACCATCAACCATGGGAAGGTAACCAAACTT
Organism: Rehmannia glutinosa; assembly: GCA_016081115.2. Taxonomy (NCBI): domain Eukaryota; kingdom Viridiplantae; phylum Streptophyta; class Magnoliopsida; order Lamiales; family Orobanchaceae; genus Rehmannia; species Rehmannia glutinosa. The sequence goes on along the minus strand of JABTTQ020002727.1, from coordinate 18,129 downwards.
GGAAATGGAGAAGTCATCATCAACAAAGTGACTTCTCAATGGGAAGATATCATCAACAATGGGAAAGACACAACCCATGGAAACGGCGTAATTGGTAAACCGTATCTCCCCATTTGTATATGCATTTTTTTTTTAAATCTATGCATACTTTTAATTGTGTCTTAATTGCAAAATGAATTTTCAAGTATTTATTTTTAATATAGGTCTCTTATATATTTATGAGTTTCAAATTTTTTAAAAAAAGAGACCTTGCATGATTTTCCAAAAAAAAAAAAAAAAAACTCTTGAGCATTTTATTAGACTTATGTGGCTTATTATCTCTTATGAAATCTTATAGCATAAGCTCTTTTTGATATCTCATATTACTTGCCTACACTTGTATTTTCTATGAAAATGTTGTCTAAGAATTGTGTAGGATACATATTTCATACTCATTGGCTATTACGTCATCAAGTTTCTTAAACCATCGAGGTATGTCTACTCGTATTTTTCTTTAAACTCGATATTATGCTTATGCACATATCTTTCAAGATATTTCATTTTGACCCCTTAAGTGTCCCTAATTGATCATGAAAATATTTTCTTTTAAAGGCACTACGTGTTTAGTCTCGATTTTATCGTTTATATGTTTTCCCAAAACCCATATTTGTTGGATATAGTCCAAACTTATATTTTTGCAAAGTTTTAAAACTTTTGGGGTGAAAAATCGAATTTTGGAAAACTCTGGGAGAAAGAAAAATCACCTGGGACGGTCATAGCAGGGGCGACCGGTCGCCCTGCACCTCGACCGGCCGCCCACCACCTCGACCGGCCGCCTGTGCTATTTTTCCTTGGTTAAAATCGTCTCGTCTTCGTTTTTTAAACAGACGCAAAAAATTCTTAAAACCCTATAGCAATGATTTTTCCCTTTTCTTCAAAATCTTCAATTCTTCATCATTTTTCACGATTCTTGTTGCTAATCTTCTTATTTTCACAAGAATCTTACATATATGGCTCCTCCAAGAAATTCCACCGATCAAAATTCCACTTCTAAGAGAAGAAAGGGCGGAGAGGGTACTTCAGAAATCGGCGAGACGGCCGAACAAAGGGATATTCGAGCCGCTCAAAGAAACGTGGCTCAAGAAGGTGATGATGTTCAAAATCCCATTCTCTCTCGGGCCCAAATTACCGAAGCTTGAACAATTTCGCTCGAAAATTGCCGTTGGGCGAAAGGTAAAAAATCTCTTGTTACTCAAGCTCCAAATTCTCGCAATGCTCTTAATTTCATCAATAAGTATGCGGAATGGTACTATGAGGATTCGGGGATGGGAGGAAAATCTATTGCTCGGACTAAAATGTGTCGTTTAGTTCATTTACAAATGAGTATCCTTCATAAGAGGATTTTTGAGGAGCAAGGTTGGATGTATTTATGGGAGCATGCTTATGTGTTGTATGATGATGATATTATCCAACTCTTTTATGCCAATATGTGGGTCGAATATGATAATGATAGAAAGCCGATTGCCGTTAATTCGCTTATAGAGGGTCGTCATTTTAGATGGACTCCCAATGATATTTGCCGGCTTTTACATGTTAGAGAAGGTGGTTGGGATTATTTCTCTTGTGGGACTTGGAATGATGAAATGTTGGGGTATCGATGAAAGAAGTTAAGACGTATTTGGGAGTATGGCCAAAGTATTCTTTGTTGGCAATGACACTTGAGCATCGCATTTTATCGGTCATTGTCGCATATTGCATTTGTGGTAAGTCGGGAAAGATGCCTAGCAATATGGATTATTTTTGACTTATAAGATTGCTAGGAGGAACCACTAAACTTTGGTGCCATACTTATTCAATGTCTAATCGAGTCCATTACTCAAGGTAATAAGAAGTTGGTTATGGGAAATTGGATTTGTAAACTTCTTATTCAATCGGGACTACCTTCGTCGAGTGTAACTCGGAGGTATTTCAAAACGACTTTGACATTGATAACATCACCCAAATGGTCATTATGCGCAACAACATGGAAATCCGACCAACCAAAATGGCGAGAGGAAGAGGTCAAGAGTCTCCGATCCTAATGACTTCTTTGATGACATCGAGGCCGCAAGATTGGCGGAAGAGGGCGAACCGAGCAATCCGGAGGGTAATACCGGTGCTCAACCGCCTGAGGTATACTCAAGCCGAATTTGATGAGATGAGGGCTTTTCATGAGACGAGGTATGAGGCTTTGGAGCAAAAGACCTCCAAAATGCAAAAGTCTATCGGCAAGTTAAAGAAATTCATCAAGGACTTAATTCTCGGATCTTGCTTCTCCTCGGATGAGGAATGATGTTACCCCCCTTTACTTTCTAGCTTTTTCATTTAAGTTGTTTTGTACTTTTATGAACTTTTGTAAAACTTATTTGTACTAATGATATTTGCTTGTTTTTCTTAAAGGGTTAAAATTGCAAGTTGATAATGACTTGTGAATGATCATGAGTTTGATGGAGTATTTGATGGTAAAAATACTCTAAAGCATTGTTTGATAATTGGTATGAAGTACTTGATGGTAAAAATGCTTCTTTTATTGCTTTGTTCATTATGCTTAGTTGGATATGTTGGGACATTTGATACATGTATTGTTGAAAGCATGACTTATTACTTGTTGGATGCTCTAATTGTTGGCATTTGAAATGCCTTGATCATTCTTAGCTTATCTCAATTGGGTTGAACCCTTGAGAATCTACTTTGAGCTTCTTAATTGATGAACAAATTATTGCATATGGTGCATATGATTTTTTTGAGCTTTGAAATGAGGTTGATTGATGATATGTAAATTTTTGGCTTGAACCATTTACAAAGATTATATACAACCTCTATTTTTCATGTACACAAGGTGTTTGTTAAAATGTCGCAATGAAACTTTCAACTTATACATGATTCTCTTGCTTCAAAATGTCTTAAAATCTTTTGAAATCATGTTTTTAGCTTACTAATAAGCTCATGGATCTTTTATGTTTCAATTTCTCCCATTTTCCTTGGTTTTTAAGCCTAAATTGCTCAATGGTTGATAAACCATTTCTTTGGCGCACTTTGATATACTTCTATGATGCTTTCACCTTCCTAACATTCTTTTGATGATTCCAAAGGGGGAGAAACAGGATATTGGCTCATTAGCTCAAAGAAGCTAATAAAAGCTTGTCATAAAAGCTATAAGCTATGGCTCATAAAAGCCATAAGTTGTGATTTGTTCTTAGTCCAATTGTTGCTTGATGGACTTATATTATTGTTTAATGTTGTTTTGTGACAGGGGGAGCTTATAAGCTCTTGAACAAATTGTAAAAGCTAAAGCTTTTAGCTTATGGATTATTGCTCTTACATTATTCTTGATGTGCTTGTTGATAGGGGGAGCTTGTGCTTATTATTGAAAATATTTACTCCCTACTTGGTTGCTTTAATATTTTTGGAAATTTTGGTTGCTTCCAAACGGTCAAATATTTTACCGGAAAATCTTTTCTAAAATTGCTCTCTTAGTTTGTGTAAAAATTGTTTTGGTTTGTAATCATCAAAAAGGGGGAGATTGTTTGATACATGTTTTTATCTTAATTTTGATGATTTTATTTTATCACCAAAACAATGTTTTTTAAAGGTTGTCCAAATACTCCTAAATGATTTAAAATGGTTTTAATATTTTCCGGAGTATTTTCTCAAGATTATTAAAAATGGACAACACTTTTATCAATGAGTTTTTACTCCTATAACAGGTTCCTAAATGTTGTCCTAATACTCCCGATCGGTTTAAAATGTTTTTACTAAATTTTCGGAGTATTTCTTGAGTTTTATTTTCGACAAAAATTGGACAATATTTCTGTCTCGTGGTCGACCGGTCGCCCATAGGGCAACCCGTACACAAGATGTTTTTAGAAACAAAAAAATGAGACGGAAGCAAAAACAAGCGGTCGGCCCACTGGCCGCTCGGCGTCGACCGGTCGGTCGACCGTCCGCCAGTGCGGCGACGTGCACTGCAAGTGTGTTTGAAACAGAACTCTTGATCTTTGCAAAATCCATGAGGGGGACCGGTTGGGGTGATGGTCGACCGGTCGAGGTAGACGTCGACCGGTCGCCCTGTGTTATTTTGCTGTGTATTTTTCCAACGTCTATTTCTGTGCGACCGGTCGCCCTATCTTTTGACAAAGAAATTTCGGACCGTTTGACAAAGACACACATTTCCTTAAATTGTGGGATTGATTTCTAACACTATATTCTTGATTTTAATTGTATTTTTCTCAGTAGATTTTCAATCCCCAAGAGGAGCCTATGCTTGATCAATCATCTCCTATAAATAGAGGAAGTTTTGGAGCAACCAAAATAACAATTGAGATACAACACAACAAGATACACTTCAAGCAAACACTTGGTCTTTCATTGTTATTATTCTTGTTGTAAAATTGCCTAGCTTATCACTTTCACATCTTTGAGGTCTAGGCTATTCTTGATTACACTTTGCACTCAAATTGTAATATTCATTATTGAGTTGTAATCTTGATTTTTGTTATCATTCAAACACAAGATATCCTTGTGAGTGTTCTTGTGGTAAGAGCACACTTGGATGATCTAGGTGATAGGTACAAGAAGATTGTGGTAATCTTCTTATTGAGGTGTTGAAGAATTTGGTATTCTTCAAGGTTGAAGATTGTGGTAATCTTCACAAGGTGCCGTTGAAAGAAGATTGTGGTAATCTTCAAAGGGAGATTGTGGTAATCTCCAAAGGTGGTGTTGAAGAAGAGTGTGGTGCTCTTCAAGGTGTTGTAAGTTGAATTTGTATTAATTTTGGTAATTAATAAAATTCTTTTTTTTTCGAAATCCATCCCTGGATATCTTTGGGGTGGTAGAGGATTAGGCCCTGAGTGGGTTGAACCTCTTTAAATCGACGTGTGTTGTTTACATTCCGCACATTTATTATTTTGTTTGAGCATTCGATTGTTAAAAGAGGGCGAAATCGAAAAGATGGAGATAATCTATTCACCCCCTCTAGATTATCGTAGCCGCTGGACTTACAACCCGATGGTGAATATGCGATCAAGCGACTTAGAAAAGTTGATAGAACGAAGGATGGAAGAAAAGACAAGGAAGGAAAAACACCTATGGACTCCTCTAAAGGAGTTACCTAGGGTAAACGAGTTTGGTGATGAAGGCGGGGATTAGAGGATCTTGAAGAAGTGGCCGGTCGATCGGCACCACGAGCGAAATAGCCGATAGTGGACTTGGGCGAGCCACCTAAATCGATAGATATCAATGAGCTTAGCGAGCGATTGAGCACGCTACTCGAAAGTCGCTAATTTGAAGCGGAGGGGCGATCACATCCGCTCTGCGCAAAGAGAGGTCCCCTTTCTCTCCGGATATCCTTGCGGAGGTAGTCACCACCCAATTCAAGTTGCCCGATCTCCCTAAGTATGATGGGAATACGGATCCCCAAGAGCACCTTACCGCGTTCGATCATGTGATGCAACTCTACGGACAATCGACGCCATGAACGCTAGGATTTTCATCACCACACTCAAAGGAAAAGCTCGGAATGGTTCACCGTCTCCCTAGGGGAACCGTCGTGTCTTATGAACAGTTGGCAAGAAAATTCCTCTATAAGTTCGCAAGTCGAAGCGAGCTCGGAGGTCGATGACCCATCTTTTTACCATAAGACAAAGGGAGGGCGAAGCCACTCCGAGACTTCATCAATAGGTTTAATGATGAAGATCTCGAGGTGCGGACATGCGGATCGACATGATGACTAATATACTAGTCCATGGACAAAAAGGGGGCACTAGCTTCCGGCTTTAGCACGGACCCCGATGGATAAAGAAGAATTGATGGGCATGACCAACGATATATCCAGGAATAGGAGATGAACGAGTGAAAAATCATGAATGGTCCGTGGCAAACCCGGAGATTCGAGCGAAAAGATCCTAGAGAGAGACCTCGCTTGGTCCGAGAAAGACCAAGAGCAAGGTCGAGATTGGGATCGCCAACGAGCAGCACTTCGTTCAATAGGTATACCCCATGAATGTCCCCCAAGTACATGCATTAATGTCATAGAAGGAAAAAGCATGTTGAAATGGCCAAGAAAAATGAGAGCGGCCTTGAGAGGAGAGACAATGGGAAGTATTGTCATTTTCACAAAGATCATGGCCATGACACGGAGGAGTGTTTTCAACTAAGAGATGAAATAGAAAGGCTCATCCAAAGAAGGATACTTGAAAAATTTCATGAGAATAAAAGAAATGAGATGGACGATAGGAGGCATGAAAAAGAGGCGAGGCCCGGATCGCCACCAAGACATAAATCACGCGGGAGGTCTGAAGCCCGTTTCCCGGCAAGGGAAAGGCTAGATCGGCCACGTGAGCGATCCATGGCAAGGCGAGATAAGCAAGATGAGAATTTACCGCACATGGGGGTGATACATATGATCGCGGGAGGCCCAAGTGGAGGCGATTCGCAGAGTGCTAGAAGAAAAAGTATGCGAACTCTAGTTCACGCTCCCAAGCGACCTTTGAGTATCCCGAATATACAAGATATAACTCCTATCACTTTTGATAATCGCGACTTAGTTGGGATTGAAGCGAGCCAAAACGATCCCATGGTAATCACAGTGGATATTGCAAATTTCGCGGTACAAAAAACCTTGATAGACAATGGTAGCTCAGCGGATATGATTTTCCTACATGTTTTTAGAAAAATGGAGTTGGAGGTAGCAACGTTGCAGCCTGTTGACACGCCTCTAACTGGATTTGGAGGAAGCGAGGTGATCCCTTTGGGAACCATCGATCTTCCAACCTCGCTCGGGACCCTGCCGTGCAGAAAGACAGTGATGATTAAGTACTTGGTGGTCGACGCTCCTTTTGCATATAATGTCATCTAGGGAGGCAAAGCTTAAATCATTTCCAAGCAATTGTATCTACGCACCATTTGAAGCTAAAATTCCCAACCTCGGGTGGAATTGGCGAGGTACGAGGAGATCGAAAAGAGTCTTGCGAGAGTGCTATAATTTATCATTAAAGAAGAAGAAAGGAGCGAGAGGTTCGAACCATCAAACAGATCATCCGAGAAGAGAAAAAGCGGGTATGAGTAAGAAAGAGAAAGAGGTGTACAAAAAGGCACGGACTATGGAATATATAATTGAGCCAAATGCGGAGCAATATAAAAGGGTGGAGCTAGATTCAGCCGATCCCGAAGTTCACGCGCATAGGGTCACAAATGGATCCGAGTTTAGAGCTTTTGACTATCCATTCCCGAAAGAGAATGCGAGACATATTTGCATGGAAGCCATCCGATATCCAAGTATTAGCCCGGGTAGTCGTGCATCGCTTGAATGTCGACCCATAAGCAAAAACTATTAAGCGTAAAAAAGCGAAGCTTTGGAGGTGAGAGGAACTGCATTATAGAAAACGAGGTGAATAAACTCCTTGAGGCGGGGCACGTTGTTGAAATTCAGTTTACTGAGTGGCTTTCGAATGTGGTGATTGTTCCAAAAACAACGGATAAATGGAGGATATGCACGGACTTCACTGATTTAAATAAAGCATGTCCAAAAGATCCCTATCCGCTACCTCGGATCGACCTTTTGGTAGACTCAACAGCTGGATGTGCTTTGTTGAGCATGATGGACGCATACCAAGGCTATCACCAAATCTTCATGGCTGAGGAAGATCGGGATAAAACCTCATTTATTACAATCAAAGGGGTGTATTGTTATATGGTGATGCAATTTGGGTTGAAAAACGCCGGAGCGACGTACCAACGATTAGTCAACCTTATGTTCAAAACGGAGATTGGGAAGGCGATGGAGGTGTACGTGGATGATATCTTTAGTGAAAAGTGAAAGGCAAGAGGATCACCTATTACACCTGGCGAGCATCAAGATCATGCAAACTTATGGGATAAAATTAAATCCGACAAAGTGCACCTTCGGAGTCGAGGTGGAAAATTTCTCGGATTCATGGTTAATGAAAGGGCATCGAGGCAAACCCAAAAAAAAAAGCAATCTTGGAGATGACTTCGCGAAACGATTAATGAAGTCCAAAGTGACAGGGAAGCTAGCCGCTTAACGAGTTCATTTCGAGGTCCACTGGCCGAATCTAGCCTTCTTTAATACTCTACGAAACATGAAAAATTTCAAATGGACAGGAGGAATGAAAAAGCTTTTGGGAACTCAAATCATACCTAAGTTCGCCACCTTTATTATCCAAGCTTTGAAAAAGGCAAGCCATTGTACCTATACTTGGTTTCTAAGCGGCGGTCGGCTCGGTCTTAGTGAAAGAAGAAAAAAGGGTGCACAAGCCGGTCTACTATGTGAGCAAATTATTGCAAGGAGCGGAGAGAGGTATTTGGATCATCATCATATTTTCAATCTCATCAGATCATTGTTCTTACCAACCAGCCTTTGAAGCAAATCTTGGGGCGACCCGAGCTATCAGTCGCCTGGTAAAATGGTCTGTGGAGCTGGAGAGTTTGACATTAAATATCAATGCAAGACGGCGATCAAAGCTCAAGTATTAGCGATTTTGTCAATGAAGTCGTGATCCTGGAACCAGCGACCCAAGTCGAGGTGTCGTGGCTCCCGCACGTTGATGGTTAAATGCCTCAGTAGCTATGGGTGGAGGAGCTGGAATTTTATTTCAAGGACCGAACTCATTCGAAGTGGAAGTAGCTTTAAAACTTGACTTCGCATGACAAATAATGAGGCGAGTCTGAAGCATTAATAGTGGGGATGAAGATGGCACAAAAATGTAATGTTAAAAACTTATCGTGTATACGGACTCGATTAGTTGCAATGCGAGATGGAAGGGTTGTTTGAAGCAAAGGATAAATCTATGTCCGAGTATCCTGCTCGGCTAAGAAGTTGTGGATAATTTTGAGAGTTTTCGATTGCATCAGATTCCTAGAGAAGAAAATGAGAGAGCGAGATGCCTTGCACGTTTTGCTAGCGCGGTGTCGAATGAGTTCGAGAAAAGTAATTGTTCGTAGCGAAGCAATCCGGGAAGTGACATTGGAAAACGGACTGTGGATCGGATTCAGAAAAACCTTGCTCTCGGATCGGGTCGAGGTACTTTGGTTCGAGGGGATCAGGGAATTTTTGAAAAATGGAACCCTTCCGGAGGATAAAAGTGAGGCGAGGAGGATCTGAGGCAGAGCGCCCGATTTGAATAATTGGAGAGGATATGTATAAAAAATCATATAGGGGCTAATGTTGAAGTGCTTGCTTCCTAGAACGCCCAATACGTAATGAGGAGATCCATGAGGAAATTGCGAAACCACGCTGGAGGTCGCTCCCCTGCTCGAAAAATTTTAAGGCAAGGGTACTTTTGGCCTACTATCATGAAGGACGCTTTGGAGTTCGCTAGAAAATGTGAGAAGTGCCAGTTCCATTCTAACCTAACACATCAGCCAGCGGTGCCTCTAGAAACAATACCTATCGCCTGCCCATTTGATCAGTGGGGTATTGATATTCTAGGACCTTTTCCCCGTGGCAAAGGCACAAAAGAAGTTCAATCATAGTAGGCATGGGGAATACTTCACGAAGTGGTCGAGTCATGCCTTGGCAAAAATTGGAGAGCAAAAGGTCATGGACTTTATTTGGAAGAATATTGTCGAGATTTGGATTACCTAGAACCCTAATCTCGGATAATGGAACGCAATTCAAGGGAAGAAAATTCGGCGTGGTGCGGCGAGGTGAAAATTCGGCAGATTCACGGCGGTGGGGAATCCACGAGGCCAATGGCCAAACCGAGTGGCAAATAGAATTATTTTACAACATTTGAAAACCATATTGGGGGTTGTGAAGACGTATTGGGTGGAAGAGCTCCCGGGGTTCTATGGGCTCTGGGAACCACGCCAGGACCTCGGCGGGAGACACCTTTTGGGTTGGTTTATGGTTCTCAAGCCATCATTCCGGTGGAAATTGGGGAATCTTCTCACGGGGTCGCCCATCTCGACCACTCCTATTCTCGAATGAGGAGGCTTGGATACTAGATTTGGAAACAATTGAAGAAAAAAGAGATAGGGCCCTAGTTCGAATCTGACTGACAAAGGGTAGGATGCGAGGATCTTATGATAAGCGAGTGCACGAAAGGAGTTTCCAAGTGGGAGATCTAGTGTTGAAGAAGGTCGAAGTGTCAAGGCACGTTGGAAAATTGGAAGCGAATCGGAAGGTCCTTTTAAGGTGATAAGGGTTTTGAAAAGGGGCACATACCGCTTGGAAAATTGAAGGAAAAAAGCTCCATAGGCCATGGAATATCCACAATTTGCGCAAGTTCTATACTTAGGTAATAAACTTGTAAGTTGTAACCCTCTTTTTCGATGAATATTAAAATTAATCTTGGGGATAAATCTTCTCCCTTTATTTTGCGATGAAATAACGACCCGAAGGAAAAGCGACCCCAACGAGGTTATTAAAGCGACCGCATAAGTTCGCTCAAAATTTAAAAGCGTAAACGATCTGAAAAAGATCATGGCAAGCGACCCGCATAAGTTCGCTCAAAATTTAAAAGCCGTGAAACGATCCCGAAAAAGATCGTGGCAAGAAAGCGACCTCAGAAAGTTCGCTCAAAATTAAAAGCCATAAACGATCTGGAAAAGATCGTGGCAAGAAAGCGACCTAAGAAAGTTCGCTCAAAATTAAAAGCCATAAACGATCTGAAAAAGATCGTGGCAAGCGACCTCAGAAAGTTCGCTCAAAAATTAAAAGCCATAAAATGATCTGAAAAAGATCGTGGCAAGAAAGCGACCTGAGAAAGTTCGCTCAAAAAAAATAAACGATCCAAAAGATCGTGGCAAGAAGCGACACGAGAAAGATCGCTCAAAAATCAAAAGCCATAAAACGATCAAAAAGATCGTGGCAAGAAAGCGACACGAGAAAGTTCGCTCAAAAATTAAAAGCCATAAGCGATCTGCGGAAAGATTGTGGCAAGAAAGCGACCTCAGGATCGCTCAAAAATTAAAAGCCATAAAACGATCTGAAAAAGATCGTGGCAAGAAAGCGACCTGAGAAAGTTCGCTCAAAAAATTAAAGCCATAAAACGATCTGAAAAAGATCGTGGCAAGAAAGCGACCTCATAAAGTTCGCTCAAAAAATTAAAAGCCATAAGCGATCTAGAAAGATTGTGGCAAGAAGCGACCTCGGAAGTTCGCTCAAAAATTAAAAGCTCTAAAGCGATCTGAAAAGATAATGATAAAAATGCGAAATGACATAATTCCAAAATATGTTAAGCGGGTTACATTAGATCAAGGATGAAAGCACAAGCACCCATAGCAAAGTCCGAAGTCATATGTACCCAAGGGCGTCACAATGTTTACAAAAATTACAAAAGATGACAACCTAGAAAGTTTTAAGATTACAAAGCGAGGTTTGTCGATTAACAAAAATAAAGAAGCACTTTTTAAGCTTGGCACCATCTTCATCACCCCGGAGCGCGATCCGAGGCATCCGGTGGCCGTACCAATCGGAAAATTCGTCCGTTTCCTCGGTCTCCTCGGAACCCGTAGTAGCATCCACATCGACCCTAGCATCACCTTCGTCTTTCTCAAAAGGGTCCAATAGGTTGAGGTCGAACTCCTCCTTATAGGCTCCTTTCTTAAGGCCTTGGTCTCGACATTTCTCGAAGCCATCGAAAAGGTAGACCGCTACGCGACGAGCAACTAAGGTCTCGAAGGACAGCGAACCAAGGAAGGCTTCAACACCGTTGAGGCGAGCTCTATGAGTAGCAGATTTAAAATCTTCTGAATCAAGAAATTCTTTGGCGGCTGAGTGCGACCAAGGTCGAAGGATTGTTGACGTTACTAGCTCATGCATTTTCTTCAAATGTTCAAGATCTTCTCGAGCACTTGGTGAGTAGGAAGTTATATCTTGAACTTGATTTTAAAGTGGAGTTTTCTTGGGCGAGCTTGCTACAGGCGTCGTTAATAGCTTTTTCTTTCTCGGTCTTGGCATGCTTCGCTTCGGTTGTCAAACGATCCAAGTCCTTTTCATTTTCGTCATAAAAATCTTCCGGCTAACAACACGTAAAGGCGTGATGTAGCATGGCATTGTTCTCAGTAAAGGGAAAACAAGGCATTAGAGAAACAAGGGGATAAGTTTGGTAAAATAATAATAAAAAAACGCAGACTACTAACCATGAAATTATTGTGAGCTATTAGTTCCTCTAATCGAGTGAAGTCGGTCGAGGTGAGGCGAACGATCGATGTGAAGAAGGTATGCTTGTATAACTCAAATGAATCTTCCCCGCATGAGTCTCAAGGACGGTGCTACGGCCATTAATGAACCAATTAGGAACCTTGCGAGGTAAAGAGGCCTCGAAGGGCCTCGAAGGAGCTTAGGGGAGTACTATTCCTTTCCGCCGCACGTAAGTTGGCTAAACCGGGTCTCACACCTCTCCAACCAAGCGAGTTGTTCATCTAGTTCGGACCCGGCTAGAAACTTCGACCTTAGGGTCGATCACGGCTTCTTGCTTGAAGAGGGTTCGCAAGGGTCGCGATCCGGAACTCGAGCTCTTGCCACTTGTGAGTTTTATCTTTCCGAGATTTGTCCTTGTGGCTCTTGCTTGACTTATCTCTAGGCTTGGAAGACTCAATAGCCTCATGGGAGGTCACCCGCGAGGAGTACTATGAGATGGGGGAAGAGCAGGCTCTTGGCTCGTGGCTCGCCCGACGAAGGATCCCTTGCAGCTCGAAAGGATCCCTTCCAATGTTGTATGAGGTTGGGAGGCTGGAAGCACCTCGAGCCTCGGGCTTGAATGCAGGAGGAGCGATCTTTGCGTCGAGATAGTAAAGCTCTTACATTCTTTCATTTGTTTCTTTACTAAAGCATTGCGAACCGCCATATCTCAAGATAGAAAAACGAACTAGAGATTAATTAAGCAAAGCAAATGGGAAGAGTAAGTGCATAATTAAAGATATTACCTAAAGTCAAATTACGGCGGCTTTGGTGCGGGGCTAAGGTCGGCAAGAAAGAGCGTCCTCGATTAAAAGCTTCCCGACCACGAACCATTTTGGGTAAGTACATTTTTTACAAAATCCTCGTCCCAGTCACAGGATCGAGGTCGCAAAGCGAGGTTGAGTGACCTTCCACTCTAAAGGAGCGGCCCATGTATCTTCTCTAGGTGCTCGAATGTAAATAAACTTATGCTTCCAAGGCCACACGAGAGGAGGGAAGGAGATGAAGTAACTTACGACTAGGCCTAGGTGAAATATAAAAGAACCTTTTCTCACCGGTGGTAGGGGGCAGGTCGGGGAGTTCAAAGCCCAAAAATGAGGAAGGATGGTCCTTTCTAAAGTATTGCATTAGAATAACAAAGCCCACGATGTGCTATAGGCATTGGGAACTAATCGGATGGGGACACACGCAAACCATTCAGGATATCCACAACAGGTTGAGGTAGAGGAAACCTCGAAGCTGCCCGAGGCTAGCTAAATGAAAGGTTAAGCAATGAAGAGGGGTTTGCCTATTTTATCACCACTTGCACAGGATAATTATCGATAAGTGTCGGGGATGAAATTTTTTTGCCTAATCTCGATCACCTCGGAGGACCGAACAATTGACCGAAAAAAGCCCGGGGCGGTGAACTCGAGTCGGGATCTACAAGAGGATCATCCCCTTCGAACCATTACCCGAATCGATTCATCATTTTCATCTATATGTGGAGCTCTTTAATAGCCAACAGGATCAACATCTAAAATTTTGTGAGACCACTACATTATTTGGATTTGCACTAGAACCTGGGTCGAGCTAGAGTCATTCGAACTCGAACTCGAACTCGAAGTGCTCGAGCCGAGTCCGAAGAGCCAAGGGTCCTGGTCAGGAGTTCATATTTCTTTAAAAGAGAGGCGGGGTGGAGAAAGAAAAATCTTTTAATAAAAATAAATAAAGATATAAGACGAGTAGGATCGAAGGCTACCTCGACAAGCGAAGAAGAGTAGAAAGCCGTCGGACGAAGCAACTTGCAAAGCGCGGCGCCCGAAATTATTTATAACTGCGAAGGAAATGGTAACAAATGAGGAGTGAAACCGCTCGGCTTTATATATATAGAAAAAGCGGGAAGATCTAACGGTTAAAAATATAGAGACTTTTCGAATTCGATGGTCGATTAATAGTTACTTTTATTTAAAATAATAAAAATAACTCGAGGAGTAATGATGAGTATTGTTAAAAGACCACCTTACCCGAAGTATTACTTAAATTCGAGCCATCCGGTGGTTCGAGGGGCCCAACTTGAGCTCTCGAAGCGGCGAGGTGTCAATCTCACGTCTCGAGAAGATCGCTTCTAACGGACACGACAAACCTTTAGTAGGCCGCGACCCCAAAGAGGTGGACCCAGGCTAAGATCGACGCTTGAATCGACATCACTCGAAAGGTTCGTGACCACGCGAGGTAAGTTCGGGTCGGACCACTATTTCGGGAAGGATCCATATCCTCTAAAGGATCCAAACCCGACCAAGTAATGATCCGAGGTTGACCCATGATCGTGGATCAGTATATCCCTTGATAGTGACGTCGGACTGGAGATCAAGACACGTGGAGCTAGCTTGCACGGCTGTGACCAAAACTATAAATACTTCTGTTATTGCAACCATTTTCGAGTATTCAATATTCTACTATTCACCTCGCTCCTCGTTCACTTTGACCTTAAGATTTGCATCTTGACTTAAGCATCGAGAGTGTCTTAGCCGGGACCCTCCCGCTAGTCTAACGTGTGTTCTATTATCGTCATCCGAACGCAAGTACCAAGGCTCAGTGGACACGACCAAGAAGCATCCTGTTTATTTATACCTAAATCAACATGTGTTATAAGGGTGAATCCGTAAAAGAACACAGGTTCGATCTCGAAACAGTGCGTGATTCCTCCTAAGTTTCCCATCGTACTAAAAAAATAAAAATAAAATATGCATACTTGAATTTACTTTTTTAGTTAAATTTTGAAAACAGAAAAAGATGACACGTATGACCAGCAAGGCATGCCCTGATCTATCAGCATGTGCTAAAAATAGCAAAATAGACCTCAAAAATGCCCCATGCAGTGGGGGCCAAAGCACAAGATGGTTGGTTTTCTTACACGTTTCAGAATCACGTGGGAGTTGCGCCATTTTTGGCCAATTAAACCTACATTTTAATCCCTCAAAAAAAAAAAAAAAAAAAAAATAAACCTACATTTTAAAGTTAAACTAGGTTGGTGGTGATGGCGGCGGGCATGGTTAAAATTTTCTCTTAAAAAATGATCTATTAATATAATATTATTGTTTTTGATCGGTATTTTAATATTATTATTAATTATATAAATAAATATATTGATTTATTTATATTTTAGAAAAAGGTTTTTAACAAATTTGACTTTTCACAAATTTACTATTTTATTATTTGTACGCATTTATTAAATTACGAATTATTTAGTTAATTGCTAATACTATTAATCATATTAGATCATAGATACTTTCTCAAAAAAAAAAAAATATTAGATCATAGATATAAATATTTGGACGGGGTCCATTCCACCAACGCAACCCTCACTATCACATAAAATTCACGCGGCTCGTCGTTTCACGTGTAAAAGAGTATCTCTTTATTTATTTGTAAGTATTCTCAATTTTATGGGTCTAAATTCTCTTTCCTTTGCTCTAGAATAGTTTTCTATATGTTCGATTTGAGAGTTAGATGGGTCTTTTTGGATAACTCATAGACCACCTAAGTATTTGTTGGTGTTTCAGGAGTTTCCATCCAAAATTTATTAGCTCCAGAGAAGAGTTGATGGATTAATTAGATAACTTGGAATGATCTGCACTTCTAAGCACCATCAAAAACAAAAACATTATCGATATATCTTAATAAAATTAAAATTTGTTACAGGCATCACTATCAATTGATTTATTTTACTTATATTCGCTTGTCCGTCTTGCTCTTACTAAACCAGTTTTCCATGACAAAACTCATGTCATAGGGTATAATGGGTCAAAATTTGTTAGACGGATCCCAAAAATCGACCCTGTGATGTTTTTATTTTATAGCAGGACCGATATTTAACAGTCAATCTGAAAAGTATTAGTACGTAGTTCACTTAAAAATATTTAATAACCCTCTAAAAAGTATTAGTAGTCCCCATGAAATGTATTAATAGTTCCCCTGAAAAAATATTAGTCTTTTCATTTTCAGGTTTTGAATTCCTCTTAAAATATTAGTTTTTAATAGTAAATATTAGTAATCCACCGAAAATTATTAGTAGGTCTCTAAAAATATTAATATTCCATGATCGTTGGGGCGGGCGGAGCTAGACATTAAACTTTGGGGGTTAATTAATTTTGGGGGACTCGATTACTAGAATATATATTTTTAGTGCTAAAATTAATATTCAAAACGAAAATATACATAGAATAATAAGATACGCCCCTATCGTTGAGTCCCATGGTCAGTAGTTTTTATTAGGATGGATCCCTCCAACAGTTGAACTGTGTAACATGATACTACCTTGTTTTCCATTAATTTGTGACATCAATATATATAATTTCAATTTTCAAAAATATTAATAGTTTGAGCAAAAAATTGAAAAGGATAAATCAAATTGGTTTTAAAAGTGATACTATCGTATGGTAATAACTTAGTACATACGTGGTGCACATGTACGAATCCGATACATACAGTCATACACTGCGAAAGTGAAAATTCAAGCAGTGCTTAGGGAATTGAGAAGATAAGGCTGTGCAGTAACGCCGTTACGTCCCCGTTTTCCGTACTGCTGTGTTGCCGTCCTCACTTTAACGGAGCTGTTTGGGTGATGTTGACGGCGGGGCCATTTGGTCAATTTGTCTCCCCTATGTGGGGCAGATCTGAAACTGAATGTGGTTAATCATTCATCTGATGCCACTCTTTTCCATCCTCGCACTAGTGGGTGTCACTTTCACGCGCTTATATTTTGACTTTTTATTATTTTAAAATTTAAAAGGATATTAAAATATTCAGAGAAACTCTTTATTAAGATTTATAGGAATTTTCGTTTCGTTCCTCAATTATAAGTGTTTGTCTATTTAATTAATAATTTATTTTGTTTTATAATATTAAATATCTATTTGGGGTAACCGTTATTACATTTATTTTATTATTCATCAACAAAATTCGTCGTCTTTTAGATAAAACCATTATTGGCGGACCCAATTGCGCTTCACGAGTTTACGGTCCACGAGGCCTATTAATACCAATCAAATTTCACTTTACTACATTAATATCATACGATCCATCAATTCATGTATAAAAATGTACATACTTGTTTATTTGTAATTATTTTGAATTCATTACTTTCAATTGTTAACTTTTCCTTGTGAATTATTCTCCCCATCGTGTTGACTAGAGTTTCGAGGAGTCCTTCCTCAAAACAACTCCATGACCCATCTAATGTTCTTGGTGTTGTAGGCAAGTTCCAATACAAATTTTTCGATTCGTTGAAGAAGTTAAAGCGGTTTTTTCGTGATTCCTTAAGTTGGAGGCGATAAATGCTTTTTAGCAACATTAATATCTATTTATATATGATTTATGAGTTTCAAATTTAGATGTGACGTTCTTTTAAATTAAAACAAAATCGATTTGAATTTGAAAGTCTAGGTGAAGACACGAATTCTATGGCCTTGTATGTTGTGTTTTTGTGTACCATTTTTCCACTTTCCAAATATTAGGAAAATGGATTTATGTTTGTTTCAAAATTTTCAATAGAAATGAAGTCATTTCAATTTTCACTTTTTTATGGAAAATATTCTTTTGAAAACACAACCAAACGATTTTTACATTCCAATTCGCAAAACCGGATAAAAATACACTACAATCACGCAAAATGTCAAAATACTTTTGAAAAGCTATAATAGAATATATTCTCATTTTTCAAATAGAAATTGGATAATGACAAATATATTCCCACTCACATGAAAATCAATAAAGTTTGAAAATTTATTTTTCCAACACTTTAGAAATTAAGGAAATGAAACAAATACATCCATACAAGCCCTATCTTTCTTGTTTAACTAAGAATAAAGATGATATTTTAAATTATTTTTATGGGTACTTGACAACTCGAACTTAATTAATAAATATTAATACTCGTACTTAAGCATTTCTTGGGTAATTGAAAATTTTAATGGCCTTAGAAT